>JAPVLV010000033.1:35000-42404 GCA_029168935.1 Oxyria digyna | reverse complement strand
TTCACTTTAACAATTTCAAATAAAACAAATCTATATTAATTATAAGTATAAAGAATATTTGTACACTCTGGTCTAGAACAAACAATCGGAGTAATTGAAATTTTTTTTAGGATTATTGTTGGTTAAAAAAAATAGAATTATGAATTCATTGTAAATTTGAAAGTTGGGAAAATACTTTGATTTGTTATTAGCCGAGCCGATAAAAAAAATGCATATCATCAACTTTGTACCGCGAACACCGAACATCAATGTAGAAAGTCACGGAATGTAGGGGGGAAATAGAAAAAAAGAAATGAAAGTAGGTCGGATTCTACTTGTACTGTATCTGAGATACATTTTTTCTATTCTCATCCTTTACTTTAACTTAACCCCCCTTTTTTTCGTCTTGCAACTAATTTCAAAAAATTAAATCCTTTTCGAATCCACATGAAGAAGGAATTTTTTTCAATGAGAGGAGACACAAACAAATAAAAAAAGAAAATCTAACTCTTTTAGATTTTTTTATATACCATCCAATCCATTTTATAAGCTTCTAGACCCTAGAAAAAGAAGTTACGTCTGTGCATGGGCTATACGATTAATGAATATGGATCCATATTCATTAATTTTCAATTTAATGATTAATTTGTAATCATGTGCCAGGAACCAGATTTGAACTGGTGACACGAGGATTTTCAGTCCTCTGCTCTACCAACTGAGCTATCCCGACCATTCCCCACGCATCATCTACCCATTTTACTAGAAAACGGGGATCTATGTCAATTAAAAAGGCGAAAGGGTATGCCAAAGTCTTATCTAGGCCCCGGAATTTTCTGTATCTTGAAAAGAAGACTTTGTATGTTCTTAGTAAGAGTAATGATATATATTGGGACTCATTCAAATGAGATTCAAATGAGTAAGACCTTGCTCAAAGCCGCTCATGTATCATTTACATCATACATCACAAGACTTGTGATAAGAGAAAAACTTTTCTGTTCGGATATCTTTGTGAAAAAAGAGTAAATGAGGAAGAGACCCAATTTTGGTTTGAACCGTTAACAAAAAAAAGAGGATAATTAGTTAGAGAATCAAATGATCTTTTGATTCTTTTTGGGGATAGAGGGACTTGAACCCTCACGATTTATAAAGTCGACGGATTTTCCTCTTACTATAAATTTCATTGTTGTCAGGATTGACACGTAGAATGGGACTCTATCTTCATTCTCATCCGATGGACCGGTTCTTCAAAAGATCTATCAGACCGGGGAATAAATGCTTTAATTTATTAAAGGAATATTCGATTCTTTCTTCAACTTGGAATCATTTCACAACAATTCTTCCATTTTTTCCGAGTCATAAAAAAAATGCGGGTCGTCATCAATATTTTAAAATTAAATCTTTTTATGTAATAACTAGTTATGTTATATTCTTATAGTATTTATATTTCACTACGTCTGCATATGTATATATGTTTATTCTTAATCCTTTTTAGAGTTTAGATGGAAGAATTCTTATCTTATAATAACGCAAGATCGTCAACTCCATTTGTTAGAACAGCTTCCATTGAGTCTCTGCACCTATCCTTTTTTATTCTTCCTTTTGGACGAAGGAGTTGGCTCAGGATTGCCCATTTTTTTCTTCCAGGGTTTCTCTGAATTTGAAAGTTCTCACTTAGTAGGTTTCCATACTAAGGCTCAAACCAATTAAGTCCGTAGCGTCTACCGATTTCGCCATATCCCCCTTTTCTCCTTTCGTTTGGAACCATTCCTTATTCCTTAGTATATAAAAATTAATATAGCGAAAGACATTTCATCCTATATTTTCTTTCCGTTCTAATGGTAGCTCGTATTGCTATGGGCCAATCAGAAATAATTCTATCGTTTTTTTATCTTCAATTCAATATAGACAAATATCTATCACTATATATATGAATCTTTCTTCTCCTTTTTCCATGAAAGTTAGAATACTCAAAGGATCGATTTTTTTCTTGGTTTACAAATTAAAGCATAGGAATGTCTTCTTCTGGTCTGAATTGCATCTTTATCTTTTATATAATATAATATATATATATTTCTCTTTTTATTTATTTTATATTATTATCTAAAAACCTAGATTATTATCTAAAAAAGAGGCCTAGTCTATTTTTTGATACTTTTTGGGGGGTAGACCTTTATAATATAATATATCGAAAAGATAGAAAACGAGAAATAAAAGATAAAATCTTTAAATTAAGATTAAGTTAATATGAATTATGAATCTTTTTCTTAACTTATATATAATTAGAATAATTAAGATGAAGAAAATGAAATATCGATTGTTATAGCTAGAACTCATATTGAATAAAATAATTTCTATTTTTTAATATTATAAGATAAGAATATATTCCAACTTTAATAAAAATTTAGAAATGTAGATTAAAAATATTATATATAAAAAGAAGCAAAATTGAATAGAATAGCTATAGCTTAGCTAATATATATTATTATATTATTTATAGAATATTATATTATTTGATCTAAAATTATAATTCAATTTAAAATTTTTGATCGAATAAATGTATTATTCTAATCCAATTGTTAGAATTGGAATGTAATAAATATAAATTATAGATCAGTATAGTAATTTGGAGCTTATTTATATACATACTCGATATTAATATCAAATGAATTTCCAAAGTAATTTACTGCAATTCGAAATCGAGTTTATAATAGCTAAGATATAATTAATAGAAGTATTATGCATGTAAGTAACGTTTATTTTATGTGAGCCCGCTTAGCTCAGAGGTTAGAGCATCGCATTTGTAATGCGATGGTCATCGGTTCGACTCCGATAGCCGGCTTTTTCTATTTGTTCTTTTTTTTTATATGATATGATGATGATTGAGAACGTTTCTTTGAAATTAAAGAAAAAAGACACCTTTTTCGATTCTTGATTTTAGATTTTTTTATATTTAATATTACTTTTTTATAGACTTTATTATTATTATAAAAAAATTTATTTTAAAATAACGAAATATTAACGAAACTAAAAATAAATATATATCAGAATTGATACATATACAATAATTTAATTAATAATAATAATTATTAATATACTAAATACAATATAAAATTCTAATCAATAATTATTATAAAAATAAAAAAAATAATGAATATTAATACACAAAGAAAAAAGGAACTTCGGATCCGTACATCTTTCATCTCACTATTCCTTCTAGTGCCATTATTTAGTCTAGTACAATTAATAGAATACTTCAGGGGATTTCGCTTCATTTATCATTTAGTTCAGTTTTAATTTCTTTAATTTAAATAAAATGAAATATCAATAAATAAGGAGTCTTTATGTCGCGTTACCGAGGGCCTCGTTTCAAAAAAATACGACGTCTGGGGGTTTTACCAGGACTAACAAATAAAAAGCCTAGAGATCTTAGAAACCCATCACGGTCCGGGAAAAAATCTCAATATCGTATTCGTCTAGAAGAAAAACAAAAATTACGTTTTCATTATGGTATTACAGAACGACAATTACTTAAATACTTTCGTATCGCTAGAAAAGCAAAAGGGTCAACAGGTCAGGTTTTACTCCAATTACTTGAAATGCGTTTGGACAACATCCTTTTTCGGTTGGGTATGTCTCCAACTATTCCGGGAGCCCGCCAATTAGTTAATCATAGACATATTTTAGTTAATGGTCGTATAGTAGATATACCAAGTTATCGTTGCAAACCCAACGATATTGTTATGGCGAGGGATAAGCAAAAATCGAAAGCTCTCGTTCAAAATTATCTAGATTCATCCCACAGCGAGGAATTGCCAAAACATTTGACTCTTCACCCATTCCATATAAAGGAGTAGTCAATCAAATAATAGATAATAAGTGGGTCGGTTTGAAAATAAACGAATTGCTAGTCGTAGAATATTATTCCCGCCAGACTTAAGCCTACCTTAATTAAAGAAAAACGTTTCGAAAAGGTTTCGAAAAAATGAGTCCCCTTTCACCAAACTAAATGGATTTAAAATTAAGGTTAAATAAAGGGTTTGATCCAAAAATTCCCCGTCGTGTATCATAGATCGACATAGATCTTTTTTTTTTTGTCGGCCTTATTCCATCTTATTCCATAATTTTACATATCGCAGTAATTAAATTAGAAATAGAAAATCTATATAGAATATAGATGAATTATTATTAGATATATAAAGATAGTATAGTAGTAGATAAAGATATAAAGAAGGATCTACCTCTTGGTTGATTTGTTATGGTTGGTGAGTTGGGTGAAAGTACGGAAAGAGAGGGATTCGAACCCTCGGTAAACAAAAGTCTACATAGCAGTTCCAATGCTACGCCTTGAACCACTCGGCCACCTCTCCTACACAACAATTATGACTCAGGAACAGAATAAATAGCGAGTTATTTACATTTTTGTTAGAATTGGCTAGGTAAGGTACAACCAACCAATTCGAACTAAAAAAAATATCCAATTTTCGATAAAGTCTTTCGCTCGAATCTATAGGAAAAATTCCTTTATTCTTGAGTTTGGATTAATAAGTTCGCCTATTTGTATACTCTATTTGGATTGGAATCGTATTCAAATATTTCTTTTTGAGTCCTGCAAAACAAAAAAAGGATCAATTTGAGTCTTTGAATTTGAGTAGTAGTAAAGGGTTCGTATCTTTACATTTTATTTGAGATAGATATTGATTGATATTGAATTTTTTTTTTTTTTATGAATCTTTTTATGTTATTTCGTATTGCACAATTCCTTTCTTTGTAGGATCATTTTGCCCCTAGGGAGAGTGAAAAGAATTTAAAATGGATTGGTTACACCTATGCCTAGATCACGGATAAATGGAAATTTTATTGATAAGACCTTTTCGGTTGTGGCAATATTTTATTACGAATAATTCCAACAACTTCAGGCGAAAAGGAGGCATTTACCTATTACAGAGATGGTGTGATTTGATTCTTTTTTTCTCCCAGTCTTATGAGAAAGACAAAAAATTCGGGATAGAAAGAAAAAATATTATTATTAGTTTGATTGATTATTGAAATAAATCTACGCCTGTTGAAGGTGAAGTTTAGAAATAGAACAATTCCTTCTGTCGTGTATCCCCGATTAATGCAGCCTCATATGCTTCCATTATCCATTTTAGCATTGAGCGAAAGGTTACACCTATATCGGTTCTGTATTACAGGTCAATCCCACTCTACTAGTCCTAATAGGCAGCATAGGGGAAAAGCACTACACCTAGAAATCAACAAGACGAAAGCTTTGTTAAAAATAACTTACCCCTTCCTTATGGATTGGGACTTAAAAGAATGGTTGGGACAACAAATATCCATCTCGTTCGTACCTTGGGTACCCATATAACCATCAAAGATTGTTGAAGTGACTAATTCCTGGAAATGAGGGGGCGTTGAGGACAAAGAAATTGTTGGAGTTATCATTTCTATCTAGTACCAACCCGCTTGGTGTTAACAAAAACTCCCGCGTAAAAAGGTTGGCTAGAAATTTCGTGCAAAAACACTAGCCCTGCTCAATTCATAATGAAAATAATCGATACATGGAATCAAAAACGATTGAAATATTATCATTATGCATATAAAGGAGGAGCCGTATGAGATGAAAATCTCACGTACGGTTCTGGAACGGAGATTCTTTTAATCGAATGACGACCGTAACGGATGTCAGCTCAATCCGAAGGAAATTATGCAGAAGCTTTACAGAATTATTATGAAGCTATGCGACTAGAAATCGATCCCTACGATCGAAGTTATATACTCTATAACATAGGCCTTATTCACACAAGTAATGGGGATCATACGAAAGCTTTAGAATATTATTTTAGGGCACTAGAACGAAACCCATTCTTACCACAAGCGTTTAATAACATGGCCGTGATCTGTCATTACGTGCGACTATCTCCACTATAGAAATAAAAAAATCTTCTAGTAAAAAAGAAAAAGGGCTCTCTACATATGCATCGTCAAAAACAACGATTTTTATGAGCTGTAGCAAGGAACGAAACTTCATATGAGTCGAAACTATGAAGAAATAAAATATGCCTAGATACTTTATTCTATGGATAAAAAAATCGAATTGATAGAGAAAAAGCACCGTAAAGATCAATTAACGAGGTTTGGGCCAATACATTAAGAACTGCTTACTTATGCCATACATAATAGAAGATAGATAAAAGTTAGTAATCTGCTTATGTAATAGAGGCGATCCACTAAGGTATTGAGCAGCGGTGTAGGATCAGATCCCAAAGATAGTAAGCTTTTCTTTCTTATGCAGGAAAGAATTTTCAAGGATTCTATATAAATTTTGATATGAAACCGAGATAGTTACCTTGCAGAAAATGTTAACGAAAAGAGGAAATGTCCACCCTTTATTCGTTTGAAGGTGGGATAAAAGATAAAACAAAAACTAATTCGAAATTTAAATTCAAGTTTGAAACTCATGCGATTAACTTCTTTTGGTTAAACACCTAAAACCGAAAAGCGAGATAGATCTATGCAAAATCTTATTCCGTTCGATAGGTAAAACGGATACCAAAAGAATTGACTGTTGAGCCGTATGAGTTAGGAAACTCTCAAGTACGGTTCTAAGGGAAGGAGTCCCCTATTCCGACCGGGGGAGAGCAGGCCATTCGACAGGGAGATTCTGAAATTGCGGAGGCTTGGTTCGATCAAGCCGCTGAGTATTGGAAACAAGCTATAGCGCTTACTCCTGGTAATTATATTGAAGCACATAATTGGTTAAAGATCACGCGGCGTTTCGAATAAAAAAATTTTAAATTTTTTGGATATTCTATTTGTTAGAATTAATACCTATGAGTCAACTAAAATAGAAGCATTCCTACGGGAAGAACCAAAAAAATTTCATTATATCCCTTCGTTTCGGGTATTTCGTATGGTTAAAGTGATTAAAGAATAAACAGATAGAGGACAGAATCTATTTCTTTCTTTTCGATTATGAGCAATTAATACCTCACCTATTTTTTAGCTATTAATAAAAAAAAAAAGAAATAATTCATACTTTAAACTTGAAAATTAGTTTTTTTATATTTATTTAATTCTATTTCTGTATTATATACTAGAGAAATTTATATAATAATATAAATAATAAAAAAAATATCTTCAAATAACTAAGGATCCTGGGATGTTTCATTAGTAATCACTAATGACTGCTCGCATGATTTGGAATAAAGTAATACGAATTACTAGAATAAATATCCGTAAAACATTAAATAGTTCTGTCTAAGACCTTCTAAATTTATATAGGAATAACAAAAAAAATCATTTTTTATATCAATACAAAGCCCAGAAAGGTTTAGAATACGAAAAAGGGTCCGTTGAGCGCCTACCGGCTATGTCATAATAGATCCGAACACTTGCCTTAGATCGACTTCCCGATCATATTTG
>JAPVLV010000033.1:20000-25000 GCA_029168935.1 Oxyria digyna | reverse complement strand
TAAATCTTATTGGATAAATATATAGTAATCCTCTTTTGTAATCAAAGAAAGATAGCGAAAAAGGTTTTTTGTGGTTTAAAAGAAACTTTTTCCCTTCTTTCATAGAGAAGGAAGGGAATAGTAAAATTCTTCTTATTTTTCTTACGGAATATCTAGGAATACAAAAATTTAACCGGAAATATCGACAAATTGGTGTGCAGTCCGAGGAAATGAAAAAAAAAAGGGGGTCAGCCATTCCAACGTCATCTCGATCTAATTTGATTATCAGAATAGCGGGTATAGTCCGGATTCAATAGGCCAGGTCCACTTACTTTTCCCTTTTTATTTGTTGATTTTGAATCTTTCCAATGGATTTAGTTTGTAATAATTGAAAATTATAGGAATATTTGGTGATTCAATAGACAACTTATCTTATAATTGATCCTTATTCAGTATATTCAGTATAATAATAATGAAAAGATGCTCCATTTTATAACTGCTAGGACGGATTATCCTTATTATAAAGTTGTTTCTTTTTTCCTTTTAAAAAAGAAAGAAATCGATTTTACGTTCAAATACGAATGCTCGGGTTTATGAAAAAAAAGTAAAAAGCCCCTTATCGGATTTGAACCGATGACTTACGCCTTACCATGGCGTTACTCTACCACTGAGTTAAAGGGGCCCTTTAACTAACTAACTGAATTCCGGAATGAGTCACTATGTGGATAAAAGATTTCTCTCTCCCCATATTACATAATATATATAGATCCATATAATTATATACTATACTTACTATTACTATTACTATTACTATACTATTACTATATAATAAAGTAAATTAATAGTGGCGGGTGGTTCTTCCCGGAATTATAAAGTTGATTTATTGTTGAGTCTTGGATCAAACGATTTATTTTTTTTTAACTATCACTTCAATGAACCAAGTCGACCCTCATTTTTTTTCTTTTATTAACTTGAAATCCCCATCATAAAAAAAATTCCTTGAGCCATGTATCTACCAATTCGGCGTAGATCCAAGATCTTTCATAAAATCATGTGATGGAGAAGTTCAATTTGTCCCCTTCCTCTTAATCCATAAATTAATCCATAAAAAAAATTTATGAAATTTTATTGATCCCCTTTATCATTCCGAATTTATCCATTATAAATTTTCTGGTTTACTACGAAGACATATTTCATCTTAAAAAAAAATGAATGAATCAAGAAAGTAGAAGAAATAGAATTGAAAAGTTTATTTTGTTGGGGTGTATAAACCATTCCACAAAGGGATCCTTTCCCTCCTATTTATTTATCTTTATAAGATAAGATAAGAAATGATTTATATTATATTTATATATAGTTAATCGAGACTTTTATATATATATTAAATATATTTATTAATTAATTCGATGTTTAAATTTTGTTTAAGTTTTGAAACGAAACTCGAATTATATTCGATAAAAAAATTCTCAAAAAATATATTAAATAATATGAATAATGATGATGGCTTTATATATTGAATCGAATGGGATGGCGGTTAGAATTAAGGATTCATAAATCGGAATGATGAAGAAAAAAACTCTAAGGATACCTTAGATCCCATCATATTCTTACGTTCTATTGACTCTATTGACAATTTCGAAAAACTGTTGATACTATGAGCATAGTATCATGGTGGTCGGACACATATGCCCCCATCGTCTAGTGGTTCAGGACATCTCTCTTTCAAGGAGGCAGCGGGGATTCGACTTCCCCTGGGGGTAGGGTACTACAAAAGGAAGTTGAGTTGGTCGTGCATTATCAATAAGCCTTAAATTGAAAAAGTAATTTATTTTTCCTGGGTCGATGCCCGAGGGGTTAATGGGGACGGACTGTAAATTCGTTGGCAATATGTCTACGCTGGTTCAAATCCAGCTCGGCCCAAGAATTCGCTCATAGACCGTGAGATGCAAATTTTTGTCTTTCCATAAAGGCGTGATACGAGGGAATAAAATCATTCCATCTTTCTATATACATAGCTTGTTTTATTTGCTCGATTTATTTGTTTCAAAAAATTCCGAGCTAGATAATATACTGATCTAGATTCATATCCGTATTTATAAGTCTAAAAAATAAAGTCTAAGAAAACGCGAAAAGAAATCTTTTTTTTATTAAAAAATTGATGATCAATCGAGATTTGGAAATAAGGAAAGAATCATTAGTAATGTAATTCGTGTCGCTCTCGCTAAGACTAAAAAGAAAGTACAGCGTCATGTAGATATCACTATATCACTCGTGTCTCTGTTACAACACGAAAATTAGAAAAAAATGGATTTGAATTAAATCCTAAAAATATTGTTGCGGTATACCTTATTTCCCTGGGATTGTAGTTCAATTGGTCAGAGCACCGCCCTGTCAAGGCGGAAGCTGCGGGTTCGAGCCCCGTCAGTCCCGAAGGATCAAATAACCACATCAACTCACCTCTTTATTTCCGTTTTATAGCAAAAGAAGCATAATGGAATGAATAGAATTAATGAATCGAATGTCGGTCCTTCTCAATAGGGATTTTTTTTTGTTATTTCTCATCAAACACAAATATCTAAATTTTCAGTACTTCAACTAGTACCTATTGGTTGGTGTGAGAGAGATATAATTGAATTAGTCCAATTATTGGGAACATCATATTCGGGATTCCAAGGGATAGTGTACTGGGTCTAGTCTTTCAATTGATCGCCTCTATCTAATGGAATAGAGTATCAGATGTTTTTCGGGAGCCCAGACACAAATAAAATTTATTTCTTGTACACGCCAAAAAAAATTTGAGTTACCCCGAAAAAGACGTTTCAGATGAAAACTCTCTCCCTTTCTAGTTTCGATTTTTTGTAGTCTCAATTAACTCCTTTTTTTATCTATCTCATTCCAATTTTACACCGAACTTTTTTTTTATTTTTAATTAATATATGCTAGTACTATAAGTGGAAAGCGGTCAGATGATACTTCATCCGATGATTGTCCAAGGAAGACGGTAGACGCTAGGTTGTCGAAAGAATCTAAAAGAATAATAAAGAAAACGATTTCTTGATTCGATTACGAATTCCATTTTCTATTGAGTATGGATAAAGGATATTTCTATGGTATACTATTTAATTCGCGACGGCGAAGTTATTTGATAGCCCAGATGTTGTTATTCATAATATTGATGCGATTCAATATCATCGAGATGTAATTCATCCCTTTGAATTTACAGGCGAAATTAGGATTATCTCTATGGGATTAAATCCCGAGTTATTGCGAAGTCAAAACCACGGAGATTATGGAAGTAAATATTCTTGCATTTATTGCTACTGCCCTTTTCATTCTAGTTCCTACTGCCTTTTTACTTATCATATATGTAAAAACGGTCAGCCAAAACAATTAATATGAATGAAATTTGATTTCTTATGTCTTTATCAATCTTAATTTTTTTTAAGAAATAAATAAAGGATTCCACTTTCGTTTCTTCAATTCAATTAAATACGTAGGCTAAAATCAACAGGATTCTATGAGATTTTATAATATGGTAGAAAGAAATATATATTTCTTTCTACCATATATGAGATTTGTGGTTTTGTAGTGTATAAAGTTGTACTCTATAAAGAGATAGGCTTAATATAGAGTAGAGCAATCTTCATATCGATAGAATTCTATATATATAAAATATACATAGGGCCCCAGTTATATTTATTTGCTACATTTATTTTATTGATTTGTATTGATTCCGATCAACCCGAATCATCCGAAATAAAAAAAGCGAGGTAACTCTTACTTTTACGGCTTGGATTCCGATATTTCTGATTATTTCAAATCGAAATCCCAGTATCTATCTATAGTCTATAGAAAAAAAGAAAAGGACAGTAATATTTTTTTAGCACTAAAAAATTATTTGATTGAATTGCTAATAGAAAGGAGTATGGGAACTTCTTATAATTTAGAAAAGGAGTAGTAAACCTGACCAATTTGTAACACTTGAGCCGCGATATGAAATGAGTCCATGTCGTTAAAGCCTAAATAAAATTTATACAACAATAAAGAAAGCGGCGAGTACACAATATGTGACTCGCCGGGGGCAAGATTTTATTATGCGTAGTATCTTGTTGAAGAACCATTATGTAGATGTTCTTTACCCTCGAAAGTACACATCCCCCTAATATTAATAACAGGACGCCTTTTTCTCTTTACTTTAAATAGGTAATAGGTAAACAAATAATAAGAAGTGACCTGTTGTTCCCCATTGTCAGAAGTCTTATAAGAAAGTCTGATAGATAAGAGACCTTCATCGAAATAGATAATTTAGGAAAATGAAAATTTCTTACCATACGTATTCCCTTCCTAAATACAAACGCGGGAATCATTGAAATATCTGTTTGATTGACATTATAATTAATAATTTTTATAGTGAAAGTTCAAACAAAACGCTTTGTAGAATGATCTATAAACCTATTTATAAAGTTTGATTCCTTACCGCAATTACATTAATAGTACTTCTAGAGTCCACTTCTCCCCCATACGACGAGTGAAAGGGAAAATGTAAAGACTACCATTAAAGCAGCCCAAGCGAGACTTACTATATCCATGTGAATTATGTCCCCTATCTATATGAATCTGAAGGAATTATTCCATTCTTGTTCACTAATAATAGTGAAATCCAGGGTGCATAGTCAAAAGTGGATTCTTACCCCCAATTCTTTATTTAACGAACCCATTCAATAAATGCACTTATAATATAATAAATTTCTTAAAAAAATTTTCTTATCATTATAATTTTTAGTAAAATTGGGAAAGATGAAGTACAAACAAAACATGCAACGACCCCCATGGATACTGTTAGTTCATGCTATATTTAGTAAGACTTCCCTTGGTTATCCAATCTTATTCAAGGCCTAGTCAGTAAATATTCCATTCTATTAGTAGTGGAAGGGCTATCAAGACCCCTTCATAGCACCCAAATATTTTTTGTGTCTAGGACACAAAAAGTTACAGATCTTTCGAGAATCTTCATCTGCTTT
>JAPVLV010000033.1:0-15000 GCA_029168935.1 Oxyria digyna | reverse complement strand
TTTGTTGATTCTCGAATACGACGGTATCAAATGGGCTACATAAAATTGGCGTGCTCAGTAACTCACGTGTGGTATTTGAAGCGTCTTCCTAGTTATATTGCGAATTTTTTAGATAAACCTCTTAAAGAATTAGAGGGCCTAGTCTACTGCGATGTGTGATTTGATCGAAATTTTGATTTTACAGATTCGAAATGAGAAACTGTTATCCCATTCCATCAAATTGGGATGCCCCGGCTCTGACATGTCTCTTGGTAAGAGTAACATGAAGCTCAGAATTATGGGTGTATTCAATACTCCTAAATAAAAAGGGAATTGATCCATGGTCGATTTCGTAACAAGTAAATTTTAATTTCTAGTTCTACCTCGTAAAAAAGACTTCTTTTGTTTGTGGAATTAACCACTCTCCGTCGTTTAAAAATCAATTATGTTCACGCAAGCAAATAGAAAATATGTCATGGTTACAAGAGTCTATCCATCGCATATAGGCTTAAGGGCGTCATGGTATAACCGTCGAGGTGAAGTCGTGACCTAAAAGATCGAAGGAAACGATACATAGACAAGTAAATCTTTTATCTTATATATATCTTATGAATTCCAAGAACCTGCCTTTTTTCTTTCTTTAAGGGGATTCATCGTTCGAGGGGAGGTAGACTACTCAAGAATTTCACATTTCATTTTTACTTGAATTTTAATAAAGAATTCAAAAAAAAAGGAAGAATGGATTAATGAAATGTTGCTTGGTCTTCCACGGGAACTTGAGTAAGGAGTAGATCTTTTGTTTTGCTTTGAGGATTTTGATTTTACAGAATTTATAATTTGAAAGCGAGAACTACTTTTTTTGCTGTAACTACTTGAGCCGTATGAGAGGAAACTTTCACGTCCGGCTTTGAAGGGGGGAGATCTTATAGTATAGGATCCTATCCCAATTTTTCTTTTGCTAGGCCCATAGCTAAAAAACCTACTTTTTTACGATTACGAGGGTTATTCGAATATGAAATCCAATCTTGGAAATATAGCATCCCACTTTTTTTTACTACCCAAGGCTTCGATACCTTTCGAAATCGAGAAATAGCTACTGGAGCAAGTGCTATACGAGAACAATTAGCCGATTTGGATTTGCGAACTATTCTAGATTCTTCGTTGACAGAATGGAAAGAGTTAGGAGAAGAAGGGCCTACTGGAAATGAATGGGAAGATCGAAAAGTTGGAAGAAGAAGGGATTTTTTGGTTAGACGTATGGAATTAGCTAAGCATTTCATTCGAACAAATATAGAACCAGAATGGATGGTTTTGTGCCTATTACCAGTCCTTCCTCCCGAATTGAGACCGATCATTCAGATCGATGGAGGTAAATTAATGAGCTCAGATATTAATGAACTCTATAGAAGAGTTATCTATCGGAACAATACTCTTACTGATCTATTAACAACAAGTAGATCTACGCCCGGAGAATTAGTAATGTGCCAGGAGAAATTGGTACAAGAAGCCGTAGATACACTTCTGGATAATGGAATACGCGGACAACCAATGAGGGATGGTCATAATAAGGTTTACAAATCATTTTCGGATGTAATTGAAGGTAAAGAGGGGAGGTTTCGGGAGACTCTTCTTGGCAAACGGGTCGATTATTCAGGGCGTTCCGTCATTGTCGTAGGCCCTTCACTTTCATTACATCGATGTGGATTGCCTCGTGAAATTGCAATCGAACTTTTCCAGACATTTGTAATTCGCGGTCTAATTAGACAAGATCTTGCTTCGAACATAGGAGTTGCTAAGAGTAAAATTCGGGAAAAAGAACCCGTTGTATGGGAAATACTTCAGGAAGTTATGCGGGGGCATCCTGTATTATTAAATAGAGCGCCGACTCTGCATAGATTGGGCATACAGGCATTCCAACCCATTTTAGTGGAAGGGCGCGCTATTTGTTTACATCCATTGGTTTGTAAAGGATTCAATGCAGACTTTGATGGGGATCAAATGGCTGTTCATGTACCTTTATCTTTGGAGGCCCAAGCGGAAGCCCGTTTACTTATGTTTTCTCATATGAATCTTTTGTCTCCGGCTATTGGGGATCCCATTTCTGTACCAACTCAAGATATGCTTATTGGGCTCTATGTATTAACGGGTGGGAATCGTCGAGGCATTTGTGCAAATAGATATAATCCATGGAGTCGACGAACCTATAAAAATGAAAAATTGAACGATCATAATTATAAGTATATGAAAGAACCCTTTTTTTGTAATTCCTATGATGCAATTGGGGCTTATCGTCAAAAAAGAATCAATTTAGATAGTCCTTTATGGCTCCGGTGGCAACTAGATCAACGTGTTGTTGTTTCAAGAGAAGCTCCCATCGAAGTTCACTATGAATCGTTGGGTACCTATCATGAGATTTATGGGCACTATTTAATAGTAAGAAGTGTAAAAAAGGAAATTCTTTTTATATATATTCGAACAACCGTTGGTCATATTTCATTTTATCGAGAAATTGAAGAAGCTATACAAGGATTTTATCGAGCCTGCTCATATGGTACTTAATCATATCTCGCTAAGTAACTCTATGATACCAACGAAATTCGGCCCGCCCCAGTTCAACTAGGATCATAGTTCGTGAATTTATACGTGAATTAAGATCTAGAAAAGGAAGTTTTCCAATCACTAACTTAAACCCATTCATTGTCGAATCCCACTCAGCGGAATATGGAGGTACTTATGGCAGAAGGGGCCAATCTGGTCTTTCACAATAAAGTAATAGATGGAATTGCCATGAAACGACTTATTAGCAGATTAATAGATCATTTTGGAATGGCATATACATCACACATCCTGGATCAAGTAAAGACTCTCGGTTTCCAACAAGCCACTGCTACATCTATTTCATTAGGAATTGATGATCTTTTAACAATACCTTCTAAGGGATGGCTAGTCCAAGATGCTGAGCAACAAAGTTTGATTTTGGAAAAACACCACCATTATGGGAATATACATGCGGTAGAAAAATTACGTCAATCCATTGAGATATGGTATGCTACAAGTGAACATTTGCGACAAGAAATGAATCCTAATTTTAGGATGACTGACCCTTATAATCCAGTTCATATGATGTCTTTTTCAGGAGCTAGAGGAAATGCTTCTCAGGTACACCAATTAGTAGGCATGAGAGGATTAATGTCGGATCCACAAGGACAAATGATTGATTTACCTATTCAAAGCAATTTACGCGAAGGACTCTCTTTAACAGAATATATAATTTCTTGCTACGGGGCCCGTAAAGGAGTTGTGGATACTGCTGTCCGAACGTCAGACGCTGGATATCTCACGCGAAGACTTGTTGAAGTAGTTCAACATATCGTTGTACGTAGAAGAGATTGTGGCACCATCCGAGGTATTTCTGTGAGTCCTCAAAACGGGACGCTACCGGAACGCATTTTTATCCAAACACTAATCGGTCGTGTATTAGCAGACGATATATATATGGGTCCGCGGTGCATTGCCGCTAGAAATCAGGATATTGGGATTGGACTTGTCAATCGATTGATAACTTTTCAAGTCCAACCAATATCTATTCGAACTCCCTTTACCTGTAGAAGTACATCTTGGATCTGTCGATTATGCTATGGCCGGAGTCCTACTCACGGTGACCTGGTCGAATTGGGAGAAGCTGTAGGTATTATTGCGGGACAATCCATTGGAGAGCCGGGTACTCAACTAACATTAAGGACTTTTCATACTGGCGGAGTATTCACAGGGGGTACTGCAGAACATGTACGAGCCCCTTCGAATGGAAAAATAAAATTCAACGAGGATTTGGTTCACCCCACACGTACACGTCACGGCCATCCTGCCTTTCTCTGTTATATAGACTTGGCTGTCACTATTGAGAGTGAAGATATTATACATAATGTGAATATTCCGCCCAAAAGTTTTCTTTTAGTTCAAAATGATCAATATGTAGAATCAGAACAAGTGATTGCTGAAATTCGCGCGGGAACATCCACTTTTAATTTTAAAGAAAAGGTCCGAAAACATATTTATTCTGACTCAAAGGGAGAAATGCACTGGAGTACCGACGTGGACCATGCACCCGAATTTACATATGGTAATGTTCATCTCTTACCAAAAACAAGCCATTTATGGATATTAGCAGGAAGGCCACACAAATCCATTGTAGCCCCGTGTTCGCTCCACAAGGATCAAGATCAAACGAACGCTCATTTTCTTTCTGTCGAACAAGGATCTATTTCTAACTCTTCAATGACTAACGCTCACATGAGACGTAAATTTTTGAGTTCGGATCTTTCGATTTCGAGTCAAAAAGGGGGGGATAGTATTCCTAATTATTCGAATCGAATCGTACGAACTGGGCATTATAATCTCGTATATCCTGACAAAAATTCCGATTTATTGGCAAAGAGGCGAAGAAATAGATTCACCATTCGATTTCAATCGATTCAAGAACGAGAGAAAGAATTAATGCCCCCTTCAGGTATCTCGATTGAAATACCCATAAATGGTAGTTTCCGTAGAAATAGTATTCTTGCTTATTTTGATGATCCTAAATACCGAAGAGACGGTTCGGGAATTACTAAATATGGGACTATAGAGGAGCATTCAATCATAAAAAAAGAGGGTTTGATTGAATATCGAGGAATCAAAGAATTTAAAGCAAAATACCAAATGCAAGTAGATCGGTTTTTTTTCATTCCTGAGGAAGTCCATCTCTTACCGCGATCTTCTTCCATAATGGTACGGAACAATAGTATCATTGGAGTAGATACAGAAATAACTTTAAATACAAGAAGCCGGGTAGGCGGGTTGGTCCGAATAGAGAAGAAAAAAAAAAAGATTGAACTAAAAATATTTTCGGGAAATCTCCATTTTCCTGGAAAAACGGATAAAATATCTCGACACAGGGGCATTTTGATACCGCCGGGAAGGGGACAAACAAAATCGAAACATTTGAAAAATTGGATCTATGTCCAACGAATCACACCTACTAAGAAAAGGTATTTTGTTTTGGTTCGACCCGTAGTGACATATGAAATAACGGACGGGATAAGTTTATCAACACTTTTCCCTCAGGATCTGTTGCAGGAAAGGAATAAGGTGCAACTTCGAGTTGTCAATTATATTCTTTATGGAAATGGCAAGCCTATTCGGGGAATTTCTGACACAAGTATTCAATTAGTTCGGACTTGTTTAGTATTGAATTGGGACCAAGACAAAAAAAGTTCGTCTATTGAAGAGGCGCGTGCTGCCTTTGTTGAAGTAAAAACAAACGGTATGATTCAAAATTTTCTAAGAATCAATTTAGTGAAACCCACAATTTCGTATGCCGGAAAAAGGAACGATCCAGTAGGTTCAGGATTGCTTTCTTATAATGGATCAGACCGTATGAATCCGTTTTATTCCATTTATTCAAAAGCAAGACTTCAACAATCTTTTAGCCAAAATAATGAAACTGTTCGTACATTGTTGAATAGAACGAAAGAATGCCAATCTTTTCTCATTTTGTCATCAGCCAATTGTTTTCGAATGGGTCCATTCAAGGGTCTAAAATATTACAAAGAACCCGACCCGCGAATTAGAATTAGGACTTCGTCGGGCCCTTTTGGAACAGTCCTTGAAATTGCGAATTTTTATTCATTTTACCGTTTAATAACTCGTAATCAGATCTTGGTAACTAACTATTTGCAACTTGACAATTTAAAACAAACTTTTCGAGTAATGAAATATTATTTAATCGATGAAAATAGGAAGATTTATAATACCGATCCGGTAAGTAACATTATTTTGAACCCGTTCAAATTAAATTGGTATTGTCTTCATCACAATTATTGTGAAGAGACTTCCACAAAAATAAGTCTTGGACAATTTCTTTGTGAAAATTTATGTATAGCCAAAAACGGTCCACACTTAAAGGCGGGTCAAGTTCTAATTGTTCAAGTTGACTCTGTAGTAATCAGAACAGCCAAGCCCTACTTAGCCACCCCAGGAGCAACTGTTCATGGCCATTATGGGGAAATCGTTTATAAAGGAGATACATTAGTTACATTTATATATGAAAAATCGCGGTCTGGTGATATAACGCAAGGCCTTCCAAAGGTGGAACAAGTCTTAGAAGTTCGTTCGCTTGAGTCAATATCGATGAATCTAGAAAGGAGGATTGATGTTTGGAATGAACGTATAGCAGGAATTCTTGGACTTCCGTGGGGATTCTTGATTGGCGCTGAGTTAACTATAGTGCAAAGTCGTATCTCTTTGGTTAATAAGATCCAAAAGGTTTATCGATCCCAAGGGGTACAGATCCACAATAGGCATATAGAAATTATTGTACGTCAAATAACATCAAAAGTCTTGGTTTCAGAAGATGGAATGTCTAATGTTTTTTTACCAGGAGAGCTAATTGGCTTGTTGCGAGCGGAACGAACAGGGCGTGCTTTGGAAGAAGCAGTCTCTTACCGAGCCGTCTTATTAGGAATAACGAGAGCTTCTTTGAATACTCAAAGTTTTATATCCGAAGCGAGTTTTCAAGAAACTGCTCGAGTTTTAGCAAAAGCCGCTCTCCGGGGCCGTATCGATTGGTTGAAAGGCCTAAAAGAAAACGTGGTTCTGGGAGGAATGATACCCGTCGGTACCGGATTCAAAGGATTAGTACATCGTTCAAGCCAATATAAGATAATTCCGTTGAAAAACAAAAAGAAGAATCTATTCGAGGGGGAAATGAACGATATTTTGTTTTACCACAGAGAATTATTTAATTCTTGTGTTTAAAAAACTAAAAATGATACATCAAAACCCTAGTTTAGTTTAGGTAATTTAAGAACAGATTCCTCTTATTTATCTGTATTTCTTACGGGCATTTTCTTTTTTTTTTAGATAAAAGATAATAAGGAATAGAAAGGAATTAGTGGTTTGGATTGTGTATCAATGGCCAATTAGCTGCCGAAGAGAAGGTTCCGTCGGAACAATTTTTTATTTTGGGATACCTCATCTCTTAAAAAAAAAGAGAAAGTGTGAGGAGAAATGACAAGAAGATATTGGAACATTAATTTGGAAGAGATGATGGAAGCGGGAGTTCATTTTGGCCATGGTACTAGGAAATGGAATCCGAGAATGTCACCTTATATTTCTGCAAAGCGTAAAGGTATTCATATTACAAATCTTACTAGAACTGCTCGTTTTTTATCAGAAGCTTGTGATTTAGTTTTTGATGCAGCAAGTAAAGGAAAACAATTTTTAATTGTTGGGACAAAAAATAAAGCAGCTGATTCAGTAGCACGGGCTGCAATAAGGGCTCGATGTCATTATGTTAATAAAAAATGGCTTGGGGGGATGTTAACAAATTGGTCCACCACAGAAACGAGACTTCATAAGTTTAGAGACTTGAGAATGGAACAAAAGGCGGGAAGACTGGCCTGTCTTCCGAAGAGAGATGCAGCCATGTTGAAGAGACAATTATCTCACTTGCAAACATATCTGGGTGGGATTAAGTATATGACAGGGTTACCGGATATTGTAATAATCGTTGATCAGCAAGAAGAATATACAGCCCTTCGAGAATGTATTACTTTGGGAATTCCAACGATTTGTTTAATCGATACAAATTGTAACCCCGATCTTGCAGATATTTCGATTCCGGCAAACGATGACGCTATAGCCTCAATCCGACTAATTCTCACCAAATTAATATTCGCAATTTGTGAAGGTCGTTCTAGCTATATAAGAAATCCTTGATTCATAATCAAAAAATGACTTTTAGTGAACTCTATAATGGATTTCTCTACTTAATAGAGTAGAGGTAGAATCAGTTAGGATTCCTTACTATAAAATAAAAAAAGATATAAAAATAACTGGGGATATTATGTGATTAGTTGGTATTATATAGGATTGAAGTAGACAAGGTGAGAAAGCAATGGTTGAATCAAAATAATATTTTTTTAAGGTGATATTTCTGTCAGAGGACAATATGAATGTTCTATCATGTTCAATCAATACACTAAATGGGTTATATGATCTATCCGGTGTGGAAGTCGGCCAACATTTCTATTGGCAAATAGGTGGTTTCCAAGTCCACGGCCAAGTACTTATTACTTCTTGGGTTGTAATTGCTATCTTATTAAGTTCAGCCGCCATAGCTGCTCGTAATCCACAAACAATTCCGACTGACGGTCAGAATTTCTTTGAATATGTCCTTGAATTCATTCGAGACGTAAGCAAAACTCAGATTGGAGAAGAATATCGTCCTTGGGTTCCCTTTATTGGGACTATGTTTCTATTTATTTTTGTTTCTAATTGGTCAGGGGCTCTTTTACCTTGGAAAATTATACAGTTACCTCATGGGGAATTAGCCGCACCTACGAATGATATCAATACGACTGTAGCTTTAGCTTTACTCACGTCAGTGGCATATTTCTATGCGGGTCTTACAAAAAAAGGATTGGGTTATTTTAGTAAATACATTCAACCAACTCCAATTCTTTTACCCATTAACATCTTAGAAGATTTCACAAAACCTCTATCCCTTAGTTTTCGACTTTTCGGAAATATATTAGCCGATGAATTAGTCGTTGTTGTTCTTGTTTCTTTAGTACCTTTAGTAGTTCCTATACCTGTGATGTTTCTTGGATTATTTACAAGCGGTATTCAGGCTCTTATTTTTGCAACTTTAGCCGCAGCTTATATAGGCGAATCCATGGAGGGTCATCATTAATGCATTTTTGAAAGAGTCTTTTTTATAGGTTTCAAAAAACAATTAGGGAACATATAAGTATGTTCCATAGTAATAGAAAAGGGATACGAGAGAGGGGGTTGGTTAGTATAGAAAGATCGAACTAGGCATATGGAATCGAATGGTTATAAGTCAACTCCTATAGATGTTTCAAGTCAAAGAGAGATTCTAGAATCCAATTGAATTTAAGGTAGAATGCTGGGTTTACGTTATGGAAGAAAGACATGTATATTGGATAGTAGATATTGACTCGTTATATATTAACTAATATTAAGCCCTACTTTTATTTAGATGGGGATAGTAATAGAAGTCTTTTTTTTATGGTTTTTTTCATTTATTCATAAATAAAAAAATAAAATGAAGTATGAAAGGGTCGAAGAATTCAACGAATGGTTCGAAAGAAGAAACTCAAATTGTATAGATTCAGGAAAGACTCAACAAATAGGAACTAACAAGGAGAAGCCTTTCTGATGATCTGATAGAATATTTTTATTTTAATTTGGAGTTCTTACTGGCTTCGACTGGCTGACTCTTAGTCGATGGAATAATTAAGGCATAATTTTTTCGTTGATTGTATCATTAACCATTTCTTTTTTTTGTGTGAGGAACTTATCATGAATCCACTTGTTTCTGCCGCTTCCGTTATTGCTGCTGGGTTGGCTGTAGGGCTTGCTTCTATTGGACCAGGAGTTGGTCAAGGTACTGCTGCAGGCCAAGCTGTCGAAGGGATTGCGAGACAGCCCGAAGCAGAGGGTAAAATCCGAGGTACTTTATTGCTTAGTTTGGCTTTTATGGAAGCTTTAACAATTTATGGATTGGTTGTCGCATTAGCTCTTTTATTTGCGAATCCTTTTGTTTAATTCGAAGCCGAAAAATACGTATTTTTTTTATTTGGATTTGACTCTTGCCTTTTCGAATTATACCAAGATTTCGCTCCTACAATTACTTTGAGAAAACCGGGGGGAAGGGCTGATTTAAGGATGAGGAATTAGTGTTACCGACTCGCTTTATTCCTTCCCCTTCTTAGTCCAATGAAAGCTTTTTAGGAAATGGGGCAACAATCCCAATTTACACGAAAACCCGCGCCCGGTACCGAATCTTATTCGAATAAGTCTTATTCTTATTGAAAATATCAATTGAAAAAGAAAATCCATTGTGAAATGGAATAGATTTTGAATCTATTTTAAATTTCTAAATAAATAGGAAATAGGTCAAGTAATACAACAAAAAATGATGTTCGATTTTTTAGTCTATCTATAAGAGGAGATCATATGAAAAATGTAACCGATTCTTTCGTTTCCCCAGGTCACTGGCCATCTGCAGGGAGTTTCGGATTTAATACCGATATTTTAGCAACAAATCCAATAAATCTCAGTGTAGTGATTGGTGTATTGATTTTTTTTGGAAAGGGAGTGTGTGTGAGTTGTTTATTTCACGAATAGACTGGATTCAACCAGCTGCACCCCCTTTCGGTATAACTAGTAAAGAAAGGTGCATGATCTCGCGAATTACTTCTGAATAAATTCAGAAATCATATAATCATATGTAAGAACCATAGCATTTCGTGATTCGTTGGTAAATATACTTTGATTCTCTAGCAACCAATAATGTGGACTTATTAACATGGTTAAAGCGAAACTGTTTGAAGTTCAGCCACAGCATGGTACTCTTTCTACCACTATATTAATACTGAAAGGGTTTTCTATTGCCAAGGAATAGTTATAAATTTTTCGATATATAACACTCATATCGATAAAAATATTCGAAACCTTTATTGGTATTGGAAAGGGGTTCATCCTTTTTTCTTTTTTTACATTTTTGTTTAAATGCCAAATGCTGAGTTGATGACCTATTTATAAAAGAAGAAATTTTTGATTGAAAAAAAAACAACTTTGCTGACAATTACATATTTTTGTTTGGTCAGAAGAGTCCTCCAAATATTCCGGCCTTGGATTTTCGATTCATTTCCCATTTTGTTCGAATATGAACAAAAAGAGTAGAGGATAGGTTCATTACATTCAAAAACGATATGGAAATTGATAAAAAAAATGGAAGTAATTGAGCGTGAGAGCCAAATGAATCGAAAGATTCAAGTTTGGTTCGGGAAGGGATCATGAAAGTTTTGAAATGAATGGAAAGATAATCTACTTTCATTAAGTGATTTATTAGATAATCGAAAACTACGAATCGTGAATACTATTCGAAATTCAGAAGAACTGCGCGGAAGGGCCGTTGAACAGCTCGAAAAAGCCCGGGCTCGCTTACGGAAAGTGGAAATGGACGCAGATCAGTTTCGAGCGAATGGATATTCTGAAATAGAACGAGACAAATTGAATTTGATTAATTCAACTTATAAAACTTTAGAACAATTAGAAAATTACAAAAACGAAACCATTCATTTTGAACAACAAAGAGCGATTAATCAAGTACGCCAGCGGGTTTTTCAACAAGCCCTACAAGGAGCTCTAGGAACCCTGAATAATTGTTTGAGCAACGAGTTACATTTACGGACCATCAATGCTAATATTGGCATGTTTGGCGCAATGAACGAAATAACCGATTAGTCTTTCTACTGTGGGTAAGGTATTATTTTTTTTTGTTTCCAAAAAAGAATTCATTTAATTTAAGAAAGACTCATGACAACCATTCGAGCTGATGAAATTTATAATATTATTCGCGAACGTATTGAACAGTATAATAGAGAAGTAAAGATTGTAAATACGGGTACCGTACTTCAAGTGGGCGATGGCATTGCTCGTATTCACGGTCTTGATGAAGTAATGGCAGGCGAATTAGTCAAATTTGAAGAGGGCACAATAGGTATTGCTCTAAATTTGGAATCAAATAATGTCGGTGTTGTATTAATGGGTGATGGTTTGATGATCCAAGAAGGAAGTTCTGTAAAAGCAACAGGAAGAATTGCTGAGATACCTGTCAGTGAGGCTTATTTGGGTCGTGTTATAAATGCCCTGGCTAAACCTATTGATGGTAGAGGTGAAATTTCAGCTTCGGAATTTCGCTTAATTGAATCTCCCGCCCCTGGTATTATTTCGAGACGTTCCGTATATGAGCCTCTTCAAACGGGGCTTATTGCTATTGATTCGATGATCCCTATAGGCCGCGGTCAGCGAGAATTAATTATTGGAGACAGACAGACTGGTAAAACAGCAGTAGCTACGGATACTATTCTTAATCAACAAGGACAAAATGTAATATGTGTTTATGTAGCTATTGGTCAAAAAGCATCTTCGGTAGCGCAGGTAGTCACTACGTTCCAAGAAAGGGGAGCGATGGAATATACTATTGTGGTAGCTGAAACTGCAGATTCTCCAGCTGCATTACAATATCTTGCCCCTTATACAGGAGCGGCGCTGGCTGAATATTTTATGTACCGTGAGCAGCACACTTTAATAATTTATGATGATCTTTCCAAACAAGCACAGGCTTATCGACAGATGTCTCTTCTATTACGAAGACCGCCGGGTCGAGAAGCTTATCCCGGAGATGTTTTTTATTTGCATTCACGCCTTTTGGAAAGAGCCGCTAAATCAAGTTCACGTTTAGGCGAAGGAAGTATGACCGCTTTACCGATCGTTGAGACCCAATCAGGAGACGTTTCGGCTTATATTCCTACTAATGTAATTTCTATTACAGATGGACAAATATTCTTATCCGCTGATCTATTCAATGCTGGAATTAGACCCGCCATTAATGTGGGTATTTCTGTTTCCCGTGTGGGATCTGCCGCTCAAATTAAAGCCATGAAACAGGTGGCCGGTAAATTAAAATTGGAACTGGCGCAATTCACAGAATTAGAAGCCTTTGCGCAATTTGCTTCTGATCTCGATAAAGTTACTCAGAATCAATTGGCAAGAGGCCAACGATTACGTGAATTGCTCAAACAGTCCCAAGCTTCCCCTCTGGGGGTAGAAGAGCAGATAATGACTATTTATACTGGAACAAATGGTTATCTTGATTCATTAGAAATTGGACAGGTAAGTCCATTTCTTGATGACTTACGGAAGTACGTCAAAACGAATAAATCACAGTTCCAAGAAATTATATCTTCTACCAAGACATTCACTGAGGAAGCAGAAGCCCTTTTAAAGGAAGGTATTCAAGAACAGATGGAACGTTTTCTACTTCAGGAATCGGCATAAAGAAATTGAGCCCTCTTAGCTTAATAATAAAAGAAATACTTAATATTTAATTTAAATTAGAAACTAAAATAAAAACTTCTGATTCAAATTTTTTATCTTTAGTTTAGAATATTTATTATATATAAAAGAATCTAAAAAAATACCATAGATATCGAAAAAACATATGGAAATAAATTGCGTCCAATAGGATTTGAACCTATACCAAAGGTTTAGAAGACCTCTGTCCTATCCATTAGACAATGGACGCTTCTCATTACGACTTTTTTACTAAAATTAAAAATTTAATTTTAAAATAGAGCGGGTAGCGGGAATCGAACCCGCATCGTTAGCTTGGAAGGCTAGGGGTTATAGTCGACGTCTATTTTTTTTAGACGTCTCTAATTCAAAACCGAACATGAAACTTTGATTTCATTCGGCTCCTTTATGGAAGATGGAGAAATTGTCAGATCGAAATCCAGAGTGAGAATAAAAAAATGAACCCATAACACCTATGTCAGCTTTTGCTTGAAGGCATTCAATAGTACTTGCTTTCTAGATGATCCCTCTAGAAGATGACTAAAAGTCTTTCTAGTTACTTCGTTCTCTATTTCTATTTTCTCGAATCTTGAGGAGAAACATTTTGTTTCTACCGAGCTAAAAGAATATAATATGCCGATCGATGACTTTAGTAAACTAAAGTCATCGTTTTTTAGCCATGACTTTGCTTCAATGTCCTTTCTACAAATCAAAAATGGAAGATTTAGTTACGATTAAAAATTTATATTTCTATCTTCATCCATGGATTCTTTACTCATACTTATTCAATTGGCAGTATTGATCCAATCCAAAACAATTATGTTTCGTAATTTCATAATCCAAAATTTCAATTATTAATAATTTAATAATCGACCCTTAAGATAAAAAAGATAAAAATTACGAGAATTGAAAATTCTCCTCAAATTTGCCGTTGAGAGGTAAAGGATTAATTCCTTTGATGAAATAGAGTTTTTTATCGGATTAGGAATCAAATCGAAGGATCGGATCCCTTAACCCTTAATGAACGAATCACACTTTTACCACTAAACTATACCCGCTACATTGCGATTATTGTATCGAAATGGAACTTTTGTCGAATAACAAAATTTAACGTAATCAAGAAAAGAAAAGATGATAAAATCATCATGAAAAATCAGAGTATTGAGCCCTTTTCGGAGGAGATTCAGAAACGATATTTCAATACCTAAGTACGAAGTTCTATTTTTGGGCAGAGAGTTTTGACGGATCTGTTTCAACAAAATAGCTAAAGCCATAATAGACGAATTGTGCAAGAATCTATCGTTTTCTTAAAAAAAAAGAAAAGAGAATCAAAAGAGCATTTCGATTCTCTATCGAAAGTCTAGAAACATGCCTTTATTTTGTTCTTGCTTTAACAAGCATTTTTTTTACTATTAATAATAATTAATAATAATAGTATATCATCATAATATTAAAGTATTAATGTAGTTAAAAAAAAATGAACTAAAAATTTTTCTATCTATGCTTTGTTGAATTAAAAAAAGGCCCGGCGAGGTAGTGACCAGGCCCGGCCGTGGGAATAAAAGGCCTTTCGCGAGAAGTCTTTCTGGTTTTTTATTTATATTGATTGAACTTTTTTATTGAATCCTTAATTGAGTTGGAATTTCGGATAAACTTTGTAGTATATCTTGTATCTATTTATATTTTTTTTTAGTTAACTTAGACATTAGACATTTAATATATATATTATTATATATTTATTTATTATTATTATTCTAGTGATTTCTATATTTATTTATATATATATAAATTCTAAATGTTCTATATCTTTGTATAAATAATATGTATATAAACATAAACATATATTATATAATTATCATAATAATTATTATGTTTAGTTTATTATTATGTTTCTATATCAGACTTATTATATAAATTTCTATTTATAAATGGATAAATATAAATAATAATATAAATAACTTAAATAATTTGACTTATATTTCAGTTTTATTATTCTATAGAATTTAGAAGAGTCTAGAATATGAAATAATTTATATTATATATATTTTGTATATGGAAAACCTAGAAAAAGCTTTTTTTAATGGCACGTTATGT
>JAPVLV010000032.1:52500-53653 GCA_029168935.1 Oxyria digyna | reverse complement strand
TCCATTTATCCACATCCTTTCGTTTACAACTCATAATCGGATTGCTTTTTCTTTTGTTTATGCTAAAGCAAATTCAGTTGCTGCAACCATAAGACCAACATATCTTATCTTGACTGCTTCCTTGGATCCAGATAATTTGAAGTGATGAGTTAGTTATTAGTTCCATAGTTATTAATTAATTCTATAGTTAAAGTTAAGTTATTAGTTCATATTACGGTTTGTTAATATTTTATCTTAATCCTAACAAAAACCAACGAGTCACACACTAAGCATAGCAATTCGGTCATAAGGGGGTCAATCGAGTTTTTATTCAACCTTATAGAATTGATCATTTTTCTTCCATCTTGAATATAAGGAAAAGACAAGTTAAAGACTTAGTCTTCTATTCCTCGTCTATAAATATCCAAATTTTTATACCTAAAACCCCATATATAGTTCGAACCGTATAGGCACAATAATCAATTTTGGCGCGAATGGTTTGTCGGGGAACTCGACCTTCTCTGATCCATTCGACACGTGCAATTTCTTTTCCGTCGATACGTCCTGCAATTTGTATTTGAATTCCTTTTGTATCAGCTTGTTCGGTTAGTTCAATAGCTTTTTTCATAGCTTTTCGAAAAGAGACCCTATTTTTTAATTGTCCGGCTATAAATTCCGCAAGAATAGTAGGGTGTCTGTAAGGTTTTGCAATTCTTGTAATAGCAATGTTGAGTTTTCGGTTTACAGAATTCAATTCTTTTTGTACATTCATCTGTAGTTCTTCGATGCCTCGCGGTCTACTTTCTATTAATAACTTTGGGAATCCCATATAGATTATGACCTGGATCAGATCAATTCTTTTTTGAATTTCTATCCGTGCAATTCCCTCGACACCGGAGGATGTTCGCATATTTTGTTGAGCATAATTCTTGATACAATCCCGTATTTTTTGATCTTCTTGTAAACCCTCAGAATAATTTTTTGGTTGTGCAAACCAAATGGAATAATGACTTTGGCTTGTCCCAAGTCTGAAACCAAGTGGATTTATTTTTTGTCCCATATTGCCCCACTCGCTTTTAAACGGAAATTACTAGGTAAATACTTTTCTCGATTATCTAATGTTTCATATGTTTTTTTATAGGAGGATATATCTTTCAATACAATAGTTATATGA
>JAPVLV010000032.1:45000-47500 GCA_029168935.1 Oxyria digyna | reverse complement strand
TTGGATTGATTGGTCTAAAGTTATCAACAAAAAAAAATTTTCTAAGTCATTGTCAAAGCTGATTCTCTTTTTGTCTAACTCACTTCCTTTTTTCTTTGTGAGTTTAGGGAATATGCCCATTCATAGGTCCGAGATCCACATTTATGAATTGAAAGGCCCGAATGATCAACTCTGCAATCCGTTGTTAAAATCACTAGGTCTTCCAATCGTTTCATTTGAAAAAATGGGAAAGCGGATGATCATGATACTTCCAAAAAATCGAAATTCTTGATCAATGGAGGAACAATATCACCCTTTTTGTTCAATAAGATACCAAAGTGGAAGTGGATGATTGACTCCCATACTAGAAAGAATCGCAGGAAATCCTTTGATAACACGGATTCCTATTTCTCAATAATATCCTGCGATCAAGACAATTGGCTGAATCCCGTAAAAGCATTTCATAGAAGTTCATTGATATCTTCGTTTTATAAAGCAAATCGACTTCGATTCTTGAATAATCCACATAACTTCTTCTTCTATTGTAACAAAAGATTCCCTTTTTCTATGGAAAAGGCCCGTATCAAGAATTATGATTTTACGTATCGACAATTCCTCAATATCTTGTTCATTCGCAACAAAAAATTTTCTTTGTGCGTCGGTAAAAAAAACATGCTTTTTTGGAGAGAGATACTATTTCACCAATCGAGTCACAGGTATCTAACATATTCATACCTAACGATTTTCCGCAAAGGGGTAACGAAAGGTATAACTTGTACAAATCTTTCCATTTTCCAATTCGATCCGATCTATTCGTTCGTAGAACTATTTACTCGATCGCAGACATTTCTGGAACACCTCTAACAGAGGAAGAAATAGTCAATTTGGAAAGAACTTATTGTCAACCTCTTTCAGATATGAATCTATCTTATTCAGAAAGGAATAACTTGCATCAGTATCTGAATTTCAATTCAAACCTGGGTTTGATTCACACTCCACGTTCTGAGAAATATTTATCATCCGAAACGAGTAAAAAATTGCGTCTTTGGCGAAATTGGCTAAAGAAAGGCGTTGAGAAAGGGCAGATGGGTAGAACCTTTCAACGAGATAGTGCTTTTTCAACTCTCTCAAAATGGAATCTATTCCAAACATATATGCCTTGGTTCTTTACTTCGACAGGGTACAAATATCTAAATTTGATATTTTTAGATGCTTTTTCAGACCTATTGCCGATGCTAAGTAGCAGTCACAAATTTGTATCCAATTTTCATTATATTATGCACAGATCAGCATGGCGAATTCTTAAGCTAAAATGGCGAGCTCTTAAGATCAAATTGTGGGGATTGTGGGCACCGATAAGTGAGATTTCAAGTGATATTTCGTGGAAGTATTTCCGTAGGCTTCTTCGGGTCGAAGAAATGATTCATCGAAATAATGAGTCACCGTTGATATCGACACATCTGAGCTCGCCAAATGTTCGGGAGTTCCTCTATTCAAGCCTTTTACTTCTGCTTCTTGCTGGATGTCTCGTTCAGGTACTTCTTTTCTCTGTTTCCCTAGACTCTAGTGAGTTACAGACAGAGTTCGAGAGGATAAAATCTTTGACGATTCCATCATACACGATTGAGGTGTACAAACTTGTGAATGGGTATCCTAAACCTGAACCGAATTCTTTCTGGTTAAAGAATCTCTTTCTAGTTGCTCGGGAACAATTAGAAGATTTTCTAGCAGAAATACTGGGTTTTGCGTTATTTGGTGGTGGTCCCGCTTATGGGGTCAATTTATACAGAAGATATTTTCAATCTCATCGATCTCATAAGTATCATACCAAATCCCATCAATCGAATCACTTTTTCGAGAAATACGAGACATCTAAGTCATACAAGTAAAGAGATCTATTCATGGATAAGACAAGGACAAAGGTTTCCGACTCATGATGAAATAGAATCCTGGATCGAGACCTGTGATTGGTTTTTGGGTAAAGAGAGAGTTTACTCGTTTCATTTCTCCACCTTAAGGCCAGAAAAAGGGATTGATCAAATTCTATGGAGTCTGACTCATATTGATCATTTAGTAAAGAGTGACTATGGTTATCAAATGTTTGAACAAGCGGGAGCAATTTACTTACGATACGTAGTTGACATTCATCAAAAGGATCTAATGAATTATGAGTTCAATACGTCCTGTTTAGCAGAAAGACGGATATTCCTTGCTCATTATCAGACAATCACTTATTCACAAACCTCGTGTGGGGCTAATAGTTTTTCATTTCCCATCTCATGGAAAACCAAAACCCTTTTCGTTCCGCCTAGCCCTATACCCCTCTAGGGGTATTTTAGTGATAGGTCCTATAGGAACTGGACGATCCTATTTGGTCAAATCCCTAGCGACAAACTCCTATCTTCCTTTCATTACGGTATTTCTGAACAAGCTGGATTTGAAAATAGTTATTGATGATCTCGATCCTGAGGACTATATGGAAGCGCTTGATGATGTGGATATTGATGGTATTGATGATGAT
>JAPVLV010000032.1:5000-25000 GCA_029168935.1 Oxyria digyna | reverse complement strand
GAAAGAGTCATAATTGATCCCATCATTCAAACAATATGCGATGCAGCCATAATTCCTCCCATGGAAAAAACAACTCGAAAAAAATCGATTGGAATAAATAAAAAAGTCCCCCGATGGTCATACAAATTATTCAGCGAGGTAGAACAACTCGGAAAAACTGCAACAACGGAAGAGGGGGAAGAGTGGATAGTAGATCATCAAATTCGCTCGAGGAAAGCGAAACGTATAGTTCTTTTTACGCAGGGTCTAGAGAATGCCGACCCTAGTATCAAAGCTATGACGAAGCCTGATGAAATAGAAGAAGTGGATATGATAGATTATCCCTATGAAGCGGATTTTCGTCGAGACATAATCACAGGTTCTATGCGTGTTCAAAGACGTAAAACTCTTACGGGGAAAATGTTTTTCTTATATCCGTATTCCCCGCTTTTTTTCGACAGAGTAGGATTTTTGGGGGATGTTCTTTTCGAACCATTCATATTATCAGTAATTGAGATTTCCGACCTAATACAAGACATTTTTAGAAAGGGTATAAAAGGAAGCGTAGCAAAAAGAATAAAGAGGTTGAAAAAACAAAAAAAAATGTACATGGAGGAAAACAAAAGCTACGAAGAAATTCAAAAAGAAGTCAATGAAATGGAAAAGGGGCGGGACGGACAGACGGAAATGCAACGAATAGAAAGGACACGAGAAAAAATATCAGACCTCTATGATATCCTTATTTATGCTCATGGAATAAGAGCTTTTATTTTACTAATTCAGTCGAGGCTTAGACAATCTATTGTATTACCTTCATTGATACTAGCTAAAAATATTGTCCGTTTCTTATTACGCCAAGAGTCCGAGTGGGAGCAGGATATAAGGGAGATGAATAGAGAAGTGTATGTTATATGCACCTATAATGGTATGCCTGTACTAGAACCAGGAAGAAACGGAATTCTTCCTCAAAACTGGGCTACAGAGGGTATACAAATAATGATACGATTTCCTTTCCGTCTGAAACCTTGGCACCGATCTAAGATACGACCTTCTCGTAGGGATCCAAATCCAAAGCAGGAAAGTCCTGCTGCTTTTTTAACGATTTGGGGACTGGAAACTGACCGTCCTTTTGGTTCTCCTCTCGTAGGACTTGGTATTTTGTTTTGTTATTATTTTGGACCCCCTTTGAAAAAACTCCAAAAAGCAATTCTAAAATGGAGTTTTCGAGTTCTAAAAAGTTTCAAAGAAAGAACAAAATTCTTGTTTCTAAAGGTCCAAAAAGAACAAAAAAAATTGAGAGAGGATTCGAGTGAAATAAAAAAAATCAATAATAAGATTATTCATGAATCATCCATTCAAACCCGATCTATGGATTGGACAAATTATTCACTGACAGAAAGAAAAACGAAAGATCTGACTGATAGAACAAGCACAATCAGAAATCAAATAGAAAGAATTACAAAAGACAAGAAAAACGGATTTCGAACTCTAAAGATAAATATTAGTCCTAACAAAACAAGTTATGGTGCTCAAAAATTAGCATCACTAAAAAATATTTTTCAGATATTAAAAAGAAGAAATGATCGATTAATCCGTAAATCACATTATTTTATAAAATGGATCGTGGAAAGGATATACACGGATATCCTTCTAGAGAGCTTTCCATATATCATTAATCGTCTTACTAATAGTCTTTATAGGCCCATGATCATTATAAAACTTTTTCGTAAATTAAAAAAAAAAGTTTTTTTTGATACAAAAGAGAAAAAGATAATTGAGCGTATTTCAACTATACAAAAAAAACTTTCACCTTCTCGTATTCGTCATAAGATTCAGACGAAGTCGGAGGTTTCTTTTAAATTATCCCTCGTGTCACAGGCCTATGTATTTTACAAATTATCACAAACCCAGGTTATTACCTTGTATAAGTTAAGATCTGTCTTTCAATATGATGGAGCATCTTTATTTCTTAAGAATGAAATAAAAGATTATTTTCGAAGACAAGGAATAATTTCTTCCGAATTAAAGCATAAGAAACTTCAGAATTCTGGAATGAATCAATGGAAAAATTGGTTAAAGAGTCATTATCCATACGATTTATCTGAGCTAAAATGGTCTAAATTAGTACCGCAAAAATGGCGAAATAGAGTCAACCGACATTGTAGGGTTGAAAAAAAAAATTTAATCAAACGGGATTCATCTGAAAGAGAGGAAAAGGTTTCGTTATTGCTAAATAAAAATGATCATTTTCAAAAAATGTATAGATATGATCTTTTAGCATATCAATCGATTTATTATGAAGATAAGAAGGACTCATATAATTACAACATACATAAACCGAAATTTGTTGATATGGGGGGGAGTATCCCTATTACTAATTTTATAAGAAAAGATTATTTTATGTATATAAAAAATCCAGATAGAAAATTTTTTGATACGAAAGGTCTTTTTTATCTCAAAATTAATAAAGATAAAGAAATCAACCCATCCAATCAAAAGGGTTTCTTTTCTTTTTTTGATTGGATGGGAATGAATGAAGAAAGACTAAATCGTCCTGTATCGAAGCCGATACCTTGGTTATTCCCACAATTTGAGTTATTTTTTAATGTATATAAAATGAAACCCGGGTTTATACCAATTCATTCACTTATTTTTCATTTTAATGAAGATGTTAGTCAAAATAAAAATATCACTAAAAATAAAAAAGGGGATCTTATACTATCAAATGAAAAAGAAAAAAAAGATTTTGAATTAGAGAATCAAGAAGAAAAAAAAACCATAGGTCAAAGAGATCTCGCATCAGATGCCCAAAACCGAGGGAACCCTGAATCTGTTCTCTCAAACCAACAAAAATATATGGAAGAACTTTATACGAAATCAGATATGAAAATAGGTAGAACGAAAAATAAACCCAAAAGCATTTGGACTTGGGAAATAGACTTAGATGCGTTCATGAAAGGATCTTTTGCTTTGCAATTGAAATGGCTGCTGAGTCCTTTGACTGTGGAATTATTCGATTATGCGCTGTCCGTACTTGAATGGGAAAAGGAAAGCAGAATGACAACAAAGTTTGGTTTCGGCTTTATTAAGAAGGAGGAGTTAACTCTGGATCCAATGCTAATCCGGGATTTGAATCTTTCAAAAATCCTAAAAGAGGGAATATTTATTATCGAACCAGTTCGTATACCTGTAAAACATAATGTAGAATTTATTATGTATCAAACCATAAGGATTTCTTTGGTTCATGAGATGAAACAAAAAAAGAATAAAAAAAGATACAGAGAAAATATGGATAAGAATCATTTTGAGGAATCGATTGCAAGACATCAAATGATGACAAAAAATAGAACCAAAAATCATTATGATTTGCTTGTTCCTGAAAATATTTTCTCGTCTAGACGGCGCAGAGAATTGAGAATTCTAAGTTGTTTCAATTCAAGGAATAGCAATTGTGTGGATAAAAATCAATTATTTTGCAATGGGAACAAGGTAAAAACCTGTGGTCAATTTTTGGATGCAAGCAAAGATCTTGCTAGAGATAAAATGAAATTAATTCAATTAAAATTCTTTCTTTGGCCCAATTATCGATTAGAAGATTTAGCTTGTATGAATCGCTATTGGTTTGATACTAATAATGGTAGTCGTTTCAGTATGTTAAGGATACATATGTATCCACGATTGCAAATTGATTGATGATACAATTGTCTTCCCCATATATCGGGTGGATAAATAGCTGCGCACATGCCTTGTCTTACATCCTTTTTTTATACATGAATACTAATTCAATGACGATTAGATCATAAAATGACTCAATAAGGAAATTCGGATTAATTCTTGTGTATACCAGATCAAAATACCTCGCATTATTATTACTGATCAGTAAAATTCATATTCGTAAAATAAAAATAGTAAATTAATAAAAAAATTAACGCATAAAATAAATACAAAAAAAGATAGGAGGAAATACGTCCCCCACCTACAGATTTAAGACCTTCTCCTACAAAAAAACTTGCAACACCCAATCCATTTGGAATTCCATCAATTACTCGTCTATCAAAAAAATTAACTAATTCGGACAATCCTCTTACACTACGAATTATGTATATTGTATAAAAAGAATCTATGTAACCACGATGATGGGCCCAATCATATATTAGATTTTGAAGTTTGTCTGAAAAAACCCTATTTGGATGCCTTTTGGCAAAAAAATTAATTAAAGCAAAATTTTGTAAAGACGAATAAATGGGTTTATATAAAAAAGACGCAATAACTATTCCAGAATAAGCTATACTAACCGAAAGGGTTGCATTTATTACAAATTCAGACCAATCAAAAAATTTTTGCTGTAAAAGGTTTCCAGGCGGGGTTAACCACTTGGACAAGATATCCAAATCGATACCTTCTTGAGTAAAAGGAATTCCTAAGAATCCAACAAACAAAGTAAATAAAATCAATACAAGTAGAGGGAATAACATAGTATTCCCCGATTCGTAAGGATATAGCGCAAATTTTTTATTGTCCCAATTTTTAATAATAAGAAAGGATTGCATGCTTTTTTTTCTATTTTCGTGTGGATTTTTAGAAAAACTTTCGTTATTTTTGATTGGTAACAAAGTTAAGAAACGAAAATTTTTGTTAATAGGCTTCATTCCGTCTTGACCCCATAATGATATTGAATAGAAGGAACTACTTTTTTTTCCATTGTAATTTTGAAACTGCACGTTTAAATGGCCCTCAAACGTAAGTAAATATATGCGAAACATATAAAATGCGGTTAATCCTGCTGTAGCCCAAGCTATTATTGCGAAAGGTGGTGAATACAACCAAGTATCATTAAGAATTTCATCTTTGGACCAAAAACAAGCAAGAGGTGGAATACCAGAAAGAGAAAGTGTACCTAATAAAAAAGCAGTTTTTGTGATTGGAACGTGTTTTTTTAACCCCCCCATAAAAACCATATTTTGGCTTTTATCTGGAGAATACCCAACAATAGCTTCCATCGAATGAATAATAGAGCCAGATCCTAAAAACAATAATGCTTTTGAGTAAGCATGAGTAATCAAATGAAATAACGCAGCTCGATAAGACCCCATACCTAGCGCTAACATCATATACCCCAGTTGAGACATTGTAGAATAAGCTAAACTTCTCTTAATGTCTTTTTGGGCAAGAGCCAAAGTAGCTCCTAAAATTACTGTTATTATACCTATCAAAGCGATTAGGTGTAGTATGGAGGGGATTACTATCAAAAGAGGAAAAAGTCGAGCGATAAGAAAAATCCCCGCAGCTACCATAGTCGCAGCATGTATAAGAGCTGAAATAGGAGTAGGACCTTCCATAGCATCAGGTAACCATACATGAAGGGGGAATTGGGCGGATTTGGCAACTGCACCGGCAAATAATAAGAAAGTACATACAGTTCCAACTAAAAAATGAACTTCATTGTTATAAATGGAGGTATTGAATAGTTCGAACAAATCTCGAAATTCAAAACTGCCTGTTAGCCAATAAAGACCTAAAATGCCTAATAATAAACCAAAATCCCCTACACGGTTAGTCACAAACGCTTTTTGACAAGCATTTGCTGCAACAGGTCGTGTAAACCAAAAACCTATTAATAGATACGAACACATTCCAACTAATTCCCAAAAAAAATAAATTTGTATTAAATTCGAACTAGTAACTAAGCCAAGCATAGAAGTATTGAAAAAACTCAGATAAGCAAAAAACCTCAAATATCCTTGATCATGAGACATATAATTATCACTATAAATAAGAACTAGAATACCAACAGTAGTGATTAACAGTGACATAATAGAAGTAAGTGGATCAACCAGATAACCGAACTCTAAAGAAAAATCATTATTTATGGTCCAAGACCATACAGATTGATAGATAGAACTGCTATTTATTTGCTGAATAGATAATTTCATTGAAAAAATCATAACTATACTTAACAACAAAATACTAGGAAAAGCCCACATACGCCGAAGATTTTTTGTTGTTTTCGGAAAAAGAAGAAGTCCCGCTCCAATTAACAAAGGAACTGTAAGGGGAATAAAAGGTATGATCCATGCATATTGGTATATATGTTCCATAAAAAATAAAATTTGATTTTTGATTCACCGGCTCTTACCTCTTTCGAAAGAGATCCATAAAAAAATTAAGATATGTCATAATAGAATTTTATTTCTATTAAAAATCGAAATTTTTAAAATAAGCATTTTATTCCTATTGAACTCAAGAAGTTCTTGTGGGTCAAATAACCAAATAGTTATTAATTAAAGTAAATACTTAGGTTATTAATTCAATAACTTATTGAAACCTAATAGTAGATAGATAATATCAATATCAAAAAATTATACTTTTCATTATTATTTTGATAAATTCATAGATCGAAAAAGAATACAAAATTAGACCAAACACAAAAGTGTGTAAATCTGATACTGATATGAATCACAAGATTTACTAAAAATCTAATTTAAGTTAAAAATTACGAACTATATAAAATAAATTTGTTTAGTCGGAATTAGTTCTCTGTAAAATTCTTTGATTGATTGTCTTTTAGTCCAACAAAGCATATTTATATTTTTCTGTACTAGCCAAGACTTTACTTTTTACTTTACATAAGATAAAATTAAAAAAATTGATAAAAATATATCAAATTATGTCTACTTTAAACTAAATAACCAGTCCGATTTCAATATTTTAAATAAAAAAAATAATAAAAGAAAAAAATGCCATATATTTGTTAAAAAGAGTCAGGTTTTCCATTAGTTAATTAGGTACAGAGTACCTTATTGAACTCTTCTAATTTTTTTATTTAAAACCTTAGACATGTTTGTTTATTATATGCCATGGAAATAAAATGTGAAATATACTATCAAGAAAAGTCACATAAAAATAGAAATCTAAAGTTTGCTTCTTTATTTTCTTTTTTATGGTATATCGTATTCTATAACTAGAAATTTGAATAAGAAAAAAGGACATCTCTTATAATCTAATATGAAATTCGCAGATATTTCTAGTTTTTTTTAGATTTTTTATAAAAAAACTTAGAATTAAGAATCGAAAAAGGGTCTATAACTAAAGAAAAAATAGGATAGAAAGATCCCTTTGTTTTGAATAATAGATGTCTTTCACATCCAACTATAACAACGAAAAACCTATTTATTTTTGAATGGCAGTTCCAAAAAAGCGTACTTCAATTTCCAAAAAGCGTATTCGTAAAAATATTTGGAAAAGAAAAGGACATTCGGCAGCATTAAAAGCTTTTTCATTAGCGAAATCTCTTTCTACCGGTAATTCACAAAGCTTTTTATACGAAAAATAAGTAATCAAATGTTAGAATAATCTGAATTGATCTGACTCAAAAAAATTTATACAAAATTTCCTTTTTTTTCGTATTTATATTCATAAAAAAAAAATCAATCATTTTAATTTAAAATATCGAATTAATGCTTTGTATTCATTAATGCTATTTTTTGCACTGATCAACACGAAATAGACCTTGCTTCTTTTTTATGAGATGTAAAGTCAAAATAGATCTGTCTGTATACGATACTTTTGTTTAAAAACTAGAAAATTTCACTACATCTTCTTTTTTAGTATATTTTATAATTTCTGGGATGGGGATTATTACTTTCCCCATCAACCAGCCGGTTCCAATAGTAAATTAAAGTTAATTTGATATCTATTATTAGAAATAGAGTAAACAAAAAATCTTTTAGTTACATCTATGACGGCTTTGTATAGTTACTTCGATTTCAAGAAAACATAAACTATAGGAAATCTTATTGATTGACTATAACGAACACTAACCCGAAAAAGAAAAGGATTCTGATTGACCATTCAAATTACGATTTGAATGCTTTTTTTAGTCAAAAAAATTTAATGGATTATAGTTTATAAAAATATCGTCATTGACACTATTGAATTGACTCTTTCAATCTCGACGATTAAAGATAAATAGGCTATTATGATTTCAAACAAGCCGCTATGGTGAAATCGGTAGACACGCTGCTCTTAGGAAGCAGTGCTAGAGCATCTCGGTTCGAGTCCGAGTAGCGGCACATCTTTTTAAAATTCTAAAACGAAATCGAATAGTCCTAGAATAAATAATAATCACAATGAGATGAATTCTTAATTTTGATTTCACGATTTGTAATTGAGTTAGGGATCTCTTTTCTTTATATATATATATTCTTATGATATTTTTAACTTTAGAGCACCTTTTCAATCATATTTCCTTTTCGGTCGTTTCCATTGTAATTACAATTCATTTAATAACTTTAGTAGTTAACGAAATAGTAGAACTAGATGATTCATTAGAAAAGGGTATGATACTTACTTTTTCCTGTATAACAGGATTATTAGGTATTCGTTGGATTTCTTCTGGGCATTTCCCCTTAAGTGATTTATATGAATCATTAATCTTCCTTTCGTGGAGTTTTTATATTATTCATATGATTCCTTATTTTAAAAAACTTAAAAAATTTGTAAGCGCAATAACAGTGCCCGGTGCTATTTTTACCCAAGGCTTTGCTACTTCAGGCTTTTTGGCTAAAATGAAGCAATCCACAATATTAGTACCTGCTCTCCAATCCCAGTGGTTAATGATGCATGTAAGTATGATGATATTGGCCTATGCAGCCCTTTTATGTGGATCGTTATTATCAGTAGCCCTTATAGTCATTACATTTCAAAACAATATAAGTCTTTTTGGTAAAAAAAAACTTTTATTAAACGAGTCTTTGTTCTTCGGGAAGATCCAATATATGAATGAAGAAAACAATATTTTCCAAAGCATTCATCTCTTTTCTCTTAGAAATTATTATAGGTCCCAGTTAATTGAACAGTTCGATCGTTGGAGTTTACGTGTTATTAGCCTAGGATTTCTCTTTTTAACCATAGGTATCCTTTCAGGAGCTGTATGGGCTAATGAAGCATGGGGGTCATATTGGAATTGGGATCCAAAAGAAACGTGGGCATTTATTACGTGGACCATATTCGCTATTTTTTTACATCTTAAAACAAATAGAAATTTGAAAAGTGAAAATTCTGCAATTGTGGCTTCTATAGGATTTATTATAATTTGGATATGCTATTTTGGGGTCAATTTATTAGGAATAGGATTACACAGTTATGGTTCATTTCTCTTAAAATAAAAACACCTAAATTGAAGAAACAACCTAACTTGACGAATACAACTATAGGACAGGGGCCATATATATATATACATAGAAAAATAAGCAAGTTTCGTCGAGAACCATTTCAATCAAGTAGTATAGTGATTGAAATGGTTCTCACAAACGTCAAACTATCATATTTAAATTCTAATTCGTTTTTTTGCGTTACGTAAAAAAGAGAGTTTCAAACGAAAACTATCTATAAAAAAAATTAGATAAAATAGCTTCGACCTTCTCAACTGATAGTGACGAGAACGAAATCCGGGTAAATGCCAATACCTATTACTGGTAGAAATATAGCGAGTGAAACAAATAACTCTCGCGGACCCGAATCCAAAAACGAAGAGTTTCCGCTATTTAATAACTTGTATCCATAGAACATTTGGCGTAACATAGATAATAAATAAATAGGAGTTAATATCATTCCAATTGCCATGCCAAAAGTAATTAGGACTTTTGACATGAAAAAAAAATTTTGACTGGTAATTATTCCAAAAAATACTATTAATTCGGCAAAAAAACCACTCATGCCCGGTAACGCAAGGGAAGCCATCGAAAAAGTACTGAAAAGTGTGAATATTTTTGGCATTGAAATGGCTATTCCGCCAATTTCGTCTAGATAAACAAGACGTATTCTATCATAACTCGTTCCTGCTAGGAAAAAAAGCGCAGCACCAATAAATCCATGAGAGATTATTTGTAAAATGGCCCCGTTAAATCCCGTATCAGTTATAGAACAAATTCCTATAATTATGAAACCCATATGAGATACAGAGGAATATGCTATTCTTTTTTTTAAATTACGTTGCCCCGAAGATGCTGAAGCTGCATAGATTATTTGTATTGTGCCTGCTATTATCAACCAAGGAGAAAATATAGAATGAGCGTGAGGTAATAATTCCATATTGATACGAACCAACCCATATGCTCCCATTTTTAATAGGATTCCTGCTAAAAGCATACAAGTACTATAATGTGCTTCTCCATGGGTATCCGGTAACCATGTATGTAGAGGTATAATCGGCGATTTGACAGCAAAAGCAATAAGAAATACAATATAGAAGATTATTTCTAATCCCACAGGATAGGATTGATTAGCTAACGTTTCAAAATTTAATGTTGGTTCATTAGAACCATATAACCCGATACCCAAAACTCCTAGTAACATAAAAACGGAACCCCCTGCAGTATACAAAATAAACTTTGTAGCTGAATATAGACGTTTTTTTCCTCCCCATATGGATAAAAGTAAATAAACAGGAATTAATTCTAACTCCCACATTAGAAAAAAAAGTAAAAGGTCGCGCGAAGAAAATAATCCGATTTGACCACTATACATGGCTAACATTAAGAAATGGAATAATCGGGAATCCCGAGTAATTGGCCAAGCCGCTAAAGTAGCTAAAGTTGTGATGAATCCGGTCAGTAAAACGGGTCCTATAGAAAGTCCGTCTATTCCCAACCTCCAGTGGAAATCAAAAAAGGGAATCCAGTTATAATCTTCAGTCAATTGTATTAATGGATCATCTGGTTGGAAATGATAACAGAATACATAGATTGTTAGAAGGAATTCTAATATACATATACACATAGTATACCACCTAATTACCTTATTACCCCGATGGGGTAAAAAGAAAATTAATGAACCCGCAAATATAGGAAAAACGACAATTAAGGTTAACCAAGGAAAAAAATTCGTGGTAAAGACAAAATACATTTGGACTAAAAAACCCGCGCCCGAAATGAAATATATATATATTATTTTGTTTCGAGTACGGGTTTTTGTCGGTAAACAAAAATCAAAAGGATTCAAGTGGAGTTTTCTGGAACGTATCAATAAGCTAGACCCATACTACGAGTTGTTTCATGCCATAAATAAACTCGAACACTCAAAAAATCGGTTGGACAGGCAGATTCACACCTCTTACAACCAACACAGTCCTCTGTTCTTGGGGCGGAAGCTATTTGTTTAGCTTTACACCCGTCCCAAGGTATCATTTCTAATACATCTGTGGGGCAGGCTCGGACACATTGAGTACATCCTATACATGTATCATAAATCTTTACTGAATGTGACATTGGATCTATACCTTTTTTTGAATCTTATTAAATAAATTTCGATCTAGTAAAACCCTGTATTGTATGTAAATTAATTACATATGCAAAGACCAGACGAATCGATGATTCACCAGAATTTGTTGAATCAACTTATTTCTGGGTCGGTTTATAAAAAAAGTCCAAAATACTTTGATTTCTTACATTTTTTAAAATTAAACATACCTAGCAATCTAATGTGAATTGGTAACTACTCTTCAAATTTCTATAATAAATTATTTAATATATACTACTTATTCAACAAATTCGATTGATTAATACGAGTTGATTTTCTGTTACGATAAATTGCCGAAACAATAGCCGGTCCAATAGCTGCTTCAGCGGCTGCAATAGCTATAACAAAAATGGAGAAAATGTTTCCTTTTAGTTGACGACTATCAAAAAAGTCAGAAAATGTTACGAAGTTAAGATTAACCGCATTCAAGATAAGTTCAAGACACATAAGAGCTCTAACTAAATTTCGGCTTGTGATTAATCCATAGATACCGATAGAAAATAAATAGGCACTCAAAACAAGTACATGTTCGAGCATCATTGAGTAACTCCTTATCAATCTTGATTTATTTCAATATGAACAAAAATATCATTCACTCGAATATAATAAAAAAATACAAAGCAAAGAAGTATGGTAGGAATAGATTGACATTTATATTTTATATTATACATCAATTCAAATAGAATTGAATGAAAACGTATACGATAAAAGAGAAATAGAATTAAGTTTTATTTGGAGTGACGCTTTTTAAGATTTTAATCCTATTGACGGGCCACGGCAATTGCACCTATCAAAGCAACTAAAAGAATTATTGAAATGAGTTCAAATGGGAGAAAAAAATCGGTTGATAAATGAATTCCAATTTGTTGACTATTATTTATCAAATCTTGTTCTATAATCTGGTTTAATTTTGTAGTCCAAATAATTCCGTACCATGATGTATTTAAAATAGTAGTAATTAAAAAAATAAAAATACTGGTACAAACTAACAAAGTCATTCCGTCTCCAAGAGTCCAAAGACGAAAGTCTTTGTCATATTCTAATCCGTTGATGAACATTACAGCAAATATGATTAAAATATTTATAGCCCCCACGTAAATAAGGAGTTGCGCAGAAGCTACAAACTGAGAGTTTGCTAGAATATAGAATAAAGATATACAAACAAGAACCAATCCCAACGAAAAGGCAGAAAAAATGGGATTGGTAAATAATATCACCCCTAGGCCTCCTAATATAAGACCTGATCCCAGAAAGACTAAAAGAAAATCATGTATTGGTCCAGGTAAATCCATTCGATGAAAAAAAGATATTAAAAATCCGACTCTTTCATGATCTTATTGAACTGACCAGGAGAAAATAAGTTTAAGTTATTTAAGACACGTTATTAGTTGAATACGATTCTAATCTAATGGGCGCGAATTGATGTAGGTACAGCTAGTGTACAATCCATATTCTTTATCTGAAAGGCTAGCTCGAATCTGGTTAAAATCATTACATTAAAAAAGTCTAAGTAAATCTGCAATTTTCATGAACCAATCAGATTAATAGGTGTTATTTAAAATGTCTTTATTCACAATGAAAAAACCTGTTAAATTTATATACAACCTTAGTTTTTAGTTTCGTAAAAGGGTTCTTGAATTTATCAAGGTATTTCTTTTTTATTGAATTGAGGCCAATTCGAGATAGTTCGAATTGTGTAATCGTCAATTATTGATATTGGTAAACGGCCTAAAGCAATTTGATTATAATTTAATTCATGACGATCATATGTCGAAAGCTCATATTCTTCAGTCATTGATAAACAATTTGTTGGACAATACTCAACACAATTACCGCAAAATATACAGATTCCGAAATCAATACTGTAATTAAGCAACCGTTTCTTTCGAATATCCGTTTCCAATTTCCAATCTACAACAGGTAGGTCTATAGGACATACACGAACACATACCTCACAAGCAATGCATTTATCGAATTCAAAGTGGATTCGACCGCGAAAACGTTCTGATGTGATCAATTTTTCATAAGGGTATTGAATAGTTACAGGTAAACGATTCGCATGGGATAAGGTCATCATAAAACCTTGACCAATGTACCTAGCCGCCCGTACTGTTTGTTGACCATAATTCAGGAACCCAGTTACCATAGGGAACATATCCTAAATATCGATAATTTTTTTTGTTTCTTTTTCTTGTTTGGGACACAGTATCAATCTAGTTACTAGTGAATATAAAATAGTATATTTTGCTTATATTTATAGTGAAAGTAGTTGGGAAGAAGTTGTTAATAATAAATTACCTAAAGAAATAGGTAAAAGAAATTTCCACCCAAAATTTAATAATTGGTCCATTCTCAGTCTAGGTAAGGTCCATCTTGTTGTGATAGAAATGAACAAGAACAAAAAAGTTTTTGCTAGTGTAATGAAAATACCAATTGTTGTTTCAAAGACCCCATCTATTCCAAATAAGTCAGGAACGGGTATGTATGGAATAGATAAATTCCAGCCTCCCAAGTAAAGAATTGTTACAAATAACGAAGAAACTAGTAGATTTAGATAGGAAGCAACATAAAATAAACCAAATTTAATACCTGAATATTCTGTTTGATAACCTGCTACTAATTCTTCCTCCGCTTCTGGTAAATCAAAAGGCAATCTTTCACATTCGGCTAGAGAAGAAATTATAAAAACGAGAAATCCTATTGGTTGACGCCACAAATTCCACCCCCATAAACCATATTTGGACTGTGCTTCAACTATATCAACTGTACTTAAACTGTTAGATAATTCTAGTCGGTGATAAGATCACAGTTATCATCGCTATTACAGAACCGTACATGAGATTTTCATCTCATACGGCTCCTCGAGGGTCCCACATAAATCTAAGGACTGCTTCGATATTCTTTAATTTTGAAATTTTTGTAGGATAAATAGAGTCAAAAGTAATCGAAAGGTCCCGAATTAAACCAATGGAATTCTGTTTGCTATACTAAAGGGCGTCTGAATTGATCTCAGCTTTTACTTTTTTTTATAAAAAAAGGAAGTAAAGGATTACTTCGTTCCTGATAGTCATTCATTTTTGGTGGATAGCAGCATACTCTGGATCGGAATTCTGGGGAGTACTACTTGATCATTTCTACTAATTTAAAGCCCCAATTAGTATTTCGTTATATGTCGAATTTTTTCCGATAACTTATAAAATCTCTATTACTAACCCTTTGTGTACCTTGGTGTTCCTAACCATCCACTCAGTTTTGCTCAATCTTTTCGACAATTCGTATCATGTATAGTGATAGATAGAAATGATAGTACGAACTCCAAAGAATGGATCTGTTTAACCCGCTTCAAGCCCCGATAACTAAGTAACCAGTCTTGGGATAAATGTTTTTTCTTTGTTGCTTCGATTTTCTTATATTAACTTTGGCGTAATCCTTGTACATAGGAAATGAGACTCCATTTTTTTACTGCGAATTTCGAAGCTGTTTTCTTTCACTCATATAACTATCTGGTTTAGTTCCTCAACCCGAAAGTTGAATTGAATAAAAAAGAAAGTTATCTATTCAATGTATTTTAGTTCATTCTGAGAAAACTCTCAAAAAAATTTGTGGAAATTTTATGCCGCAACGAATCACACGTAGAGATATTGATAACACACATAGAGTTAATGGTATTTCATAACTAATAGATTGGGCAGCAGCCCGTAGACCGCCTAAAAAGGAATATTTATTATTTGATCCATATCCTGACATAAGAAGTCCAATGGGAGCAATACTTGAAATGGCAATCCATAAAAAAACACCATTACTGAGATCAACTAGAATAAGTCGATAGCTAAAAGGAATTACTGAATAACTTAGTAGAATTGATATGACTGCTAGGGAGGGTCCAATACTAAATAAACTCCTATCCCCTCTTGATGGAAGAAGGTTTTCTTTGAAAAGTAGTTTTGTTCCATCTGCTAGAGCTTGAAGAATTCCTAAAGGGCCGGCATATTCAGGTCCAATACGTTGTTGTATCCCTGCGGATATTTCTCTTTCTAACCACACAATGACTAGTACACCTATTGTGATTCCCAAAATAAGAAGCAAAATAGGTACAAGCATCCATATAGTCCTATAGACTTCTTTTAAGGATTCCAATATAGAAAAAGAATTGATAGTGTAGACTTCTGTTGTATCAATTATCATTTCAACGATCAATTTCTCCCATAATGATATCTATGCTACCTAGTATTGTCATAATATCGGCCAATTTCATTCCTTTAACTAATTGAGGAAGAATTTGCAAATTGATAAAACCCGGCGGACGTATTTTCCATCTCCACGGAAAAGCACTCTGATCTCCTATCAAATAAATTCCTAATTCGCCCTTCGGTGCTTCAACTCTTACATAAAGTTCTTGTCTCGATAACTCAAACGTGGGGGCTGGTTTTTTACTAATAAATCGATAGTCAAAATTATTCCACTCAGGATCTCTTACTTTATTAAAGCGTCGGATTTCTAAATTCTCATAGGGCCCTCCCGGAATTCCTTCTAGAGCTTGCTGAATAATTTTGACAGATTCCACCATTTCACCAATTCGAATTAAATAACGAGCTAACGAATCGCCCTCCTTCTGCCATTGAACTTCCCAATCAAACTCTTCATAACACTCATAATGATCAACTTTACGAAGATCCCATTGTATTCCGGAAGCCCGTAACATTGGTCCGGACAATCCCCAATTTATTGCCCCTTCTCCGCTAATAATACCCACCCCTTCAACTCGTTCTAAAAAAATAGGATTTCGCGTAATAAGCTTTTGATATTCAGCAATTGCTGTTAAAAAATATTCACAGAAATCCAAACATTTATCTATCCAGCCATAAGGTAAATCCGCAGCGACCCCTCCGATACGAAAATAATTATGCATCATTCTCATGCCAGTGGCAGCTTCGAATAGATCATAAATTAATTCTCTTTCTCTGAAAATGTAGAAGAAGGGGGTCTGTGCGCCAATATCCGCCATAAAAGGCCCAAGCCATAATAAATGAGAAGCTATACGACTCAACTCCAACATAATAACTCGTATATAGCTAGCCCTTTTTGGTACTTGAATATTCCCTAATTGTTCTGGTGCATTTATAGTTATTGCTTCTGTAAACATAGTAGCTAAATAATCCCAACGTGTTACATAAGGCAAGTATTGTATAATTGTTCGGTTTTCTGCAATTTTTTCCATCCCTCTATGCAAATAACCGAATATTGGTTCACAGTCAATAACATCTTCGCCATCTAAAGTAACAATTAGTCGAAGAACGCCATGCATGGATGGGTGTTGCGGTCCCATATTAACTATCATTAGATCTTTTTTTGTAACTGTTCCAGTCATAAGTTTTTTCTGTATTTCTTCTTCCATGAATTACTGAAAGCGAAAAGAAGTTCATCAAAATTGAAGATCGAATAAATCAAAGAAAATAATTGTTCAAATTAACCTTTTTTTATTGCTCGAATATTCAATTGACTTATTAATTCGTTATACCGGACTCTATTTTTTTTTTCAAAATAAATTAGAAGTCGTTGACGTTTTCCCAAAATTTTTCGTAGACCTCTCTGAGATGAATAGTCTTTTTTGTTAAATTTCAAATGTGAGCTAAGTCTTCGTATTTTATTGGTGAAACAGAATACTTGAAATTCAACAGATCCCTTCTTTTCTTCTTGCAAAATAACTGACATGGACGTATTTCCTCCTATCTTTTTTTGTATTTATTTTATGCGTTAATTTTTTTATTAATTTACTATTTTTATTTTACGAATATGAATTTTACTGATCAGTAATAATAATGCGAGGTATTTTGATCTGGTATACACAAGAATTAATCCGAATTTCCTTATTGAGTCATTTTATGATCTAATCGTCATTGAATTAGTATTCATGTATAAAAAAAGGATGTAAGACAAGGCATGTGCGCAGCTATTTATCCACCCGATATATGGGGAAGACAATTGTATCATCAATCAATTTGCAATCGTGGATACATATGTATCCTTAACATACTGAAACGACTACCATTATTAGTATCAAACCAATAGCGATTCATACAAGCTAAATCTTCTAATCGATAATTGGGCCAAAGAAAGAATTTTAATTGAATTAATTTCATTTTATCTCTAGCAAGATCTTTGCTTGCATCCAAAAATTGACCACAGGTTTTTACCTTGTTCCCATTGCAAAATAATTGATTTTTATCCACACAATTGCTATTCCTTGAATTGAAACAACTTAGAATTCTCAATTCTCTGCGCCGTCTAGACGAGAAAATATTTTCAGGAACAAGCAAATCATAATGATTTTTGGTTCTATTTTTTGTCATCATTTGATGTCTTGCAATCGATTCCTCAAAATGATTCTTATCCATATTTTCTCTGTATCTTTTTTTATTCTTTTTTTGTTTCATCTCATGAACCAAAGAAATCCTTATGGTTTGATACATAATAAATTCTACATTATGTTTTACAGGTATACGAACTGGTTCGATAATAAATATTCCCTCTTTTAGGATTTTTGAAAGATTCAAATCCCGGATTAGCATTGGATCCAGAGTTAACTCCTCCTTCTTAATAAAGCCGAAACCAAACTTTGTTGTCATTCTGCTTTCCTTTTCCCATTCAAGTACGGACAGCGCATAATCGAATAATTCCACAGTCAAAGGACTCAGCAGCCATTTCAATTGCAAAGCAAAAGATCCTTTCATGAACGCATCTAAGTCTATTTCCCAAGTCCAAATGCTTTTGGGTTTATTTTTCGTTCTACCTATTTTCATATCTGATTTCGTATAAAGTTCTTCCATATATTTTTGTTGGTTTGAGAGAACAGATTCAGGGTTCCCTCGGTTTTGGGCATCTGATGCGAGATCTCTTTGACCTATGGTTTTTTTTTCTTCTTGATTCTCTAATTCAAAATCTTTTTTTTCTTTTTCATTTGATAGTATAAGATCCCCTTTTTTATTTTTAGTGATATTTTTATTTTGACTAACATCTTCATTAAAATGAAAAATAAGTGAATGAATTGGTATAAACCCGGGTTTCATTTTATATACATTAAAAAATAACTCAAATTGTGGGAATAACCAAGGTATCGGCTTCGATACAGGACGATTTAGTCTTTCTTCATTCATTCCCATCCAATCAAAAAAAGAAAAGAAACCCTTTTGATTGGATGGGTTGATTTCTTTATCTTTATTAATTTTGAGATAAAAAAGACCTTTCGTATCAAAAAATTTTCTATCTGGATTTTTTATATACATAAAATAATCTTTTCTTATAAAATTAGTAATAGGGATACTCCCCCCCATATCAACAAATTTCGGTTTATGTATGTTGTAATTATATGAGTCCTTCTTATCTTCATAATAAATCGATTGATATGCTAAAAGATCATATCTATACATTTTTTGAAAATGATCATTTTTATTTAGCAATAACGAAACCTTTTCCTCTCTTTCAGATGAATCCCGTTTGATTAAATTTTTTTTTTCAACCCTACAATGTCGGTTGACTCTATTTCGCCATTTTTGCGGTACTAATTTAGACCATTTTAGCTCAGATAAATCGTATGGATAATGACTCTTTAACCAATTTTTCCATTGATTCATTCCAGAATTCTGAAGTTTCTTATGCTTTAATTCGGAAGAAATTATTCCTTGTCTTCGAAAATAATCTTTTATTTCATTCTTAAGAAATAAAGATGCTCCATCATATTGAAAGACAGATCTTAACTTATACAAGGTAATAACCTGGGTTTGTGATAATTTGTAAAATACATAGGCCTGTGACACGAGGGATAATTTAAAAGAAACCTCCGACTTCGTCTGAATCTTATGACGAATACGAGAAGGTGAAAGTTTTTTTTGTATAGTTGAAATACGCTCAATTATCTTTTTCTCTTTTGTATCAAAAAAAACTTTTTTTTTTAATTTACGAAAAAGTTTTATAATGATCATGGGCCTATAAAGACTATTAGTAAGACGATTAATGATATATGGAAAGCTCTCTAGAAGGATATCCGTGTATATCCTTTCCACGATCCATTTTATAAAATAATGTGATTTACGGATTAATCGATCATTTCTTCTTTTTAATATCTGAAAAATATTTTTTAGTGATGCTAATTTTTGAGCACCATAACTTGTTTTGTTAGGACTAATATTTATCTTTAGAGTTCGAAATCCGTTTTTCTTGTCTTTTGTAATTCTTTCTATTTGATTTCTGATTGTGCTTGTTCTATCAGTCAGATCTTTCGTTTTTCTTTCTGTCAGTGAATAATTTGTCCAATCCATAGATCGGGTTTGAATGGATGATTCATGAATAATCTTATTATTGATTTTTTTTATTTCACTCGAATCCTCTCTCAATTTTTTTTGTTCTTTTTGGACCTTTAGAAACAAGAATTTTGTTCTTTCTTTGAAACTTTTTAGAACTCGAAAACTCCATTTTAGAATTGCTTTTTGGAGTTTTTTCAAAGGGGGTCCAAAATAATAACAAAACAAAATACCAAGTCCTACGAGAGGAGAACCAAAAGGACGGTCAGTTTCCAGTCCCCAAATCGTTAAAAAAGCAGCAGGACTTTCCTGCTTTGGATTTGGATCCCTACGAGAAGGTCGTATCTTAGATCGGTGCCAAGGTTTCAGACGGAAAGGAAATCGTATCATTATTTGTATACCCTCTGTAGCCCAGTTTTGAGGAAG
>JAPVLV010000031.1:22500-25000 GCA_029168935.1 Oxyria digyna | reverse complement strand
GAGCGAATCTAATTGTATTAGTGTCTATAATTGATTTATTCTGTGTAATACTAATCGATAGGGCCTCGTTGGTAATTGCTACAAGATCTCGTGCATTGTAACCCATGGCTATGGACCCGAATCCATTAGTATGGAACATTTTCTTTTCCAAGTGAAATCCCCTAGTATACGAAAGGGTGAAAACGTGCTTTCGTTGTTGTGGAATAAGAAGCCTTCGTATCTTAATGCATGTATTTAATTTATTCGGAGCTATTAGAGCGGGATCCACTTTTTGGGGAATATGAGTCGAAGCAATAACAAGAATATCTCTAGTGGACCGTCTTTCACAATCTCCGGAGAAATAGTTCAATAATAAACCGAGGGACTCCGACTCATCCACATACAGATCATGAATGTTTGGAATCCATACTATGCAAGGAGACATTGTTCTTGCCAATTCGAATTGCAAGTTGATAGAAGCTAGGTCTATTTCCAACTCGATGATATACCTAAGCATCTCATCATCCACCGTATACTCCTCCCTCAGCTCCGGGTCCGAGTCCAAGTTCAAGTTCGAATAAATAGAGTCACGATCATCATCATCAATATCATCCACATCGTTAAGCGCAGCCATATAGTCCTTAGCAGGATCGCTATCATCATCAATACCATCAATATCCACATCATCAAGCGCTTCCATATAGTCCTCAGGATCGAGATCATCAATAACTATTTTCAAATCCAGCTTGTTCAGAAATACCGTAATGAAAGGAAGATAGGAGTTTGTCGCTAGGGATTTGACCAAATAGGATCGTCCAGTTCCTATAGGACCTATCACTAAAATACCCCTAGAGGGGTATAGGGCTAGGCGGAACGAAAAGGGTTTTGGTTTTCCATGAGATGGGAAATGAAAACTATTAGCCCCACACGAGGTTTGTGAATAAGTGATTGTCTGATAATGAGCAAGGAATATCCGTCTTTCTGCTAAACAGGACGTATTGAACTCATAATTCATTAGATCCTTTTGATGAATGTCAACTACGTATCGTAAGTAAATTGCTCCCGCTTGTTCAAACATTTGATAACCATAGTCACTCTTTACTAAATGATCAATATGAGTCAGACTCCATAGAATTTGATCAATCCCTTTTTCTGGCCTTAAGGTGGAGAAATGAAACGAGTAAACTCTCTCTTTACCCAAAAACCAATCACAGGTCTCGATCCAGGATTCTATTTCATCATGAGTCGGAAACCTTTGTCCTTGTCTTATCCATGAATAGATCTCTTTACTTGTATGACTTAGATGTCTCGTATTTCTCGAAAAAGTGATTCGATTGATGGGATTTGGTATGATACTTATGAGATCGATGAGATTGAAAAATATCTTCTGTATAAATTTGACCCCATAAGCGGGACCACCACCAAATAACGCAAAACCCAGTATTTCTGCTAGAAAATCTTCTAATTGTTCCCGAGCAACTAGAAAGAGATTCTTTAACCAGAAAGAATTCGGTTCAGGTTTAGGATACCCATTCACAAGTTTGTACACCTCAATCGTGTATGATGGAATCGTCAAAGATTTTATCCTCTCGAACTCTGTCTGTAACTCACTAGAGTCTAGGGAAACAGAGAAAAGAAGTACCTGAACGAGACATCCAGCAAGAAGCAGAAGTAAAAGGCTTGAATAGAGGAACTCCCGAACATTTGGCGAGCTCAGATGTGTCGATATCAACGGTGACTCATTATTTCGATGAATCATTTCTTCGACCCGAAGAAGCCTACGGAAATACTTCCACGAAATATCACTTGAAATCTCACTTATCGGTGCCCACAATCCCCACAATTTGATCTTAAGAGCTCGCCATTTTAGCTTAAGAATTCGCCATGCTGATCTGTGCATAATATAATGAAAATTGGATACAAATTTGTGACTGCTACTTAGCATCGGCAATAGGTCTGAAAAAGCATCTAAAAATATCAAATTTAGATATTTGTACCCTGTCGAAGTAAAGAACCAAGGCATATATGTTTGGAATAGATTCCATTTTGAGAGAGTTGAAAAAGCACTATCTCGTTGAAAGGTTCTACCCATCTGCCCTTTCTCAACGCCTTTCTTTAGCCAATTTCGCCAAAGACGCAATTTTTTACTCGTTTCGGATGATAAATATTTCTCAGAACGTGGAGTGTGAATCAAACCCAGGTTTGAATTGAAATTCAGATACTGATGCAAGTTATTCCTTTCTGAATAAGATAGATTCATATCTGAAAGAGGTTGACAATAAGTTCTTTCCAAATTGACTATTTCTTCCTCTGTTAGAGGTGTTCCAGAAATGTCTGCGATCGAGTAAATAGTTCTACGAACGAATAGATCGGATCGAATTGGAAAATGGAAAGATTTGTACAAGTTATACCTTTCGTTACCCCTTTGCGGAAAATCGTTAGGTATGAATATGTTAGATACCTGTGACTCGATTGGTGAAATAGTATCTCTCTCCAAAAAAGCATGTTTTTTTTTACCGAC
>JAPVLV010000031.1:0-15000 GCA_029168935.1 Oxyria digyna | reverse complement strand
TCAAATTCCTTAATACCATTATCTATTAAGAATGAATTTTCGAACATTTGACTCCGTACCACGGCCGAGTTTAGTCGGACACTAAAAAGAAAACCCATAAAATTCATGGGCCGATTTGATGATTGATTGATATAAATTCTTCTTGTTTGCAACCACAGGGAAAAATTAGATTGCCAGAAATCGACAAAGTAATATTTCAATTTAGTCATCAGAAGAAATGTCCCCCGTGAAGCCAGAATCCATTTTCCCTGATACCTAACATAATGAAGAAAAGGGTCCTTGAAGAACCACCGGATAACCCCACAATTTATAGTAAAAAGTTTTAAAAAATGTTCTAACTTTAGGTAGAAATAAACTCGTGCAAGAAAGGCTCCGTAAGATGTTGATCGTAAATGAGAGGATTGGTTGCGTAGAAAAACGAAGCTGGATTCGCATTCACACACGTAGGAATTATATAGGAACAATAAGAATCTTTGATTCTTATTTTTTGAATAATCAGAAACAGATCTCTTTAGAGTCATAATCCTCTTACAAGACTCATAAAGAAAGAAGCGTAATAAATGCAAACAAGAAGTATCTTTTACCCAGTAACGAATAGTTTGAACCAAGATTTCCAAATGGACAGGGTGAGGTATCCATATATCTAACACAGAATTTAAACGTAAAAATTTATCCTCTAAAAAAGGAAATATTGAATGAATTGATCTTAATTTTTTAGATTTTTTGAGTTCTTTTCCGTCTAGGGAAGATATTAATCGCATAGAAAATGGAATTTCTGCAATAGTTGCAAATCCCTCGGAGATCTGTTGATAATACAAATTTTTCGTGGGCACAAGAAATTCATTTTTGTTAGAATCATTAACAGAAAGAATCAAATAATTCTGTTGATACATTTGAATAACTAAACGTTTTACAACTAGTAAACTATATTTTGTGTCAAAACTTTTTTTTTTATTTGACAACAAAATGGGCCTGTTTAAACCTAAATCTTGATCATGTCCAAGTGCATAAATATATTCCTGAAGGATAAGTGGGTATAAAAAATCATCTTGCCAAGATCTATCTGGTTCTAAATATCCTTGGAATTCCTCCATTTAAAATGCGACCTTAAACAAAAAGAAAAGTAGCAGGTTTCTTGGGTTATAAAATGATACATAGTGCGATACAGTCAAAACAAGGTAGTCTAGTACAAAAGAATAGATACCTCGGAGCCGGGTAAACTCATCAATGGACTCTCTATCTTTTTTCCATCTAATTGGTTTCGTTCCTATACAGTTCTAGGATAACAAGATGATTAGAAATCCTTTATTTTTTCAACTCAATCGCTCTTTTGATTTTGGAAAAAAAGTATCCTTATCAATATACTGTTTCTTCTACACATTCATCTCCATTTTCCATTAGAAAAGAAAATGGCTATTTATAGTTAGGATTCACTCAAAAATCGGTAATCCACTCCTGAAAAAGCCGCCCCGCATCAGGCACTAATCTATTTTTAACGTTTAATTAGCGCGGGTAATTGTTCCAATTAAGAACATAAGATCGTTTCTTTTTCTTTCCCTACAATTAGAGCCATAAGGCTCGATCCGTGTATTCAATCGACCCAATTTTGAATTTTTTTTCGTTCTAAAGAATTTAACCAAAGTTTTTGTACCGATCTAATAATAATAAGAACGAAATTTTTTCATAATTCGCTATTGATACGACATGCTCTTTTTTCCATGAATTCCTTTCAGGATCAGTCGTGGTCTTACAAACTCTACCGATGGTGTGGACGAATCCCTTGCTTCATCCAAATGTGTAAAAGAACCTAGCCGCACTTAAAAGCCGAGTACTCTACCGTTGAGTTAGCAACCCAAAGAGTGTAGCGTATAGTATATAGATACAATCGAGATCAAAATAAAGAAATTAGACAACCAAAAATTTAAATTAGCAAAAAATAAAAAAAGATCAACTGACAATACAATAAATTTTCAAATAAAAACTAGACCACTTCTTAGATATTTTCATCTACTACATTCTATATTTTTTATATTTTCTTTCTCTATATTTTAAGAGATTCTTTTTTTCAATTAGTTATCCATTTCCTTATTAAAAATTTGGTTTTGTATCACAACAAATTGAACGAATCTTGTAATAAAGTAAAAAACAAAACCTGTTTTTTGTATATAGGATAAAAAAATGGATCCATTGACACTTGAATTATATTTGTTCACTACACTCTTGTCAATATGTATGTTAAGTTAAAAAACAAAATAACAAAAAAAAAAGAACTTGTGTTGGATTGGCACTATCTAAATAAGGTACATGATTAGAAAGTAGATAAAAAAAATATCAATAATTAATCATCAATCAATCAATAATTAAAATAAGGGGTGAATAATAAAGAAAGGGTTATATCAAACTATCTACATACGAATCGCTCAAATCCCGTTCTTGTTGTATTTAGTTAAGTGAATTTTGTTTCATTAGAACGAAGTTCTTTAAAAACCTCAGCTTTCTTTAAAATATTATAAACAGTTCCGGTAGGTTGAGCACACCCTTTCAAGAAAATATAGAATAGCGGGAACATTTAAATAAGTTTGATTCTTTATCGGATCATAAAAACCAACTTTCCGAAGATCTCTTCCCTCTCTTCGGGACCGAACATCAATTGCAACAATTCGATAGACGGCTCATTGGGATAGATTATATGAACAATACCCCCCCTAGAAACGTATAAGAGGTTTTCTCCTCGTACGGCTCAAGAAAAATGATTTCTTCTTTTTTTGTTCAAGTTATGAATATATAAATTCCATAATGGCAAATAGATCCATAAAACCATCAAAAAAATTAGACTAAGAATTAAGCCCCCTTTTGCTCTTATTCTTTTTTCCAGAAAAAGCCATTTGCACCCATAACTCAAGTTGAATAACTCACAATAAAAATTTCATTTATATTTATTGAGTGGTCTCTAACCCCCTTGTCTGGCTTATTTAACCTCTATTGGAATTCTTCATTCTAATCCAGTTGTTGATACAATTGAGAATGAAAAGGGCCTTTCCTTGTTTCGAAATCTCTTTGCTTTAAATCATTAGGTTTATACATTACTTCGTTGATCTTTAATCCTTTCAAAATGGCAGCAACATACCCCTTTTGTGATTGTTTATCAAAAAAAAGAATCATACAAACACTTGCACTTGATTCTTTCACAATATACTTTGTTGTTGAAAAGGGTTTAATAATTCCAACCAATTTTCCTTTTGGATTGTAAACTTGGCGGGGTCGGATCCTTTCGATTTATCTGTCAAAAATATACTTACGAAGTTGTTCTAATTTATTGATTCACACTAACCCTAGATTCTTGCTCTTAAGAAATGAATGAATACTTTCTACTCGAGCTCCATCATGTACTAGTTTAAATTAACTACAACACAAAAAAGTGTGGGTACTAGTCTAACAGAACAGGGAATGTCGAGCCAAGAGCATCTTTTTTATAAAAAATGGTGGATATAAAAATCCACACCAGATCATGTCCTTCAAGTCGCGCGTTGCTTTCTACCACATCGTTTCAAACGAAGTTTTACCATAACATTCCTCAAATTTTGAACCGGTATGCAATTGATTCAATTATGGAATCATGAATAGTCATTGGTTTAGGCCGGTACGTACATAGAATATCGAAACTTTATTCTATATTAAATAGAAATAATATTGTATTATTGACATTAAAGAATATACGGATATTCACTCTTTTATAAAAAAAAATATCAAAACATTCACTTTCAAATTACATATGTAATTTGAAAGTGAATGTTTTGATAAGTCGATTCGAAATGAGATTCAGTTAGATATTTAATAGATTAGATATTTAAATTAACACCTTTTCTTTCCCCTATACATAGGTATCGAAGAACCGCCCCCCCCCAAAAAAAAGCATCTTTTTTTTTATTTTCAAAATCATAAGGTACAAAACGAAACAAAACAGACCTAAATTCAATATTTGTTCTTACTTGTTATTTTACCTCAACATGGTTAGCATAGGAGCTTTAATCCTATTGATTGGATGAAAACGAAATAAGTATTAAAATAGACTCTTGTTTCGAATACATATACACAATACGACAAATTTAGCATTTAACCGTCTCCGTTAAGGGATAGAGAATGTAAAATTGCTTTCCCATTTTGATTCAGAATACATCTTTGAGAATTCTATATAATTAAATAAAAATATTTTTATTTAATTATATAGAAATAGACACACCACATAAGTAATTAAATTACTTCCGTATGGAGAGTTATATGTTTGTCTAACCCAATTTTTATTGAAATTTAAAGAATCAATCTATTATCCTATCTTGTCTTTATTAGATCACAATTGGATTCCTTTCGATCTATGTGTGTTAATTCCGTACTTTTTTTAAAGTCCTTTGGTTAAAAAAATTGGATAGAATGCAGATGCTCTGGGACGGAAGGATTCGAACCTCCGAATAGCGGGACCAAAACCCGTTGCCTTACCACTTGGCCACGCCCCACTTAAATTTATACTCTACACTAATCTTGTTAGTGATTGTTCGTCAATTCCAGCCAAAATCTCTATAGAATCCAGCCGATTGTTAGTTGTATTTTTACGCATATAGGTATAGAATTAAACTGAATTTCTTGATCATTCCATATAATTTAATTAAGATAATGTATGAAAGTATGATTTCTTCTATTCTCTTTTTATTTGAGAACGGAAGAGTTTTTGATTGAGTAAGGAAAAAAAAAAGAAACGAAAGTATTTTTGATTTACTTTCTTCATTTTTCGCTTATCTTATATATCAATCAATAACTAATCAAAATCAAAATGCAATAATCTTCAATAAAAAAGATGTCTGCTATGCTTAATATCTTTAGTTTGATCGGTATTTATCTTAATTCTACCCTTTCTTCGAGTAATTTTTTATTCGCCAAATTGCCCGAGGCCTATGCATTTTTGAGTCCAATCGTCGATTTTATGCCAGTCATACCTCTACTCTTTTTTCTACTAGCCTTTGTTTGGCAAGCTGCTGTAAGTTTTCGATGAGATTTCAAATATCGTCCTAGAAAACGATTTATTCGCTAAAAATTTTATGGCTATACTCTATACTACTAAATAAAAAGATCAAATGCCTTTTATAGTATGAACTCTAAATTAAAATTTCAAATATAAAAAGTCTTGGATAGCCTCAAAAATGGGAATCACTTCCTTTATCGTTATAAAAAAACTTTCCACGAAAGGCCCTGTGAGGTCTTCCACAAAAATTGTAGGTAGGAAAGCGATTGTTTATTTTTGATAAAAGGGGGGCTCACAAATGAATTTATTTTTTTCTTTTTTTCATTTCCAGAAACTACTTTAACTCTCGACGTCAAAATAGAATATATGGGGGAATCTATTCTCTTTTTTACACAAAAAGATCTTGGAGATTGTGTAATGCTTACTCTCAAACTCTTCGTTTACACAGTAGTGATATTCTTTGTTTCTCTCTTCATTTTTGGATTTCTATCTAATGACCCAGGACGTAATCCTGGGCGTGAAGAATAAAAGAGAAGTTTACGTACTTTTTTTTAGTGTCTTATTTTTTTCTAAAAAAAAATTAAAAAGAATTCAATAAATTCGAAAGATAAAATCTAGTAAATCATCAACAAAAACGGAAAGAGAGGGATTCGAACCCTCGGTACGAATGACTCGTACAGCGGATTAGCAATCCGACGCTTTCGTCCACTCAGCCATCTCTCCCTATTGAAAATAGTAATTACAAAAAAGAATTACTAATTACTATAGTTAGATTACACATAACGTGCCATTAAAAAAAGCTTTTTCTAGGTTTTCCATATACAAAATATATATAATATAAATTATTTCATATTCTAGACTCTTCTAAATTCTATAGAATAATAAAACTGAAATATAAGTCAAATTATTTAAGTTATTTATATTATTATTTATATTTATCCATTTATAAATAGAAATTTATATAATAAGTCTGATATAGAAACATAATAATAAACTAAACATAATAATTATTATGATAATTATATAATATATGTTTATGTTTATATACATATTATTTATACAAAGATATAGAACATTTAGAATTTATATATATATAAATAAATATAGAAATCACTAGAATAATAATAATAAATAAATATATAATAATATATATATTAAATGTCTAATGTCTAAGTTAACTAAAAAAAAATATAAATAGATACAAGATATACTACAAAGTTTATCCGAAATTCCAACTCAATTAAGGATTCAATAAAAAAGTTCAATCAATATAAATAAAAAACCAGAAAGACTTCTCGCGAAAGGCCTTTTATTCCCACGGCCGGGCCTGGTCACTACCTCGCCGGGCCTTTTTTTAATTCAACAAAGCATAGATAGAAAAATTTTTAGTTCATTTTTTTTTAACTACATTAATACTTTAATATTATGATGATATACTATTATTATTAATTATTATTAATAGTAAAAAAAATGCTTGTTAAAGCAAGAACAAAATAAAGGCATGTTTCTAGACTTTCGATAGAGAATCGAAATGCTCTTTTGATTCTCTTTTCTTTTTTTTTAAGAAAACGATAGATTCTTGCACAATTCGTCTATTATGGCTTTAGCTATTTTGTTGAAACAGATCCGTCAAAACTCTCTGCCCAAAAATAGAACTTCGTACTTAGGTATTGAAATATCGTTTCTGAATCTCCTCCGAAAAGGGCTCAATACTCTGATTTTTCATGATGATTTTATCATCTTTTCTTTTCTTGATTACGTTAAATTTTGTTATTCGACAAAAGTTCCATTTCGATACAATAATCGCAATGTAGCGGGTATAGTTTAGTGGTAAAAGTGTGATTCGTTCATTAAGGGTTAAGGGATCCGATCCTTCGATTTGATTCCTAATCCGATAAAAAACTCTATTTCATCAAAGGAATTAATCCTTTACCTCTCAACGGCAAATTTGAGGAGAATTTTCAATTCTCGTAATTTTTATCTTTTTTATCTTAAGGGTCGATTATTAAATTATTAATAATTGAAATTTTGGATTATGAAATTACGAAACATAATTGTTTTGGATTGGATCAATACTGCCAATTGAATAAGTATGAGTAAAGAATCCATGGATGAAGATAGAAATATAAATTTTTAATCGTAACTAAATCTTCCATTTTTGATTTGTAGAAAGGACATTGAAGCAAAGTCATGGCTAAAAAACGATGACTTTAGTTTACTAAAGTCATCGATCGGCATATTATATTCTTTTAGCTCGGTAGAAACAAAATGTTTCTCCTCAAGATTCGAGAAAATAGAAATAGAGAACGAAGTAACTAGAAAGACTTTTAGTCATCTTCTAGAGGGATCATCTAGAAAGCAAGTACTATTGAATGCCTTCAAGCAAAAGCTGACATAGGTGTTATGGGTTCATTTTTTTATTCTCACTCTGGATTTCGATCTGACAATTTCTCCATCTTCCATAAAGGAGCCGAATGAAATCAAAGTTTCATGTTCGGTTTTGAATTAGAGACGTCTAAAAAAAATAGACGTCGACTATAACCCCTAGCCTTCCAAGCTAACGATGCGGGTTCGATTCCCGCTACCCGCTCTATTTTAAAATTAAATTTTTAATTTTAGTAAAAAAGTCGTAATGAGAAGCGTCCATTGTCTAATGGATAGGACAGAGGTCTTCTAAACCTTTGGTATAGGTTCAAATCCTATTGGACGCAATTTATTTCCATATGTTTTTTCGATATCTATGGTATTTTTTTAGATTCTTTTATATATAATAAATATTCTAAACTAAAGATAAAAAATTTGAATCAGAAGTTTTTATTTTAGTTTCTAATTTAAATTAAATATTAAGTATTTCTTTTATTATTAAGCTAAGAGGGCTCAATTTCTTTATGCCGATTCCTGAAGTAGAAAACGTTCCATCTGTTCTTGAATACCTTCCTTTAAAAGGGCTTCTGCTTCCTCAGTGAATGTCTTGGTAGAAGATATAATTTCTTGGAACTGTGATTTATTCGTTTTGACGTACTTCCGTAAGTCATCAAGAAATGGACTTACCTGTCCAATTTCTAATGAATCAAGATAACCATTTGTTCCAGTATAAATAGTCATTATCTGCTCTTCTACCCCCAGAGGGGAAGCTTGGGACTGTTTGAGCAATTCACGTAATCGTTGGCCTCTTGCCAATTGATTCTGAGTAACTTTATCGAGATCAGAAGCAAATTGCGCAAAGGCTTCTAATTCTGTGAATTGCGCCAGTTCCAATTTTAATTTACCGGCCACCTGTTTCATGGCTTTAATTTGAGCGGCAGATCCCACACGGGAAACAGAAATACCCACATTAATGGCGGGTCTAATTCCAGCATTGAATAGATCAGCGGATAAGAATATTTGTCCATCTGTAATAGAAATTACATTAGTAGGAATATAAGCCGAAACGTCTCCTGATTGGGTCTCAACGATCGGTAAAGCGGTCATACTTCCTTCGCCTAAACGTGAACTTGATTTAGCGGCTCTTTCCAAAAGGCGTGAATGCAAATAAAAAACATCTCCGGGATAAGCTTCTCGACCCGGCGGTCTTCGTAATAGAAGAGACATCTGTCGATAAGCCTGTGCTTGTTTGGAAAGATCATCATAAATTATTAAAGTGTGCTGCTCACGGTACATAAAATATTCAGCCAGCGCCGCTCCTGTATAAGGGGCAAGATATTGTAATGCAGCTGGAGAATCTGCAGTTTCAGCTACCACAATAGTATATTCCATCGCTCCCCTTTCTTGGAACGTAGTGACTACCTGCGCTACCGAAGATGCTTTTTGACCAATAGCTACATAAACACATATTACATTTTGTCCTTGTTGATTAAGAATAGTATCCGTAGCTACTGCTGTTTTACCAGTCTGTCTGTCTCCAATAATTAATTCTCGCTGACCGCGGCCTATAGGGATCATCGAATCAATAGCAATAAGCCCCGTTTGAAGAGGCTCATATACGGAACGTCTCGAAATAATACCAGGGGCGGGAGATTCAATTAAGCGAAATTCCGAAGCTGAAATTTCACCTCTACCATCAATAGGTTTAGCCAGGGCATTTATAACACGACCCAAATAAGCCTCACTGACAGGTATCTCAGCAATTCTTCCTGTTGCTTTTACAGAACTTCCTTCTTGGATCATCAAACCATCACCCATTAATACAACACCGACATTATTTGATTCCAAATTTAGAGCAATACCTATTGTGCCCTCTTCAAATTTGACTAATTCGCCTGCCATTACTTCATCAAGACCGTGAATACGAGCAATGCCATCGCCCACTTGAAGTACGGTACCCGTATTTACAATCTTTACTTCTCTATTATACTGTTCAATACGTTCGCGAATAATATTATAAATTTCATCAGCTCGAATGGTTGTCATGAGTCTTTCTTAAATTAAATGAATTCTTTTTTGGAAACAAAAAAAAATAATACCTTACCCACAGTAGAAAGACTAATCGGTTATTTCGTTCATTGCGCCAAACATGCCAATATTAGCATTGATGGTCCGTAAATGTAACTCGTTGCTCAAACAATTATTCAGGGTTCCTAGAGCTCCTTGTAGGGCTTGTTGAAAAACCCGCTGGCGTACTTGATTAATCGCTCTTTGTTGTTCAAAATGAATGGTTTCGTTTTTGTAATTTTCTAATTGTTCTAAAGTTTTATAAGTTGAATTAATCAAATTCAATTTGTCTCGTTCTATTTCAGAATATCCATTCGCTCGAAACTGATCTGCGTCCATTTCCACTTTCCGTAAGCGAGCCCGGGCTTTTTCGAGCTGTTCAACGGCCCTTCCGCGCAGTTCTTCTGAATTTCGAATAGTATTCACGATTCGTAGTTTTCGATTATCTAATAAATCACTTAATGAAAGTAGATTATCTTTCCATTCATTTCAAAACTTTCATGATCCCTTCCCGAACCAAACTTGAATCTTTCGATTCATTTGGCTCTCACGCTCAATTACTTCCATTTTTTTTATCAATTTCCATATCGTTTTTGAATGTAATGAACCTATCCTCTACTCTTTTTGTTCATATTCGAACAAAATGGGAAATGAATCGAAAATCCAAGGCCGGAATATTTGGAGGACTCTTCTGACCAAACAAAAATATGTAATTGTCAGCAAAGTTGTTTTTTTTTCAATCAAAAATTTCTTCTTTTATAAATAGGTCATCAACTCAGCATTTGGCATTTAAACAAAAATGTAAAAAAAGAAAAAAGGATGAACCCCTTTCCAATACCAATAAAGGTTTCGAATATTTTTATCGATATGAGTGTTATATATCGAAAAATTTATAACTATTCCTTGGCAATAGAAAACCCTTTCAGTATTAATATAGTGGTAGAAAGAGTACCATGCTGTGGCTGAACTTCAAACAGTTTCGCTTTAACCATGTTAATAAGTCCACATTATTGGTTGCTAGAGAATCAAAGTATATTTACCAACGAATCACGAAATGCTATGGTTCTTACATATGATTATATGATTTCTGAATTTATTCAGAAGTAATTCGCGAGATCATGCACCTTTCTTTACTAGTTATACCGAAAGGGGGTGCAGCTGGTTGAATCCAGTCTATTCGTGAAATAAACAACTCACACACACTCCCTTTCCAAAAAAAATCAATACACCAATCACTACACTGAGATTTATTGGATTTGTTGCTAAAATATCGGTATTAAATCCGAAACTCCCTGCAGATGGCCAGTGACCTGGGGAAACGAAAGAATCGGTTACATTTTTCATATGATCTCCTCTTATAGATAGACTAAAAAATCGAACATCATTTTTTGTTGTATTACTTGACCTATTTCCTATTTATTTAGAAATTTAAAATAGATTCAAAATCTATTCCATTTCACAATGGATTTTCTTTTTCAATTGATATTTTCAATAAGAATAAGACTTATTCGAATAAGATTCGGTACCGGGCGCGGGTTTTCGTGTAAATTGGGATTGTTGCCCCATTTCCTAAAAAGCTTTCATTGGACTAAGAAGGGGAAGGAATAAAGCGAGTCGGTAACACTAATTCCTCATCCTTAAATCAGCCCTTCCCCCCGGTTTTCTCAAAGTAATTGTAGGAGCGAAATCTTGGTATAATTCGAAAAGGCAAGAGTCAAATCCAAATAAAAAAAATACGTATTTTTCGGCTTCGAATTAAACAAAAGGATTCGCAAATAAAAGAGCTAATGCGACAACCAATCCATAAATTGTTAAAGCTTCCATAAAAGCCAAACTAAGCAATAAAGTACCTCGGATTTTACCCTCTGCTTCGGGCTGTCTCGCAATCCCTTCGACAGCTTGGCCTGCAGCAGTACCTTGACCAACTCCTGGTCCAATAGAAGCAAGCCCTACAGCCAACCCAGCAGCAATAACGGAAGCGGCAGAAACAAGTGGATTCATGATAAGTTCCTCACACAAAAAAAAGAAATGGTTAATGATACAATCAACGAAAAAATTATGCCTTAATTATTCCATCGACTAAGAGTCAGCCAGTCGAAGCCAGTAAGAACTCCAAATTAAAATAAAAATATTCTATCAGATCATCAGAAAGGCTTCTCCTTGTTAGTTCCTATTTGTTGAGTCTTTCCTGAATCTATACAATTTGAGTTTCTTCTTTCGAACCATTCGTTGAATTCTTCGACCCTTTCATACTTCATTTTATTTTTTATTTATGAATAAATGAAAAAAACCATAAAAAAAAGACTTCTATTACTATCCCCATCTAAATAAAAGTAGGGCTTAATATTAGTTAATATATAACGAGTCAATATCTACTATCCAATATACATGTCTTTCTTCCATAACGTAAACCCAGCATTCTACCTTAAATTCAATTGGATTCTAGAATCTCTCTTTGACTTGAAACATCTATAGGAGTTGACTTATAACCATTCGATTCCATATGCCTAGTTCGATCTTTCTATACTAACCAACCCCCTCTCTCGTATCCCTTTTCTATTACTATGGAACATACTTATATGTTCCCTAATTGTTTTTTGAAACCTATAAAAAAGACTCTTTCAAAAATGCATTAATGATGACCCTCCATGGATTCGCCTATATAAGCTGCGGCTAAAGTTGCAAAAATAAGAGCCTGAATACCGCTTGTAAATAATCCAAGAAACATCACAGGTATAGGAACTACTAAAGGTACTAAAGAAACAAGAACAACAACGACTAATTCATCGGCTAATATATTTCCGAAAAGTCGAAAACTAAGGGATAGAGGTTTTGTGAAATCTTCTAAGATGTTAATGGGTAAAAGAATTGGAGTTGGTTGAATGTATTTACTAAAATAACCCAATCCTTTTTTTGTAAGACCCGCATAGAAATATGCCACTGACGTGAGTAAAGCTAAAGCTACAGTCGTATTGATATCATTCGTAGGTGCGGCTAATTCCCCATGAGGTAACTGTATAATTTTCCAAGGTAAAAGAGCCCCTGACCAATTAGAAACAAAAATAAATAGAAACATAGTCCCAATAAAGGGAACCCAAGGACGATATTCTTCTCCAATCTGAGTTTTGCTTACGTCTCGAATGAATTCAAGGACATATTCAAAGAAATTCTGACCGTCAGTCGGAATTGTTTGTGGATTACGAGCAGCTATGGCGGCTGAACTTAATAAGATAGCAATTACAACCCAAGAAGTAATAAGTACTTGGCCGTGGACTTGGAAACCACCTATTTGCCAATAGAAATGTTGGCCGACTTCCACACCGGATAGATCATATAACCCATTTAGTGTATTGATTGAACATGATAGAACATTCATATTGTCCTCTGACAGAAATATCACCTTAAAAAAATATTATTTTGATTCAACCATTGCTTTCTCACCTTGTCTACTTCAATCCTATATAATACCAACTAATCACATAATATCCCCAGTTATTTTTATATCTTTTTTTATTTTATAGTAAGGAATCCTAACTGATTCTACCTCTACTCTATTAAGTAGAGAAATCCATTATAGAGTTCACTAAAAGTCATTTTTTGATTATGAATCAAGGATTTCTTATATAGCTAGAACGACCTTCACAAATTGCGAATATTAATTTGGTGAGAATTAGTCGGATTGAGGCTATAGCGTCATCGTTTGCCGGAATCGAAATATCTGCAAGATCGGGGTTACAATTTGTATCGATTAAACAAATCGTTGGAATTCCCAAAGTAATACATTCTCGAAGGGCTGTATATTCTTCTTGCTGATCAACGATTATTACAATATCCGGTAACCCTGTCATATACTTAATCCCACCCAGATATGTTTGCAAGTGAGATAATTGTCTCTTCAACATGGCTGCATCTCTCTTCGGAAGACAGGCCAGTCTTCCCGCCTTTTGTTCCATTCTCAAGTCTCTAAACTTATGAAGTCTCGTTTCTGTGGTGGACCAATTTGTTAACATCCCCCCAAGCCATTTTTTATTAACATAATGACATCGAGCCCTTATTGCAGCCCGTGCTACTGAATCAGCTGCTTTATTTTTTGTCCCAACAATTAAAAATTGTTTTCCTTTACTTGCTGCATCAAAAACTAAATCACAAGCTTCTGATAAAAAACGAGCAGTTCTAGTAAGATTTGTAATATGAATACCTTTACGCTTTGCAGAAATATAAGGTGACATTCTCGGATTCCATTTCCTAGTACCATGGCCAAAATGAACTCCCGCTTCCATCATCTCTTCCAAATTAATGTTCCAATATCTTCTTGTCATTTCTCCTCACACTTTCTCTTTTTTTTTAAGAGATGAGGTATCCCAAAATAAAAAATTGTTCCGACGGAACCTTCTCTTCGGCAGCTAATTGGCCATTGATACACAATCCAAACCACTAATTCCTTTCTATTCCTTATTATCTTTTATCTAAAAAAAAAAGAAAATGCCCGTAAGAAATACAGATAAATAAGAGGAATCTGTTCTTAAATTACCTAAACTAAACTAGGGTTTTGATGTATCATTTTTAGTTTTTTAAACACAAGAATTAAATAATTCTCTGTGGTAAAACAAAATATCGTTCATTTCCCCCTCGAATAGATTCTTCTTTTTGTTTTTCAACGGAATTATCTTATATTGGCTTGAACGATGTACTAATCCTTTGAATCCGGTACCGACGGGTATCATTCCTCCCAGAACCACGTTTTCTTTTAGGCCTTTCAACCAATCGATACGGCCCCGGAGAGCGGCTTTTGCTAAAACTCGAGCAGTTTCTTGAAAACTCGCTTCGGATATAAAACTTTGAGTATTCAAAGAAGCTCTCGTTATTCCTAATAAGACGGCTCGGTAAGAGACTGCTTCTTCCAAAGCACGCCCTGTTCGTTCCGCTCGCAACAAGCCAATTAGCTCTCCTGGTAAAAAAACATTAGACATTCCATCTTCTGAAACCAAGACTTTTGATGTTATTTGACGTACAATAATTTCTATATGCCTATTGTGGATCTGTACCCCTTGGGATCGATAAACCTTTTGGATCTTATTAACCAAAGAGATACGACTTTGCACTATAGTTAACTCAGCGCCAATCAAGAATCCCCACGGAAGTCCAAGAATTCCTGCTATACGTTCATTCCAAACATCAATCCTCCTTTCTAGATTCATCGATATTGACTCAAGCGAACGAACTTCTAAGACTTGTTCCACCTTTGGAAGGCCTTGCGTTATATCACCAGACCGCGATTTTTCATATATAAATGTAACTAATGTATCTCCTTTATAAACGATTTCCCCATAATGGCCATGAACAGTTGCTCCTGGGGTGGCTAAGTAGGGCTTGGCTGTTCTGATTACTACAGAGTCAACTTGAACAATTAGAACTTGACCCGCCTTTAAGTGTGGACCGTTTTTGGCTATACATAAATTTTCACAAAGAAATTGTCCAAGACTTATTTTTGTGGAAGTCTCTTCACAATAATTGTGATGAAGACAATACCAATTTAATTTGAACGGGTTCAAAAT
>JAPVLV010000029.1:330000-755699 GCA_029168935.1 Oxyria digyna | reverse complement strand
GATCAGATCGATCTACCAGCACACAAGGAAGAAGAAGAAGAAGAAGAAGAAGAAGAAGAAGAAGAAGAAGAAGATTGAAGAAGATCGAATTTACGATGGTAGGATATGAGAGTTCATGGTCCCGAGCCCTCGTTCATATCTCCCCTTACACTTTCTCCGCCATCGGAATTGCCCTCTCCATCGGCGTTTCTGTTCTCGGTGCCGCCTGGTACTCCTATCTTCACTCAATTAGGGATTCTAAATCTGTATGGTGCTTTCACCAATGCAACTGCATAGGGATTTTGGAATACTTTTATTGATTGGTGTCAAATTGGGAATTTCTGTAGGGGCATCTACATAACCGGTAGCAGTTTGATCGGTGCGGCTATAAAGGCTCCTAGAATTACTTCCAAGAATCTTATTAGGTAAGTAAGGCCCTTACTCTTGACTCTGTAGATTATTTGGATTCAGCTTGTTTGTAGATTAGTATGCAGAGAACTATATTTATTCTGCGTTGTGATTATTGGAGCTTTGATGATTCATGAATGACATCAAGTTGGTTGTTTGGCTATGCATTTTTTAAATTTCAGTTTATATTTACAGCTAAAACTTGAACTGGTCAGTAAGAAATTGTGTAAGTAAACTTCAGTTGCAGATGTATAAATTTCCTTTGACATGAGGATTAGCTCGGTATTGTGACATATAGTTGTAGATGGTAATTAGAGGAGTTTACCATGTAGAATCCTACTTCAGCATACATAGCACAATGACACTGCAGGAAGCCAGGAAGTAAGAGTGAACAGAGAGTAGTTCCTTCAGAAGTTAGCTCCTGGTAGTTCAAGGTTGTGTCATTCAATATTCTGTTTTGGTTATCTTAGATTTTATCCTAGGATTATACATGAGAATTGCCATGATATTTTACTAAGAGATGTGTTTGCTGTAGTGTTAAGTGTGCAATCCGAGTACGCTCCCGAACTTACAAGTTCCGTAGTGATAGTTTTGTTCTCTGAGATGATGTAGTTTGGTATGTGATTAGCTTTGTTAACAGAAGAGGCAATGTGAGTGATTGAAGTTGGTAATTGATAGTTTATATTGGAAATACTATGATGCTAAGTCGTGACGTAGAGAAGTTTACCGTGTAGAAGTCCTACTTCAGCAGAGGTGCATATCACAATGTCTGAATGACACTTAATACTTTTCTTAGATTTTATCCTAGGATAATTTATAGGTGAGAATTGCCTCCAGTTAGTAGTTTGATAGTGATTAGTTAGTTTTATTCTTTAGGATGATGTAGTTTAATATGAGATAATTTGTGCTCTCTAGGATGATGTTTTGGTTTGTTAATAGTAGACGCAATCTGAGTGATTGAAGTTGGTAATTTAGTGTATGATGCTAAAAAGTTATTTGAAATACTATGATGATAAGATGGCTATAATGTACCATCATCAACTACTACTGTTCTGAAATTTTATCGCCCTATATTATTTCAGTGTTATTTTCTGTGAAGCTGTTGCTATATATGGCGTAATAGTAGCCATCATTCTCCAGACAAAGTTAGAGAGCGTCCCAACATCCCTAATGAACGAACCCGAGTCCCTTAGAGCAGGATACGCAATATTTGCTTCTGGCATTATTGTAGGATTTGCCAACCTCGTCTGTGGGTAAGTCCTAATTTATCTCATATAGTACTATCTACTTTATCCTTGCCTGATCTGGATGATTGCAACAGATTATGTGTGGGCATAATTGGAAGTAGCTGCGCTCTCTCTGACGCCCAGAACTCATCTCTTTTTGTCAAGATTCTTGTGATTGAGATTTTCGGGAGTGCACTTGGATTGTTTGGAGTGATTGTAGGAATTATAATGTCTGCCCAAGCAACTTGGCCTTCTAAAGCAGCTTAGTTTTGTCATCATAAGAACCAGTAGCATATGTCAATTACCAAGCAAGATTGAGAAAATTGTCTTGAGCTACAGCTGACCGTATGGCGGTTGAGCTTTGTTGTGATTATATCTTGACATTGTTGTTCTTGGGATATCTCTTGGTTTTGATGATCAAATTAGATGAATGTATTTATTTTATGTCCGAAGTTAATTTGTAATGGAAACAAAACATAATAAGAAAAAAATGATCAGTTCTTTATTCAAAACATAATGAGAAAAAAATGTTGTAATAGGGTACAAGCTCTAGAAGGTCATGTTCAAACTTGGAAAACATTAGGAATGTACCCACTTGGAATTATAAAAGAAATAAATCATATGATGGTTGAAAAAAATGTGATAGGGGACAAGGACTGTAATACACATTTGATTTGCAATTTAGGGCTAGGGATATGAACTGTAATAAAGAGGATCACTCGGAACAAAAAAGTGCAGGAGAGCAACAGAAACAAGAGGCAGAAGTTGTGGCTAAAACCACAAACCAAATTACATAATAAAAGTAGAGCAAATTTCTGTAAAAGGTAGAGAAAACATTGCATAAGATCTCAGAGTTTCTCCCACAAAAATAGGCTATTTTGTGTCCAAAATCTCATGCCAAAACGCCAAATGCAACAAATACACTAATATAGCATGAAAGATAGAAACATGACCCAATGAGGTAACAACTCTTGATCAACAGCTCTCTTTTTTTACTCAAATGTGTCATCGTCGTCATCTGGAAGGGGTTGATTTGCAGCCAAGCTCAGCTCTTGTTCATGCCTGTAAACATTGTATCAATTTTAGTATCAGTATAACAATATTTCAAAAAGAAATAAATAAACAAAGAAAAATTGGATACTTACTTAGCCTGTTCAACCAAGTCGATTTGAACCTCTGGTGGAGCCAAGGCAGGGGACTCAACAAAATGCAAATTCTGATCACTGAAATAACATCGGATAAAAATGTCAGACTGAAAGGTAATTTTACTGATATTGAAAGGATGACACTTAGTAGAAGTGTTGGGTTGGTTACCCAGCAAGCTTCCTAGCAAGGTAGAGGAATGGCTTCTCAAAGTTGTAGTTACTCTTAGCAGATATCTCGTAGTACTGAAGATTCTTCTTCCTGTGGAAGGTAACTTGCTTTGCCTTCACCTGCCTGTTCTTGACATCAACTTTGTTGCCACAAAGAACAATTGGAATGTTCTCACAAACTCTGAAAGGCAATGATATATTATTAAAAGTGACTTAATGACCAGAGACACAGAAATATAGATAGTGTGTGGAGTATGCAGAGAATGCAAAAGAAAATACCTGCAGAGGTCACGGTGCCATGTTGGAACATTCTTGTAAGTCAAACGAGCAGTAACATCAAACATGATGATGGCACATTGTCCGTGGATGCTGCAAACCCAGAAGTGTATTCATGGATTAGTACAAGTGTTATGACAATATTATAATGAATTGAACATGTTCCAATAGTGCTGTGTAGGTTTTCAATAACACAGAGCCAACATATACAAAAAATTGACCATTGAGACAGAAAATAAAGTTGTAGATTATTGGGATAATTAAGCAATTCAATGGATTAGTACATGTGTTATGACAATATTATAATGAATTGAACATGTTCCAATAGTGCTGTATAGGTTTTCAATAACATAAAGCCAACATTTACAAAAAATTGACCATTGAGACAGAAAATAAAGTTGTAGGCTTGTAAGCTTATTGGGATAATTAAGCAATTCAACAGCAGCAACTTTATTTTCTGTCTCAATCAAGTAGAACCAGATGAAGCTGTGTGGCAGACCCATGATAGAAAATCTAACAGAAGACTTGCCACTATGGTTGAAACTCACACTTTGGTTGAAACTCACTTTGGTAGAACTAACCAGAACTATGAGACATTATTAACAAAACTGCATACATAGTGGAATTAACTTTAACAAGAAGTGGAATTTCCTACACAATTCTAAATTTCTTATCACTATAATCAGTATTCATACAGAGATTTTATAATCATGCTTTGCTTCAAAGAATCAATGATCAGATATATATTTTAAACAAATTCCATAAACCAAAACTACAAGATATAGCAAAACAACATGACTTCAATAACCACTTACTAGTAGCCATCCCTAAGACCACCAAATTTCTCTTGACCAGCAGTATCCCAGCAGTAAAACCGAATCTTTCCACAGTTTGTGAAGAAGTCTAGTGGGTGAACCTCAACACCAATAGTTGCTGTACATCACAGACGGAAAACAAAACTATTAGTAATCCAAAAAGATGAGTAATTTAACAGATCAATTTATGATTAAGCCCAGATCACTTACGTTCATACTTCTTCTCGAATTCACCAGTAAGATGTCTTTTCACAAAGGTTGTTTTCCCTACAAGTACAAGTAAAATCGTCAGTAAACATATAATCAACGAGAGCAAACGTGAAACATCGCAAGCTCATACAATTAAGCAACGCTAAACGTTCTGATTTTGAATTCAAAACAGACAACATACAAGATCAGATATAGACTGCATGGCTTAATGAGAAAACTGAACCAGATCGAATATCTAACAAATCTATATAGCGATTTCACAATAACTCAAAAGAATCAAACAAAAACAACCAATCTTACCAGTTCCACCATCACCGACGATGACAAGCTTGAAGCTCGGATAATCGACGGTTTGCTGACCGGCCAACGCCTGCAACATCCAACAAGAATGCAATTGGTTCAAATTCAACACTTATCAAACGAAGGAGGTCATAAGATCGCGAAACACACTACAGAAGAAAGAGAGAAACTAACCATTTAGAAAGGATCTGTAGGAGGCTGCGATGAATGCAAAAGCTAGGTGAGATTGAAGAGCGAAGAGGCGAGGAGTTTTCTGGAGAGAAAGAATCCCTAACGCCTAGGGTTTTATGCCTTGGAGCCTTTGATAGAATGGCGGATATTTGGCGTTCAAACAACGCGAGATTGTGGACCGTCCGATCTTATTCCTAGCAAAAGATTACGCGATTTTCTAGGCCGTCCGATCAATCTCTTTAGAAACGCGACATTTATATTTTACTTTACTTTTAAGAAAAAGAAAATTGAAGCCACGCCGGTATGATTATTGATTAATATAAGTATTTTGATTATAGCCCCAAAAACTATTTTTTTATTTATAAAAAAAACAGACTTTTAGTATGAAATACAAACTAATGGGATTATTCATTCATTATTTTACCTTGTTCGGACAAAAAAAAGGAATTCGTATAGTACCTTATTTTTCTATTACAACATTATAAAGAGTTGGAAATATTTTATAGGAAACTATATACATATATTTGATCAAACGCCTCAAGTTTAATATAAACTTTATGATTATTGTCTGGATTCAAAAAAACTTTATGATTACTACAACTTTAGTTTTTCTGTTATTTCATAAAATTTAATAAATGACATTTGATTACATAAAGTTGGATGAGAGCCGATAAATAAGTTGCGCTCTCACACCTTTCTAAATACAAAAATTCAATTTGTTCCGTAAAGTTTTATTGCTTGCTAAATGGACCTTAGTGTATTTTTTTGGTAAAAATGGGAAACTCAAATCAGCGAAGAGGCTGGGCTTAAACACGATGGGTTAAACATATTTAAACATGGATCTAAGTAATTACATATACTGAAAAAAAATGATAAAAAATCTAAATTTGAATCTAAGATTTTACAATTCAAATATTAGTAAGAGGGATCATCGATTTTAACTAAAATCTTATTTATAGTAGAATCTTAATTTATAGTAGAATCTTGTACGGGATTTGGATTTTACATACGATTTTACACAAATTACTATTATATCATCGTGTTTAAATATATAATGTCAAGTTAATCATCATCATGATTTATTAACATATAAATCTTACGATTCGATTTTAATAGGCTCATTCAATCTGATCCTAAAATCTCAATTTTAATAGCATTAAATCTTATGAAACATGATTTCAAGTTACAAACGAGAAACCATGTTTCATAGCTTGAAGAGATCCGAGTATCATCATGTACACATAAATCTATCTTTTATTCAAGGAGTTGAAGACATTTTCGATGAAACAGATACAATTTTGCTAGATCGAGTAGCACCAAGGACAAGTGGATTAGAATCTGAAAGACTGAAACTGGCGCAAGAGATGATGGTGTTTCTTCAATCATAGGGTTTCAAGTGACAAAATTACACTCTTTACTAAGAATTTTCACTCTTAACTTGAACCAATAACCACAATTCCTTGTTTCCTGGTTATTATCTATGCTTCAGTACATATGTTGTTTAGAATTTCTGCCACAAATGATAATTTATCTCAAAAAACCAGTACAGTCGAAATTCAAGACAATGTTCAATACAACAGAGCGAAACTGAGCCGACTCTCATACCTTATCATGCGATTCACCAGTAGTCATTGCATGAACATTTCCCGTCTTTCATGTGGTGAAACCTTTTGGCATCTCGCATAACAAGCTCTCTTCCAACGAGATTCGACACAATCTTCAACGCATTATGACAGTCGACACAAACCCGTAAATTCTTAATGATTCGAATAGGCGAACGAGCTGAGCTGGTAATGAGCCCGTATGCAGTAGCAAGTCGTTCACTATGAGCCATTAACGCTTCCTCTTTCCCTTCTTGGTCAATGTCATGGAGAACAAATCTGCAGTCTGGCACATAACCCGCCTCCTTCATCTGTTCTTTCATGCCTCTTAATAACGCGTATATCTTATCGTTTTCTGGATGAGATTTATCTCCCGCCCTATATTCATGAATCTTGCTTCTTAATTCCAGTGAAGTTTGACCTGATTTCTTCTTCTGTTTCCCCTTTGACAAATCAGAAGCTTTTACTGAAACCAGACCGCTCTTCATTTCCTTTGTCAAGTGTAAGGGATCCATTTGCTCAACAATCTCAGCACAACGATCACCGAGCTCAGAGTTTCCCTGAATTCTAGAAAGATCCATTAAAGTTTCCCAAACATCAACGCTCGGTTCATCTGGCATTTGCTCAATGAAATCCAGAGCTTCATCCAAATAACCACAGCTGCCCAACATATTCACAATGCTGACGTAATGCTTCATGGTGGGGACAATTCCATAAACCTTGTTCATTGATTCAAAATGTAGCATTCCTTCAACGATATCACCTAGAACAGCACAAGCATTAAACATTGATATAAACATTTGACTGTCGGGTTTCAATCCTGCCTCCTTAAAACGAGTAAACATATCAATAGCTTCTTCTCCAAGATTATTTAATGCATACCCGCTTATCATACTGTCCCAACTCGACAAATTGTGCTCCGACATTTTACTGAAGACAGTGTTTGCATCATCCATCGATCCACATCTTGCATACATCTGCAAAATCTTATTGTAAGTGCTGACTTTTAATGGAGAAGATGACTTTACAAGATGCTCATGGATCGATTTTGCTTCTTCTAGAGCGTCTTCATCTTTGCATATCTTCATAAGATTTAAATACCGCGGCAAATCTACAGCAATCCCCTGTTTCTCCAATAAAATCAATACCTCCACAGCTTCTTTAATCTTCCCGTCCTGGCAATACGTATCTAAATCCCCCAGAGTACTTTGAGGCGGGTTATCATCAGTTGATTGCCCTTCGGGCATAACACCAGCTGGTCCTTGAACAAAATTTCCAGACTGATAATCACCATAACTTTGCTGCGGCATTGTGTTTCCCACACCAGTGCCATTGTAATTATAGTTACCCTGATTATGACTGGAATAATTAGAGCTTGTGCTACCTAATCCTAAATTTTTCTGATCTCTAAAACCACCGTGTTGAAAAGAATCATATGAATTTTGAGACGGTATCCCAGGTTGCCAAGAAGAACTACCTGCCCCGTAAGTGGAATGCTCATTTGCACTCTGCCCTATTCCACCATAGTATTGATTACCAAAATCTTGCCTTTGCCCAACAATCTTACCAGGATTATCAGTCCCATGAACCCCATTAGAGTTATGCTGAGTTGATTCCTTGTTATATCCATTCTGCCCACTTGAATTGTGCCCTATTCCACCATAATGATCCCCATAACTTTGCCTTTGTCCATCAACATTAGAAATATTCTCAGATGATTGCTTGTAATATCCATTTTGCACATATTGGTTCTGATGATTTACATTCGTACCATTAAAACCTCCACCAGAAACCCCATTAACACTCTCAGGGTTGCTATGTCCATCGGAATGGGAATCGACTCGTTCCGCAGCAGCCCAAGTGTTTAGATTGTTGAGCAAAACGAAGGATTTCAGAGGAATAAGGGAGTGATTTGGTGTCAAGGATACCTTGTTCAGAGTGCACAGAGAGTTGATTGCAATAGCCGCTGCCTTCTTCCTCGCCATTTACTGCGTTGGTGCAATTTTGTGTCAAAACTCAGAAAGAAAATCACGCAACAACAAGGGCTCATTTGGTATCGATATCTAGATATCGGGTATGGTTATGAGTATCAGTGATACTTTTTGATATACTCAAATTTTGAGAGATATCAAAAACACACCCTAAAATGATTTTGATACTAATACCTCGTATACTTGGCTCATACAAAACAGTAGGATATACTGATTATATCAAACGCAAATATGGCCAATACCTGATACATATCGATACCAAATGGGCCCTAAGCTATCTCCATAGCCTATTTAAAAGAAAGCATGCCATCAACTGCAACTGAGCCTTAACCGGCAGAAAATGCACCAAGAACAAACAACTAACAGAATCCATGACAATACAGCCTAAAGCAATCAGCAGCTCAGTTAAACTAATATACACAAACAAGCCCTAACCCAACTTCTTAACGGCAGCAATACAGAAAAAACAATAAAATTTAGGTACATAATGGAGGATTAAAGGATGGAGCGAATACCTGCGAATCGGTGGAGAAGGAAGAAGAAGAAGAAGAAGGGGAGAAACTATTGGAGCACAGAGCAATCAATGGCGGAGGTTTTTGTGGGGTTTTGGTTTGGAGCGAATAGGGCTTTTGTAGAATTGCTCACTAGGTCTTTCTCTTTGTGATTTTCGGTTTCCGGTTCCGGTTCATTTTTTAAAATCCGAAACTCATTATTTCTGGACCGGGTTGTGGAATTTTGTTTGTGTAATGTAAGGATAAGAAACTCATTATTTTTGTCATATTTTTTGTTCTGATAAGTTTATATCTTTGCTTAGGGACTCATTTTCCATTAATTGTAAGCTTAATCTATGACTTAGGATAGAAAAAAAGTATTTAGGAAGTGTTGTATAAGAAGAGACAAAATGTTGATGCACATGTATCAACAACAGATTCCAAAATTCTCAAACACGATCTAGCACAGGACAAAAAGACTAACTTGACCAATGAGAGTTGTAAGGCCACAAGCTGAAGCCTTGTGTTGCACTTGTGTTGGTTGTGGAATTTTTATGTGTAACATATAGATTGTTCGCAAATCGTTATGTAGAACAATAAAACATAACTTCTAAGTTTGAGTTATCCTTTGATTCATTTAATTTATAAGTTTGTCTATATTTAGCTTAATCTGGTTGACAAATCAAGAGGGTAAGAGTGATCGACTTGATAAATACGGAGTAGATTGGAATTGGGATTAAGCAATTGTACTGCTAAATCATCAGTTAGAAATTAAGAAACATAGCTTGAGTTGCACACATGCTGATTACCATTAAACTCTTTTCATCAGATTCCTCTAAAACTTCAATCACAGAGCTCTCAAGCAACTGAACAATCCTCATCAGATTCCTCTAGATTGGAATTGGGATTAAGCAATTGTACTGCTATATTTTTCTTCTGATGTTGATATTCTTATAAGAGTGGCAGATTTTGGCCATTACAAATGATGAAACTCTAACTATATTTCAAAGTCATTATTTCTCAGTTGACATATTAGGCTATCACCAACAGCAAGCAAGCTTAGACGGCTTCTTACATATAATTATTGTTTATACAGGTCTAATTTATTTATATATCTGTGTAAGACTTGAGCTGAACATCAGGCTCCATCAAGATCAAGTGTCGCCCTAAGCCAGTTGCACATCTCGGCTGTTTCTTCTGGAACAGTGTAGTGCCCGAGCCTGCATAATGCAATATACTTGTAAAAAAACTCAGCATTCCAAATGAACTGTCTAAGTTGAGAAACAAAGGGATAATAAATACCCTTGGTAACCCTTGAATGTAAGATTCTGAAATCCAGATGAAGTTAGAGTTTCAGCAGCTTTTTGCCCTTGCTCGAATGCAACCACTTCATCAGCTGAATCAGGAGATTGTTACATTGTGTATGGACTCAAAACCAAATGGAAACAAGGAGATTGTTACCTAAGCCATGGAAAACCAAAATGGGAAGAGATGCTGCACGAGCCCGAGCTTCCTCGGATCTCTTCATCCATGTCTTCACTGTACTGAAGAGATAAACAAGGTAAGACTTTCATAAGTGCATTTAACCTCGCACCTGAGAAATTATATCTCGTACTCGTCTTGGATGCAACTTTAATGCGCCCAAAAGAACCGGGTTGATTATGAACGCAATATAGACCCGCCCAGGTTGGGTCCAAAATATTTAAAAAATAATAATGAACCAGAAAACTCGAACCAGTTTTTAAACCGTTCTGGGTACATCTATACTGCGCCCATAGGATCAAATTTTTTTATGCATAGACCTAAACGGGTCTTGGACGCTACTGATGCGCCCAGAACTAAATCGGTTTAAAAATATATATGTAAGGTTTTAAGAGAACCTGTCTGCGCCTAAAATTGAAACCGGTTTTTTTTTAAAAAGCTGCGCGCAATGTCTGTTGCGCCCAAAACGGGTGTAGGTAATAAATTTTTGTATGCAAGGTTTTTCTCAGTTAAAAAGAGCTTTAAACATGGTTGAAATATGAAGTTATGATTACCTAGAACAGGGAAGCCAACCATTAAGGCCAATAATAGCGCTTAGCTTAATTGAGTAAGGGTTCAATACTTGACTTGTGGCTAAGTAAAGTGCAGCAGCAGCACCCATACTAAATCCCCCAACCCCAAGCTTCACTGCAACATTTAAACAACAACTTGGATGATTCAACTCAAGTAAAATTTGGATATGATCAGTTTTGTTTTCTGTTTGATGAAGGTGTACCATCTGGAGGCTCAGCTGCCAAAAGACTTGCAATGTATGAAACAGAAGCATCTAAGCCTTTCAAATCACTCAAACCATCATCTGACAAGTCCCCTGCATCAAACCCTGAAGATTGATGAAATAAAATCTAAGTCATTAGTTGCTAATGATCGAAAACGCAGTAGAGTAAGCGAAGAAAGATGGTTACAACTTACAAGCAGTTGATGGACAGCCTCCGAATAAGGTGACAGGACGAGTAGGAGCGGTTGGACAGATCCACTTAACCTATAAATCCAAACTAGATCCATGAGAGAAAAAAAGAACAGTATATATGATGTTGCATGGAGAGATTTTTCTTACATTATGGAGCTGCAAGTTTTCCAGAAGCTGAGTCCAGCTGCAACACAAAACCATACAAAATTACAAACTAGTAACGCGAAATGCGAATTGTGAACAGTTAAAGTTTGTTATGTTTTCACCAGAAACTTTCTCGATTTTTTATGCTAAACAAGTGATTAATTAAGGAAATGAATGATTACCTTGAGCCTCTGTCTCCAAGATCATGTAGCCAGACAATTGTGGCCTGATGCCTGTGCTTCGGTTTCACAACATAGATCCTCCCAAACATACATGTTGTTGCATTACTATCTGAATCAATGCAACTCATTACACTTTTCGTAAGCCGGTAAATTATAGCCCGTCGAAATGTAAGAAAACAACTAACCTGTTCCAGTTGAACTCATCTTGCACAAACACAAATTGAGATGGATTTTTGCACTGATGAACAATATATATAGGTATAAAAGTTTTTTGTTATAAAGTATGAAGTCGTTAGTCGTTACAAGACCAGGAAAAGACTAAAGCAGATAACATCACATCAAACTTGACCCCAACACTCATGTAAAAGGTTTTCCTATAGTTTCTAAATTTGTTAGCTTTTTAGGGCAAAATTATACATGGAATCTGTGCTCTATTTGAAAACACAATACCCCCTACTCTATGTCTCTATCCTGACCTTTGAAATCAAAGGCTCATGTTCTTTTTATCATTCTCAATCTTACTAAGCATGGAAATGAAGTGATGCTATGGTGACATTAAACGGAAAAGATTATGCTTTTCAAATGTGATTAATGGAGGTTATAGACAATATTATCATAACCATGAAACCGAATCTTACGTACATATAAACAATTAATATTTTTTCATTGCAGTCGTTTGTTTTTATTGACTTCTATCTCAAGTAAAACTCATGATTAATTTCCAAAATCTCGATCTATCCTCATCTCTGGAGGCTGCATGGCAATCCTTCATGATTAACTTAATAATGATATTTTTTGTCGGATAACTCAACCGTTGTTATTCTCTTCGTTTCTTGTGGTGTTGTATCTTTAATTTTTCTATGGATTTATATCTATCCTCTTTAATTTGATCGGTCTTTCATAAACATAGCTAGTTCTTATTCGAGCTAAAAAGCAGCGAATTGGTGTAAAGTCAATTTGCAAAATGCTGTTGTACGAGTCGTTGTTTATATAACGTAAGTGTAGTTTAGTGTTATCATTAGGCATGTCAACTCTCTTTGATTACTTTACTTATCACTTGACTTATTGCAAAATGCTCTAAACTTTTTATAATAAATAATGATCAAACGCACAAGTAGTATACTATCAGTCGACAAACCTAATAAAATGATTTAATTCTGCGAGGAAAAGTGTACAAAGTGCCAAAAAATAGTTGTATAAGAAAAAAGTTTCACTGAAAATAAATCATGCTGGATCTTATGTTGCTAGGGTACTGATAACTTAATAAGTGATAAACAGATGCGAGATCACAAACTGGGCTGGGCCGATGGACCAATAAAAAAAGGCCCAATAATACAGAGAAAAAGGTGACATTTGAAACGACGCCGTTTGATGTACAAGAAGTGGTCGATGCTGTTAAGAATAAGAACTGCACAAGAAGTGGTCAAGGGTTTCTCCACAGAGGAAGAAGAAGAAGGATAAACATTTTCGGAGCGACAGAAAATGGAGCAGATTACTGAAGGAGTGACCAACATTAACATCACAGATTCTTTCATCAAGAAGAATCGCATCCAGGTCTCTAACACCAAAAAGCCCCTCTTCTTCTACGTCAATCTCGCCAAAGTATGATCCCTTTTCTCCCTGCATATTTTGAATGTCTCTGTCAAATTTTCTGTATTTCCCAAGTCAGAGATTTCGGTATTGATTTGTAAAAGAAAATCATACTATGGTTTGTGTTCCACACAAACAATGAAACAAGTTGGAGAAGAGACAGTTTGTTGTCGTTTGCATGTGTAGTTTGGATTTTGGAAGTGAGTCCTTAACTAAAGTATTGAAGTGATTAATGAGAGGGATTAGGGAATGGATTCTTTTATGACATTGGTGTAAAAAGATGCCTACTCCTGTGATACTTCCTGTCTTATCAATGTATGAAGAATTCAAAATCTTAGCCTTCGGTTAATTTATCATAATAATGATAGATAATGTAAAAGTAACCATCTGTGATGAACTTTACAGAGGTACATGCAACAACATATTGAGGTGGAGCTCTCTGCACTTGGGATGGGTAGTACTCTTACCTTAATATGATAGATTTTCTTTGCATTCTTCACTTGAGTAAATCATTATATTTTGTTGAATTCGTTTGTTATTTGGACTTGTATGCTCATATATGGAGAGTAAAATGTGTTTAATGAAGCCAAAAAAGTAATGCTTCTAGTAACTTAGCTCTTATATAACTGCTTGCAATCTGTAGTGTTGCTCACAATTGGAAGGCCTGTTTTCTTTCATGGCTGTAAACTACATGTCTGCAAGTATAAACTGTAAAATACCTTTTATCTATATTTGAATGCAATTTCTTTTGGTTCTTTGTTCTTTCCCCCAAACTCTGACCCTTTCCCTTAAAGCAATCGATTTAGTACCTTAGCTGATTGGCTTCATTGATTCTCCATTGTATATAGGAGCAGGTAACCTGTATTTTCTTATAATGATGTAATCAATAACTTCTGACTACTGCAAATAAATATAGATTAAGTATGACAGTGCACAGGCTGTAGCCTTTGAGGCATATGAATTCTAATCTGATCTTCTTCAATTATCTTTTACTTTTACCATGATTAGTGTAAATGGAAAGGAGATGTCATTAGTATTCCCCTTAAATTATAAATTCTGCTAGACTTAGCCTGATGCTAATTTGTAATGGTGTGTTATGTTCTTTGTTGGTCCTTCTTTCTATACATTCTCAACCATGTCTATTGTCTATATCCGTCCTTATTATCCTTTCTTTATGAGCAGCCAATGTTGTTGGTTATTTTTCATGGGAAATATACTTATTGGTTGTATGTCATGTTTTTATCCTGCAGCCATTACCACAGTTGTCACAATTGCAGAGATCTTGAAGAACAATGGACTAGCTCTTGAGAAGAGTTAGATTTCCTTCTTTCTAGCTTCTCATTGAGTTTTCTAGTTTATGCATAAACTGAAGCTCTTTCCTTGACATGAACAGAAATCACAACTTCAACAGTTGACATCAACGAATCAGGTGGACGTCCAATTCAAAAAGCAAAGGTAGTTATAACATACCGTTTTTTCATGGCATTAGTTGCATATAGTATCTCTTTCTGTTCTTCGAAATAAGTAAGTATATTTTTGCCAGATTGAGATTGTGCTCGGGAAGTCAGAGAATTTCGACGAGTTGATGGCTGCTGCAGCAGCAGAGGCAGCAGAAGGAGAAGAACAAGGATGAATCAATTTCTCTCTGAATTACTCGGCTGCTATTTGCACGGTTTTTGGATCACAGTCTAGATTCCTGTTTTCTCAGTAAAAAAAATGTACAAGCTCTGACTGCAACAGAGAACCGTCCAGTGTTCTCCAAATTTGCAGTTCATATTTATTGCTCTGTTTGATGAATTAAATTCATTGTATTTGTGAGCCTGGTTTTAACATAATGTGGTCTCCATGCTGGTGCGTTTGAACTTGACAAAAACTGTTTTGGAACAGCTATTTTATTCGAATTAGTATTTTTTCTTGTATAATGTAAGCTTCTGTAGAAGCAAAGGGTACATAAAATAATCAAGTTTCCAGATACTCTTCATCTGCCAATTCCAAATGAACTTGGGCGCCTTTTTTTTTATTGAACTGTAAAGATTGTTGTAGATTGTTTAAATGAAGAATTATATAGGAGAAAACTGGATTATAAGGATGGTTGAGGCTGTTGAACACGACTAGAGTCATTCAAATGTGCTTGAAAGTGCGGGTGATAACGATGAACTCCCTCCAAGTACAAAGGTGTCTGCATTTCTATCAACCTTGACACCTGCAAAACCAACTTCACAGTTAAAAAGCAAGCTATATTTGAATGTTTTAACTTTGCCATTATGAATGCTCATTTAGATTAAGGTAAAAAATTACTAACCGCCCGTCTGAATGCAAACATTTCTTCTTTCCCAGAAAGAATGGATATGATAGCAGATGGAGAACCGCCTGTACTTACATGACCTTCTGCTAATACGTCGCGACGAAGTTTTCCACCTTCCATCTCTGTTTCGAATTGGAAACTGCAAGACCAAGAATAAGTTTGTGTCTAGAAAAAATTATACTAAGGGGGATTTAGAGTGATTAGTTCTTTAAAAAGAACTAAAAAAGACAAACCTTTCCAGATCAAATAGTGACCCTTCTTCAGTTCCCTTGAAAAGATCTTCAACAGAACAAGCTGCAGTGCAAAATAGGCAGCAGTGATGATTGTATAACTCATCTATCAAAGTGATGAATCTCCGAGCCTGAAAAGGTGAAACGCCTGTGTTAGACATAAACCTATGTCAGATTGATGCATTTGAGTTGCAAATTAAGGAGAAACCTTGTCTCTGATACGCATACTCATCTCTGGAATACCAGATATGAAGACCGTGTGGTAGTTATTCGCTAGTGCAATATAATCTGCAGCCCCAACCTGAGTTTATTTCAGATTTATAACAGCGTTATTATTGCAATAATATGGAAACTGACAAATATAAAACCAGAGAGATATATGTTTATTGTTAACACTACAAGAAGCTGCATAGAAGTCTTGCAAACACATAATTTCAAACAGTAATATATTCAGCTACAGAATTGCAAGATTTTAGACAACAGATCATCATAGAGATAAAAAATGATAGACTTGGGAAGTATAAAATCATCAGAAGGGCAAACTTTTGAGTAAAACAATCTGAAAGTGACGGTAGAAAAATTACCGGTCGACCACAGAGATATTCAAATGAAAATCTTGCTACACCATTGCAGCTTTCTGCCACCTCCAGTGTCCTGATAGATTATGCAAATGCTTATTAATTTAACGGCTGACAAGATTAAGCTAAATACGATTCACGTAATGAGTTATACCTCCCAAACATTACTGGGATGGTACTAGATTCAATTCTTTCTCCAGTTTGACGCGTGAACTTGTGCCAGATTTCATCCAGTTCCTTTGCTGTCTTATCGTCCAGAGGCCATAAATAGTTATTCTACAGAATTAGAAAAAGAAATAGAATATTAGAATCATGTATGTTAGCTTAAAATAGGAGGGTCACTTTACACTACATGAAGACTCACTTGAAGTTTAGATGTTTGAGCTATAATCCTTCGGAAATCTATACCACTATCAATAAGAACATGCTGGCAGTGTTTTTCCATCTTCTCTACCATCGTAAGGAAAATTTCGTTTTGCATTCCATCCTGCAAATTAAGATTTAGTTAACTTAACAAAATACAATTTTCATACGAACTTGTATCACACCCCTCGGGGAAGGAGTGTCACATATGAACTTGTATCACAAGGTCCCGTCCAACTGCGGTCCAATCAATGATTTGTACTTTTAAAAATAAAGTTATGCTGCAGTCAAATCATTATACTGCAATATTATCTCCAAACTAATTGGAGTTGAATTCATTTGCTTTACAAATTTAGTTCAGCTGTAGTAACATCTTCTTTGTACAAACAACTCACGATTAGATGACGCATGTTCACGTGAGAGAGAAAACAACGGTGGATTAGAAATTTTATTTTGGCATCTACCTGATTTAGATCCTGGGGAGCTCGATTACTGGTGGCTACAAGGACAGTTCCAGAGCTCAACAATTTACTAAGTATTCCAGATAAAGCCACAACAGCAAATACATCAACAGTCTGCATTAAAAGGCAAAATATTTAAGTCAAAAGCAAAAGTTGCAGCCAACATTAGCAAAGCAGAGATCTTTTGTACAAAAATCTTTGCGGATGCATTCTCCTAAGCTGACGTACCTGAATTTCATCAAAGCAAAGTATGCTAGCTCCTCTTTTCTCCACTTGCTGATCTACAAGAAATCTGTCTCCTACAGCAGGAAGAATGTGTTTCACATGTAATGCTTGCTTGTATTGTTCTTCTTCAGCTAACCATTGTTTGATTCTAGTATCAAATGGAAGATTCATAACCCAGCTAGATATACTGGATTGAAAAGACTTCTCTTCCACGTGATTCTTCCAAATTTGATGCATATGCGAATGTATTTCAAGCATAGCCTGTTGATGGAAGGTTATACATTGCAAATGGCCCACATGCCAATTTGATAGATAGAAACCTTAACATCCAGAAATAAGATAGCTCACCTCGTGAAAATGTAGTCGCCTTCGATGCTGAACGACCCCTTCAGTAGCGGCAAAGAACATGTCCATAAGCATTGTTTTTCCTATCAAGAAGCCAACGAGAAATAAAGCACCCAAAAAAAAATGTTTTCTTCGGACTTTATTTAGGAGAATTTATTTATTAAGTTTCAGAGAGAGATGAATTAACGACTAAACGTCAAAAACGCAATATACCACTTCCAACATTCCCATGCAAATATAATCCTTTTGGGGCTGGAGGAGCAACTGGAGGCTGGCCAACTAAAGAATTTAACTTCCTCTCTCGGTTCAGGTACGATACCCGTTTCCCAGCACCAAGTTCTACATCATCAGACTTTCTCCTGATTAAATCCACATAAAAGTATTAAGAGAAATTCAAGACTTCAGTAGGAACCAGAAAACATTTTTTGAAGTCATCACCAGCTTAACAAGATAAATGTCATTCTATCTCACTCTTGTTCCAGAAAGTGTGATTACATTTCAATCCCTTTGCTATAATCTATTCACCCGAGGACCTATTCCATATACTGAATTTATACCATCATGTGAAATCATGTAAGATTTGGCACAAATAAAAAGTGAAGGTAAAATAAACATTAATATGCCAATTCATCATCTTTAGGTGAAATAATATGCCTTACCCAAACATCAAGCTATCAAGAACCCGCTTCGGCTTTTTCTTAACTGCTGCCCATCCACCACCCTCTTGTTGTTGCTCTGCTTCCTTCGTCAATAGCTTACGCCGTTCTTCCTCCCTTCTACTTTCCCAATCTGCTAGTCTCACCTGCAGATTCATACATTAAACCACATAATCATCAAAGCAAAAAAAATCATCTTACAGCTAAATTCGCGATTAAAAACACACATACATGATACTCAGCCATATTCTTATCATATTCTTCCAATCTCCCTAAAAGATTTTCCAACTCTACCGCCACCTTTTCCTGGTGAGGATCATGTTGCAGCTTTCCTTGCTCAACCAATCGCTTGTATTGGACTAGTGTCCCTGTGGATAAACATACATTGAGTATTTGTCCCAGTTAATCATTAAGAAACCTAATAAAATATCATAAGCACGCACTCTAAAACCCTAAAAAAATTACTGGCAATTCATGAAATTGGCAATCATTTCAATTAGTTCTTCCCCAATTTCAGTTTACATCCATTTCCCCATCTCGAATTTATACAAATCAATGAGTTCAATTTCGAAGTGGAGAGTGCAGCCATTACCTGCCGGATTCGAGAACGATCGTATCAAATTGAATCGAAAACTGGGATTACGAGTAAGAATGCGTGAAAGAATAGATGCCCCCTTCATCTATCGCTCACTTTCGCGGCTGGATCGTGAAGCTCTCTTGCTAAAGAATGGAATAGAAGACGAACTAACGGTAAATGCACAGAGGTCCACGTGGCTTCCCGCCTGTATGACAAGTGTCAGAAGCTTATGGCAATTACGTCGTCACCTAATTGTTCATCGTTCCTGTTTTTTATTACTGTTGCTTTGGATTTTTGGGATACAAAGATATAAACAGAATTAAATTTTGAGGTTTTTTCACGAAACCACGTGATATGAGCCAATTTGCATGGAATCACCCCTTATATGATTATTGATTTAAAACCACCCATTATTTCATTTTTTGTTACAAAGTCTCATCCCGGACTAACTTCCGTTAAATAAACTGTTAAATATGTGAAAAGACGATTTTGCCCCTTATTTTTCAAAAGATTTACATCAAATTACCATGTTATTTACCTATTATTACCCGTTAATGAAAAATTAATTAATTTTGAAAATTAATTGGAGATTAGTGTTTAGGGTTCTTGATAGAACTTCTCTCACCATCAAATTAGACTTCTCTCACCCCTTTCCTTGATTCATTCCGGCCTTCTGCACATATCTTCCCTATCCATCAATTATGCATTTTTGTTTCATTTCTCCATCCTTGCACAACCATAATCCAATAACTGATGCATCTTTGTAACAATAGAACTCAATCTTGCCCAATTCCCCAAATACAAGTTACTCAGCTAACAAATTGAATCCGACTGATGGAACAAAATCACCGAAATTCAAGATGAATAATACGCCATACCGCCCTAGTAAAATCAGTAACGAATAGCCTTCCCTTCCTCTGAAACTGATCCGAAAAACCCTACTCCTCTTCCTAATCGGACTCTCAGCCTTCCGACGGATTCTGTCCTCGATATCGGGCCCCAAATCGGATCCCCCGGCCAAACTCGGATAGCCCCTTTTTGACATTACAGTGAGAGACCCAACCGAACTAGAATTTCGCCGAAAGCGGGAGGACATGAGAGACAAAGAAGATGGGGAACAAGCAACAATTGAAGGTCGAGCGGCCATGAAAGCGGCTTCGATTATCGACATCTCCTCTTCAGTGGCTATTGCCATTTCAACCCTAATTTTCAATTAATTCCCAGATTTAATAAATTTTTCTTTAACAGGTAAAAAGAGTTCAAGAAACCGGGTAATTTGATGTAATTCTTTTGTAAAATGAGGGGCAAAATCGTCTTTTCACATACTTAACAGTTTACTTAACGGAAGTTAGCCCGGGGTGGGACTTTGTAACAAAAAATGAAACAATGAGTGGTTTTAAATCAATAGTCATATAAGGGGTGGTTCCATGTAAATTGACCCATATAAGGGGTGATTTCATGCAAAAACCTCTTAAATTTTCATCCAGAACTATCAGGTTTGAACTTCAAAACACAAACTCAAATGAAATATCGCCATTGTCTGCAGAAAAGCATGATGGGAAGCTTCCATTTCTTGAATAGTAGTGCTGGATGTGGAAGCTGATATGATGAATTAGTGTGCCTTGGTACTAAGGGTTGTCTGCTGAATAGTTCATGATGCATCAACCAAAAAGAAGCTTCAGTTAATGATGAGTTAGTGTGCCTTGGTGGAATTACAGATCAAGTTATCTTTTAGCAATGGAGGAAAGCAGGGCATATGTTCAGGCCCAGTAGCACACTGGATAGAGATTGTGGAGTTTCTCAAGGCAAACTATCCAATGTATCCTTTATGAGAATCAGGAAGTTCTAAACAGACTCATATTTTCAGTGCACTTTGTAGCTATATATGGTGATATAATCTTGAATTATTAACTATGATGTAGGTTGAGTACTAACCAGCAGGGCGATGCAAACCCACATTGTAACGACACAAGCTTGCATCAAAAGTTTCCAAGAAAAGGGTTTCTTGGACTAGGCGATGCAGAATAAACCGAATCAAGATTGAGCTAGGTAACAGAGCCACTACTGTGTGCCCTTTTTTTACACGAAATGGAACATCAGTATTGCTAATTGCCTGTGCTAAGTATTTGTCACAAGTCTGTCTATCTTCTATTGCCTTGTATTCCAGCAGAGAAGAGCTTATTTCCTGCAAAGCTACTAATTCCGCAGACGGTTGGTTTGTCATTTTAGAACTATGTGCCTTCACTTCTTTAACATGAGCATTTGATACTTTACAGTTCATTTGCCTCAGTTTCCTCAACAGCAGCATTTTTGTCAACAGAAACAAACTGAAGCTTCTTTTTGGTTGATGCATTTGAATCCTGTTCAGCAGAATTACAAGTACCAAGGATCGTCTGCTTTGATTTGTCTTTGCACCATCTTCAATCACCAGAGCTCTCCAGCAACTGAACAACCCAGTCTCCCTCTCTTTTACCTTCAAATTTTCCACTATCAGCACCCATCAAGCTTTTCTTCTCCTCAACAATCTCATCAGATTTCAATGATCCAGTATTACGACAACCCAACAACATAAGATCCAACATCTTCCTCCTAACACTATAAACATCATTTAGCTCAATCAAGCAACCTCTGTCATAAGCCTCTCTGAGAAAAGCAGTTTGTGATCCTCCTTTAGTAGATATATAGAATATTCCAGGATGCTTTAGCAAAATCTCACGAATGTTAACTAACATTCCCAAATCCTTCCGGAAATGCACGAACCGCTCAACCTCGATCATCTTTTCAACTGTCAAGCTCAGTATCTCGTGTAGTATTGCAACCACTCTTTTCTCAGACCTCTCGATTCCACCAGCTGTTCGAGATCGAGTTAACTCAAGCTCATAAGGCTTTACATAAGGCATTCTTTGCCAGTTACTCAGCTTTTCCCTAAAACCTTTCTCAATTTTAAATCCTGTAGGGAAGTTTATTGGAAACGCATATTTGGTCTCGAATTCACTTAACCATTTCTCTGTATACTCCTTTTCCCGCCATTTCTCCACTTCAGCAATGCACATGCTTTCATCTCTATGAACCAGCCCTATTGTCTCCACATCAATCACCTTAAACTCGTCCGGATTCTTCAGAATTACCGACTTCTGAAAATCGTCGGGCAAACCCAATCCCCTTCTCACTAACCTCAACGCGTGCAAATGAATAATCCCGGTTCTTGACATCATTAGAAGCTTCTTAATCCTCCTCACATTCTCCAGTTCACCACTACTTAAAATCTGCCTCTCTTCATTGATCAAGCCCACAAACTCTCCAGTCAATCTACAGCACAAATTCCTCCTAACTGGGTGCGTGAAAACCTCAAAGAGATGTGGGTATTTCCCTATGAATTCACCCATACCAATGTTGATGCCAACCAAGTTGGCCCATCTAGACATCACCTGGAGGGAGATATAGGGCCTTCTTCTCTTGGACATTATGTCGAACAGTTGGAGTGCAACTCCAAGATTTCTGAGGTGTGAGGCAAGTTTGTCAAGCTTTGAGTCTCTGGTTCTGTTCTCCAAGCGAGTTTGTGCAGTGTCTGCCGGTTTCTTCCATCGTCGTTGAGTTGTGGAGTTGAACGGACCAAAGGAGATCGGTGAATTTGCCCTTACTGACAGCTTGGTTTGAATTTGAAAAACTCTCAACATCTTTGCTCGCTTATCCGGCCAATGCAGTAAATTAAGAAGAGAAGAACTTACATCTAAATTAGCATAGATATATAGTGTTAGTAAGCTATGGTAGCCCGTTTTAAAACAGAGATTTGAGCTCAAGGATATTGCTAACTATATATACATCTCTTGCTAAACATACGACCAACTATAATTAATATGATAATAAATCTTGAATACGTCAGAGAGATGCAGTAATGCCACGTATAATTACGCTATTTGATGATTGGTGCCCATAAGGCCATAACTTATACTAGTAACAATATATTGTACAGTAATTGAATGCTTATGTATATTATTTAGTGAACTAAATGTAAGAAAATTTCGTACCTATAACATCAAGAAAAGGTGACATTTTTAGAGGCTATATATATATATATATATATACTAGTTAATGTACAGAGGTTTTTGCACAAAATCACCCTTTATATAGATCATTTTACACGAAAACACCCTTTATATTACGATTGATTTAAAACCACCCATTATGTCATTTTAGTTTACTATTAAGGTTTGTTTGACTTATCCTTTGTAAAGTCATTTTGTAAATAAAGCATTTTTATCTAAAAGAATGTTGAAGGAATTTGCTAAATGTTGCTTCAAATAATTAAAATTAGCCTAATGGATAAATTAAAAAATTTGACCACTGTTTAGTTCAATCTCTAAAAAACCCTATATTAAAATTTTTAACTACTATATAGTTCAAGTATCTAAAATTTTTGACCACTTTATAATTGACTTATCATAGTAAATTGTGAAAGAAAAAATCGCGTTTTTTCAAAGCCTTAAAAACCAACCCTTAAAATAAAAACCCTTATCCTTTGTAAATAAAATTTGTTTGATATAGAAATGCCTGATAAATACTTTCTTGGTCTCATAATATAATTTCTCATAATATAATTTCTGCTTCCTTTTTCATATTTGTCGAAATCTGTTTTATATCGTCAATATCTCTAACTATATGTTAATAAAAAATTATAAAATTTTGGTATGTTAAAGTACTCATCGAGACAAATCAAACAAGATCATATATGACTATATTTATTCTTATATCTCGTAAATTATGTCACAAAATATATCGAAAAATAAATACTATAAAAAATGAGACAATAACTTATATTAATAATGGCTTATTATAGTAAATTCTGAAAGGAAAAATGACGCGTTCACCTTATTTTTCATAAATGCATTTATAAGTGAAAATGACTTTATAAACTCTTCTTCTTCTTCCCTCGTCAAACCAAATCCCCTCTTTCCCAAATTTCTCTCTCAATCCTCCAACAATGGCTTCCTCTTCCTCTTTCCTCAATCTGGTTCTCCTCCTCATCTTCCTCGCCTCATCCGCCTCCGCCCGCCCCTGCAAAACCCTCCTAATCTCCACCTACTCCGTCTCCTTCCAGCCGCGTAACCCTAACCTCCAATCCCGCCCCGAATTAATCGCCGTCGTCACCGAATTCCGCCCCGAATTCTTCCCAGAAAACCCCCAATTTGGCCCTCGTCATCCCCGCGGCTTGATACGAGTAGGCCAAGACCAAACCCTAATTCGATCCACCTCCTCCTTCCGCGACTGTACGGTTGACATTCTCAATATCATCGCTTCCCTCCTCTTCGGCGCCGCCTGCGGAGCCCTCACCGCAGGCACCATGTACTTCGTCTGGTCTCTCTTCACCAGCCGCTTTGACAATTATCAGAGTTTGGATGATTTCAGCGATGATGAGGATGAGGACGACGAGGATGAGATCTTTTATCCCAAAAAGTTGCATAGCAACAAGGACGAGGGATGTGTTATTGTTGTTCCCGCTGCTCCTTCTCTTGCTGATTCGACCGAGACTGCTCTTCTCAGGAAGGAATCGGCATGAATAGAAAATCTTGAATTATTTGTGGATGAGGATATGGTAGTTTGAGCTAGAGGAGATGGTGTCACCATTATCTTTATCTGCCTCTTCTGTCTGTTATTGGTTTATTGTTAAGCTATTAGATTGTTCTTTTTGTGTTTTTGTACTGCATTTCTAGCTTCTGGTATGTATATCAGTATATGATCATTTCTGGGACTCATAATTGTCATTCTGTAGATTTCAATGATTAAATAATCAAATAGAGATTCTGGGTACAAGCTTGTTGTTGGTTTCTTAATTAAAATGTAGATTTCCTTATCAATATCCGATCAGAGTATACGTTGGCGTTCGATTTGATGTGAATTTCTGTGTTTTTGTACTGCATTTCTAGCTTCTGGTATGTGTATGATCATTTCTAATGTTAATTCTGATACAATCTTCCTCTTAATATATGCAAATGTCCTGATACTTGATTAAATCTACATTGGCCTTCGATTTGATGTGAACTTGTGTGTTTTTGTACTGCATATCTAGCTTTTGGTATGTATGTGTTCATTTCAGGGAATCTTAATTGTCATTCTGTAGATTTCACGACTCTGGTACAATGTTGATTGTGTTATTAAGCTGTATTACAGTTGATGGTTGTATGTATACTTTTGTGGGATGAACTGATTTACTCACAGTTGTTGCTTTCTCTGAATTTAGTTAGTTTCAGTCTTTAAGATATATTTCCATATATAATTGCAACTGCCGTGATACTGGCTGTTGGCTTCTTAATTAAAAAGTAGATTTCCTGATCAAAATCCGATCAAAAAATATTCTATCTTGCAACACATCCAGCCGGAAACCACAGATGAGCAACAGCACATGAGTGCATCACCCAAAATCCTATAAATTGATAAAATAATGTTCACTAGTTTATCACTTTGTCCAGATCCATCCAGAATTACAATTCTACCCATGACGTTGATGGCCTCATAAGGGTATTTCCGTCCATGTCAAAGCTTCTAGTCGCCTCTATATCTCCAATTTCATTTTACTGCTTTAGTCAAGGCCTCACTTCCATTTCAGCTCTTCTCAGCTTCCACCTCTTTGAATCTCCAATGGCGAATTCGAAGGCTCAGAAAAGAGTTCTGATACTCTGCGGCGACTACATGGAAGACTATGAGGTCCGGATTCCTTTTCTCTTCATATTTATGTTTTCTGTATGTTTGATGAATTGAATTTGCAGGTGATGGTGCCGTTTCAAGCCTTGCTATCTTATGGAATCGCCGTCGACGCCGTTTGCCCGGACAAGAAGGCTGGAGATGTTTGCCGAACTGCAGTCCATGATGGTCTCGGCCATCAGGTAAGGTTTTCCACTTTACTGCTCCAAATCTGATTCGAGGAAGATAATCGATGCTGTCTAACCTCTGATGATTTGTAGTTTTAGTTATGTATCAATGCACTTGTTTGGGAATATTCGAACTGATGTAATTGGAAACTTTGAAATATGATGCTAAATGATTCATTTAACAATATCAAGTTATCATGATTATTGCTAGGCAGTTTGTAATAATAAAACAAGTCAAGGCTAATATCTGGTTTGCCTTCAATTAAACAAGAGGATTGGTCAAGATTGTTGTTGAAGTTTCTAATTTTCAGTTTGGAAGATATGCGGAGCTTGAATGTCAACTCTTGATTATTTGATTATTAAAAGATCGAGAGTTGTTTTCTATGATTCCTGTATTGGGGAAGATAATCGATGTTGTCTAACCTCTGATGATTTATAGTTTCAGTTATGTATCAATGCACTTGATTGAGAATATCCGAAATGACGTAATTGTTTTGTAGGGTGTTTAGGATGATGAGTAATTTTCAGGTGGAATAAGGAAACTTTGAAATATGATGCGAAATGATTCATTTAACAATATCAAGTGTGACCCTAATCAGCTAATTGCTAGACACTAATCAGTCAAGATTGTTGTTGAAGTTTCTAATTTTCAGTTTGGAACATATGTGGAGCTTGAATGTCAACTCTTGATTATTTGACTCTGGAAAATGCAGACTTACTCTGAATCACGTGGTCACAACTTTACACTGAATGCAACATTTGCCGAGGTAGATGCAAGCGTTTATGATGGTTTAGTCATTCCTGGAGGTAGGGCCCCAGAATACCTTGCTATGAACGAACCAGTGCTCGATTTGGTGCGAAAATTCTCTAGCTCGGGAAAGCCAATTGCTGCTATTTGCCATGGACAGTTGATTCTGGCTGCTGCTGACTCTGTTAAGGGTAGAAAATGCACTGCATACCCTGCTGTTAAGCCTGTACTCGTCGCAGCTGGTGCTGAGTGGGTTGAAGCTTCAACCATGGCTGAAACCGTAGTTGATGGCAATCTTATAACATCACCCACTTATGAAGGACATCCCGCGTTCATTGGCTCCTTTGTCAAGGCACTTGGTGGTACTGTAGATGGAGCAAACAAAAAGATCTTGTTTCTCTGTGGGGTGAGTTTAAATTGGAGGATAATAATAAGAATTATGAATATTATTATTCTTGTCTGAAACTTTTAATGTAAATTTGTAGGACTTTATGGAAGACTACGAAGTGAAGGTCCCTTTCCAGGCCTTGCAAGCCCTCGGGTGCCATGTTGATGCAGTTTGCCCTAACAAAGGGTCAGGAGACACATGCCCAACTGCCATCCATGATTTTGAAGGCGACCAAACTTACAGTGAAAAGCCTGGACATAATTTTCCACTGACAGCAAACTTTGATGATGTCAGCTCTTCGTACTATGACGCTCTTGTAATTCCTGGAGGGCGTGCTCCCGAGTATCTTGCCTTGAACGAGAAAGTTCTTGACTTAGTCAAGGGTTTCATGGATGCTGGAAAACCAATTGCTTCAATCTGCCATGGTCAGCAAATTCTGTCTGCAGCTGGGGTGCTCAAGGTAACTGTTGTTTGCATTGTGTTAGAATGAAAGTAGGATCCTAGCAAAAGATTACTGACTTTGATTGAAATAGCTAAAAACAGATAAATCCCAAGAGGGATACGAGCCGGATAGATTACACTCCAAAGAGTCCCAAGGCTAGATCCCGAATTTCCTACTGAATTCTGCATAACCTCTATTACAGAAGATAGATATCTCCCTATATATAATATTCTCTAGCAGGCTCATAGGCCATTCTCTAACCTCCTATGTCTGAATATTCCCTAGTTACGTAAGACCCAAATACCCTTACTCAGTGACCAACTTTAGTCTCTGTTTGTTTGTACTCCTTTCTTCCTTCTAGAATTCACAATAAAGTCACTTGTCCTAACAGTAAGTGTGGTGAATGTATTGGTTTTGACAATGTAGGGTAAGAAATGTACGGCGTATCCTGCAGTGAAGCTGAATGTGGTATTAGGAGGAGGGATATGGTTAGAGCCTAACCCTATTGACCGTTGCTTCACTGATGGAAATTTGGTGACTGGAGCGGCTTGGCCTGGACATCCCGAGTTCATTTCTCAGCTGATGGTGCTGCTCGGTATCACTGTATCGTTCTAAAGCGAGTGTTGTAAAACGCTTCAATACCACAAATAAACGCTACAAGCTGAGCTCGAGCGTGCTTGTGTGTACCTGATGAATGGTCAGTCTAGTTCTTTTTTTTTTTTTTTTTTGAGCACAATTCTTTTTCTTCTTTTGCTTTGGAGCTCAGTTCTAATTTGTATGTTGTTGGTTTGTTTTATTTTATGTGAAGTATGGAGGGATCAATTACATGCCAATACTATAGGAACGAACCTTATACGACTTGACACTATGATTAGAGTTTCTAACCCCAAAATATTCGAATTAAACAAGAAACTAATATTTGGAGTTTGGCCTAGATTTATACTGATGAAGGAATTTCTAATACTAAAGGCTCATATATCAATATTGATATTGATATACGGAGTATATTATAAATATAGAATGTGTTTCTGATATCTCTAAAATTAGGTGTATCATATCACTTAACATTCTCAATTACTCGTACATATCTTGATATTCATATTTGATATCGATTTCAAACGAGTAGGTTTTGTGCTTCTGATTTATTTTAAACTCTCGAAACTTGTATATAACAAACTAACAACCAATTTCAGGAAAATAATCAAATAACTAAATCATGAATAAAAAGACTGGTACACTACATACACAACAGGTAACAAAGTAACAACCAAAATTATAACTTAATTGGTCGAATACATAACAACATCATCATCACATAATCATATGCATGATGCATATACCGAATGTGTCTTTATTCTCACATTACATCACAATACTTAAGTAACAATGATACCATCAAGAGTCAAGACTAATAAGCAGCCATTTGGAGGACCTTCTTCCAAGCAGGCCGAGCAGAAATGGAGTCCCACCACGCGCTTACGCGCTTCCTCTCCCTGATAAGGTGTCCCATTCCCGCGTCTTCCACGAGGTATCTGTAGTAGAAAAATTCCGCATCACAATAGCTATTAATGGCGACGATTGCTCTCTAAAACGCTCGAATATTAATGAATAGTAGAGACACAAGGTTTGTTGATTCAAAAATGACTTTGGTTCAAATGAATTGAATAACAAGATAGAATGCCCCTTTCATTAGGATTAGAGATGTTATATTCAAGAAGAATATATACTTATCTCTTCTAACATATTAAAGTTAACACCTTTAGGAGTTTGGTTTGGGTGAAGAGGGGTCCTTAAATGATGACCGTAGATAATGCACACAGACGTTATAACTCTCACACACACTCTTTATATGTGTTACAGATGGTGTCCATCATCAAATTAAATACTGTGTGCATGAGTGATAACTTTTGTGTGGGTGAGTTATAACGTTTTAGAGTACCTTATTCCAGGAAGGTGGCTGAGGTCAGCAAGCGTGAACCGACACCCGGCTAGGTACTCCGATTCCTCAAGATGCTTCTCGTACACGTCTAGAACCTTCTCGAGCTTGTTGGCGGAGGAGTCAACGAGGATGGGGTCGGAGCGTTGACCGATGCGCGGGAAAACGACGACGTTGAGGACGATGATGTGGACGAGTTCGTTGAAATTGTGGGCCTCCACCTCCAGCCACTGTTCTATTAAGGCCTTCTCTTGTAGGGTTTTCCCAAGTAGGGTTGGATTCCTTTCCGCGTGTTTGGTTGCTAGGTATCTTATGATTGCTCGTGACTCTGACGGAAACGGAAACGGAAACGGAAACGGAATTAGTATTTTGAAAAGTAGGTGTACGTGATTTGTTGGTTTATACGTATATGTATACATACCATATAGCTGGAAATCTCCGTCTTCAATCACCGGGACTTGTCCAAATGGCTGCATTATATATCATGATAATTTATTTTTCTTGATTAATTATTTATCTCCCTCACTGAATTTTATTGTTTTTCTCTGTCTTTCACTGATATGAATTTGATCAAAGAATTTTCAACAGAGTTGAAGTTGCAAACTAAGAATATACGGTATTCTAACGTGTTATATTTATATAATGAAAATTAGTAAAGATATATATAAAAGAAGTTAAACTACAAATTAAAAAATCAAATAATGATTATAATTCAATATTCTTGCGAGTAGTTAAAAAGATGCGAGCCTGCATAATTATTTTTAATTAGCTTAAGCGCGTCAATGAATCGCAAATTAATATGCATGCAATTATAATAAATACACACTTTATAAGCTAGTATATGGATTATGGATACCGTATGGTTAATGAAAAAATAGGTAATTAGGACCTGAAGAGTAAGAAAGTTGGGAGATTTGTGGTGGAGGAGATGAAGATCGACATGGATGAGTTGAAAATCAAGGTCAAGCTCGAATAGACAGGCCATTACTCTCTGTGGGCAAGCTGCCTTCGCCTCTCCATACACCTTCATTACTCCTTCTTCTCCTTCTATAGATCCCATATTCTCTAATTGATTGTAATTTCGTAAGTATAGTAGTTGATTTAGCTTGCTATGTAGAATGCCCTAGCTAGCTACTCTACTTGCACTATTTATATATGATATATAAAGTCCGGTAGACCGATAAACACGAGGGTCTTTGGGCCCACAATACAAGCACATGGGGTTTCATCCTAAAACCAATTGGCAATAGGAGGAGTAATCCATGTATTATATAGTGGGTTATTATTATCTCAACTTCTGATGCGGAAAACACCTAGATCCGGAACCCGCTCTGATACCATGATAAAGTCTGGTGGACCGATAAACACGAGGGTCGTGTATATTAGCGCATATGCGCATTGGGCCCACAATACAAGCTCATGGAGTTCCATCCTAAAACCAATTGGCAATAGGATGAATAATTCATGGTATTATACAGTGGGCTATTATTATCTCAACTTTCGATGTGAAAATGTACAATCATTTGATAATGACATAAAAAAGAGTAGCCAATTCCGAAACTATCTACCTCATTCCTAGTTGCAACATAGGAATTTAGTTAGTTTAATTAATACGTAGGAAGTCTCTACAATAACTTTTATGTACATGAAAATAAAAGTTTGTATACACAAGTTGTATGACCGATAGAGAACCAATTTCAGCATATCAACACTAGGGAACCACCGTGATATTTTACAATATACATGCATAGTTTATAACCGGTTATCTAGCGATTAAAAATATCATTTTAAGGATTTAAGTTATGTGTCAATATATTCATTTTTATACAGTATATACTTAGATTTCGATTCATTTCAATGGCGAAGGTAACGGTTTGCATTTTTGTATACTTAATTTTAACTGATACATATACAAGTCCATGATAGATCACCTCGTACACCTGAAGAAAAGAACAATGAGAAATAGTGAAGAAGGAAAATTAGTTATGGGGCTTAAAATGTGCCACGTTGGTATATTTTTAATAATACGGACAACATATTATTGAAAAGTTTACGTTATTAAAGACATACGACGTGGTTAAGGGGGGTCACTAGCTACAAATTCCATCATTAGGATGAAAATATATACTCCCTCCGTCCCTAAATGTTCTTCTCATCCTGAATTTTGACACTATTTACGTTTCAAGAGAATCTTCGACATATCTTTCAATATATAAGAAAAGATATAGTAATATGGGATCTTGTTTGATTCGTCTCATTGAGAACTTTAACAATATCAAAATTTATAATTTTTATTAACGTGTATTTAAAGATATTAACGTTACAAAACGTGTTTCGGCAAATGTGTAGAATGGAGATGGGAAGAACATTAAGAGACGGAGGGAGTATATTGTATGACAAATTCATCATTAAGGTACGTTTAGAACGACTCATTTATCTATCAAAAAATATATCTTAATGTTTCTCCTATTCCGAGCTCTCAAACCAAAATCTTATAACCTATATTTTACTAAGTAATATTGTCCACCAACAAATGAGGAAAACTATATAATGAATCGCAAAAATTACAAAAATTACATGTATAAGAAACGCTGGTTTTCCCAGCGTTTAGTATGATTTTAATTTTATAGTACTAGTTTATACAAATAAGTAAAGTTTCCGGTAAGAACAGATCTTGCAGCGTGAAATGTAAAGTGCTCGTGTTCACAAATAACAATTAGTGTTCATAATTTTGATAATCATGTTCGCACTGCATAGCATGAGGATCATGGTCGTTCTGGTAGTGTTAATAATCGGTGCAAAGTGCTCACGTAACTAACTTAAAAAATTCAAAATCACTCTTTCTATGCACATATTCAGTAAAACTAAAATTTAAATTTCTACATAAACGAAGATGAGGAATTTGAAGTAGTTAACAAGCCACGTCTCCAAGAAAATGGAGGAAGTGAGAATGCGGCTGATACTTGAACACCAAGGAAGCCTATAATTAGGGTTTAGGGAGGGCCTGGACAAAATTGTAGGCAACAAACCCCACATATTAAAGTAACAGTACATAGTACTACATTTATATAGGTATATTATACGATCCCGATTCCTTTCTTAATGACTCAATTTGGTGTTTTGTCCTCTTTCAATTTCTCACCCAAACTCTCCTATCCACAAGATATTTTCTCTAATAATACCCTCTCCCTTCTTCTTTGTTTGCGACGTAATCATTTAGTCGTGGCTATGGTTAACGTAAGAAAAACGAACAATTCGCGTTTACAGATTACACGTCATTATATTCTGGATAATTTGAACCATGAATTGTTTTGAACGTTTTAAGTGAGGGACGTGTTGATATATTTATAAGTAGCGTGTGTTCCCGTACCATGTACGGGGTCGCATGTATAGAAATATTTTAATAATATATTTATACTTTCTACTATTAATTTGTTTATAGATTTTAGTTTATACTTTATGGTTTATAATTTATAGATTATAGTTTATAGTTTACGATTTATGTTTTATAGTTTAAGTTCATTAATAAGTCAATTTAATTAGATTGATAACATAATAATAGATAAAGATATATATATATATATATATAAGATAAAGATATAATATGATAAAAGATAAAAATCCATATTTATTTTTGTAATATAACCTATTAGATATTTTTTTGATTTTTTTTACTTATTTAATTCAAAGATATATATCAAAATATAAAGTCAGATGATGTGGAGGATGACATGCAGGTGGATGATCGATGTAGCATAGCTTAGAGGTCGACACATAAGCGAACTTTGATAATTATTATTTTTTCGAAATGACCTTAAAAATTTCATCATAAGTTATAAATATTGCCGCGTAAATTGTGAACATTAACTTGTTATCGGTTATATTAATTAATATATGTGCCCGACTTTTGAGTAAGGTTTAAATCAGTCGTTCCCAATCCCATGCATGTGTTCACTAAGCTGGCTAGCTTGAAATTAAATGCGCATGCACGTTCAAAAGTAACGGCTTCTACTCGAACACGTTGTATATTTATTTATACTTACTACACAGGCTCGTGGCATCGTAGTTGGTGTCATTCTATACGTCGTATTACTTGTATATTTTAGAGTTGATCTTTTATTCATTGCAAATAATAAGCTTACACTAAAATCTCGTATCATGCAAACACACATGAGACAAGATTTGGTATGATGGACGTCTTTTGAAAGTTACATATACTATTATACTGATATACTCCCTCCGTCCCACAATATAAGCCACGTTTGAGGTGTTTTACGGGAATTAAGAAAAGTTTGAGTTTAATGACTATGTTGTTTACATATGACTATGTTTTTTCTCATAGATTGAGAATAATCGAGCAAAGAGTATCGACATGTGAATAGTGTAAGTTGGTCAAATTGGACAAACAAATAGGGACGGAGGGAGTACGTCGCTGCTGATGACTGGCTGATCTCATTGTCAATGGTGACTGACGTCATTATCCGTCATTGAGTTGCGGCCTAGTTTGGGCCCATTATCATATTAACAATTTGGGCTCGAGAGGGTATGGGGCAAAATTTAGAAAATAGTGGCCCAATATCCTTTTCGGGTTTGATTCCGGTGAGGATGGATCATTGGATGAGGACAGAGGATGATGCACACACACATTATAATTCATGCACACACGAGTTATAACTAATGCACACACTGTGTGCATGTGTCACAGATGGTGTGCATCACCAAATACTGTGTGCATGAGTTATAACGTGTGTGTGCATTAACTACAACGTTTGTGTGCATCATCCTCAGTCCTTATCTAAGGATCCATCCTCACAAGATCTTTTCCCATCCTTTTCGGGATAAACCTTTGTGGATTTTTACCCTAATTAATTAACTTTGTTTTTTTTAATCTATAAACACTTGGTGATCAAAGGTTTTTTACATCACTTGTTGATGACAACTCTCTATCATTACTTAATATTGTACATGTATAAAGAGGGTTATTTACCTAAGAAAGACAAAGTTTTATGTATTTAAATGGGCCAAGGTCCATATAGAAGCCCAATTCAAACAGACCGTTTTTATTTGGAGTCAAGGGAGAGTAGAGCGGAAACCGGAAAATGGAAGAGGAGAAGGAGAGCAGAAGCTTGGAAAGCTTTCTGCGATGGGCGGCGGAGCTCGGCGTTTCAGACGCACCGCTGAATTCTTCTTCTTCTTCTTCCTCATCATGTTTATGTCAAACGCTTACTCTATCTTGCTTTCCAGATGCCGGCGGGTACGCAACTCTCTCTATTGCTCTCTATTTACTTGTGTTTGGTTTTCTAGAACTAAATGTGGAATGGATGAAAAATTCAGGAGGGGATTAGCTGCCAATCGCGATCTAAGAAGAGGAGAATTGATACTCAGAGTGCCAATTCGAGCCTTGATGACAAGTGACAGTATTATGGAGAAAGACGAGCAGCTCTCGAATGCTATCAAGCGTCATTCCTCCCTGTCCTCTACGCAGGTATTTTCTTATGTTTATTGAATTTTAGGCTGGAGAAGTTTGAAATTGAGATACTGTGTGATATTTATAGTATGATCAAGTTGAGTTTGAAATTTGAAGCACTCGAATGCTATCAAGCGTCATTCCTCCCTGTCCTCCACTTCTATTTATTTGTCAGTTAAGACCACTCAAATTTTGGTCGTGTTGAAATGGTTTGTCAATTATTCTGTTCATATGCAGGTATTAGCAGTTCTTTTGTTGGCTGAAGTCAGTAAAGGGAAAAGATCGTTTTGGTACCCTTTTCTGATTCACTTACCCAGAAGCTATGACATACTTTCTACTTTTGGTCCTTTTGAGTTTAAGGCACTGCAGGTTTGTGTTCAAAACTTGCTTCCTGGAGTAAAAATAAGGATGTCCTACTACAAACGTTCTCCAAATTTTATATTGATAGGTGGAAGAAGCTATTTGGGCAACAGAGAGGGCAATTTCGAAGGCGAAATCAAATTGGAATGAAGCTATTGCTCTCATGAAACAACTAAAGTTCAAGCCTCAACTCGTCACTTTTAAGGCTTGGCTTTGGGCCTCTGCCACGGTGAGTGAAAAGATTGTGCAGATAGAACATTTTGCATAATGATAGTTTATTTTAGTATTCAATTAGATTCATAGCTCCATCCACCACATAAATTTGCATGATTGATTTAGCTTCGGTCTGAGGTTGCTTGAAGATATCATTGTACTTACATTTTTCACTAGGATATAGTATAACTTTGTGTACTCAGATAATTTTTTTTGAAGATATCAACTCGCACATTGCACGTCCCTTGGGATACTGCTGGTTGTTTATGTCCCGTTGGTGACCTTTTCAACTATGCTCCACCTGGAGAAGATTTATCTGACAACGACAGTTTAGAAAGCTCAAATCATTCTTCTCCTAAAGATAATTATTCAGTTAATAATGATGGAGATGGAAATGATGATTCTTCAGCTGATGATCAGTGTGACGAGTGCTCAGGGAGATTGATTGATGGGGGCTATGAGGAACACGTTGCTGCATACTGCTACTATGCTAAGAAGAATTATCGTAAAGGACAGCAGGTATTACACATTCTAAATTCCTCTTTTAGCAAACACTAATTGTACCAAAACTAATATATTTGAACCATCTTAAATATATCCAGGTTTTTATAAGCTACGGAACGTACACAAACTTGGAGCTTCTTGAACATTATGGGTTTATTCTAAGTAATAATCCAAATGACAAAGTCTACATACCAATCCCACATGAAGCTCTAGGTTCTTGTTCTTGGCCTGCAGATTCATTGTGTATCCAACATAATGGAAGGCCGTCTTTTTCCCTTCTATCTTGTTTACGTTTGTGGGCCACGCCTCCAAACCAGAGGCGGTCTGTTGGACACTTGGCATTTTCAGGAATTCAGCTTTCACCCGAGAATGAGATCATTGTCATGAAATGGATATCAACAAATTGTCAAGCCATTCTACAGAAGCTCGCCACTTCAATTGAAGACGATCTCAGAGTCTTAGCTTTCATTGATGAATTCCAAGGCTCACTTTTAGAGCCTAAAAATTTGCCTTGCCCGGTTGCAGATGAGTTATCCGGTTTCTTGTCGTCGATTCGTCTGCACAATGGAGAAATTGGGGAGAACAATTCCAGGGTTCAGAGGTGTCTGGAGAAGTGGAAGTTGTCTGTGAATTGGAGGCTTGGCTACAAGAAAATCCTTGTTGATTGCATATCATTTTGTACTCTAACCATTCAGGATTTATCCTCAACTAATCTGGTGCACCATTTCTGATGATTTGAATACAATTTTGTAAACCATACAGTAACTAATTTAATTTTTATTACACAATGTACTTCTATTACCTCTTTTGTTCAATTAAATAATATTTGTCCATTACTTAACTTGTGAATGTGAGATCGAGTTGTTCATGGCATGAGAATCGCAATTGATGATACAATGATCTCAAAACTTTACAATTTTTACTAACTTGTAATAACAAATATTTACGATACAAAATATGCATCGATCAATTTAAAATAAATAGATGACAATGTATTAATTTGAAACAAGTAAATCGAAAGAGGACGGAGAGCCTTTAAGTCGAGCTTCAAAGTTTCCTATCAATTTGAAACAAGTAGAGGACAATGTGTTAATTTTAAACATCTAGATCGAAAGAGGACGGAGGAAGTACAATGTATCACACTTTTAATCAATGAGATCCTAATTTAAATCAGAAATTCTAAACGTGTTTAATACAATAAACTCGTTTTCCTCATGTGCTGATTCGGACTTTAACTCCCGAATAAGTAGAAAGATTTGGCTATTCTCTTGCCTAATTTACAACACACACCAGAATAAGCATTCGATTAAACAGAAAATTAGGCAGCATGCCAACTTTCCATTTTTCCCTCACATAAAAAATCACATTCAGGATATTCAATCCTTAAGTGAATCCGGATTAAGGATTTGGATAAAGAGATAATAATCCACGTGTCAAGTTTCAACGTGAACCACAAGATTAATCGAGCTTCTAGAGCCTTCCTCAAAAATCTTTTCCTCTATTATTAATTAACAAATAAAATAATCACAGATCTCCTGACGTGACACCCTCTGTTTTACTATCTTCACCAGCTCATCTCAGCTTCAAAACTAATAATAAATCTGTTTCTTTTTCTCCCCCATTTTTCTGTATTCTCTTTGTTGTTGATCTCCGCTTGAGTTTGAGCGGAATCTGAAATCGCTATCTATCGAGTTTTCGACCTCGCGAAGAACAAAATTTGGACGGATTGGAAGTTCGAGCAGCTAAAACCTTCAGTCGACTGGTTTTTTAGGTTTTCATAGCTATGCTGATTCAAGTAAGTGTCCTTCTCAAATTAGTAATTTCAGATTGGAATTCGATGAATCTGTGTATAATTGATGATTTTTCAGCTGCTGGTTTAGGTAATTAATGACATTTGTACTGGAATTGGAAATGGTGCTGTAGTAATTTGCGCAAATAATTTATTCTAAGTATCTGATGAGCGAAGAACAGTGATGAATAGTTTTTCTTAATTTCAGGATGACGGAAATGTTTCTTGTTCAAGCACACTTGTTACAGGAAGCAATGGAAACTCATTGGACAGTGAAGAAAGCTATGTTCCAAAGGTCATGAATCATGATCTTCCTTTACCTTTGATGGCTTGCTATTCTCTGTTACTGATTCATGAGTTACCTACTACAGAGTAGGAAGCCTTACACTATAACCAAACAGAGAGAGAGATGGACGGGGGAAGAACATCAGAAATTTCTAGAAGCTTTGAAATTATATGGTCGTGCTTGGGGAAAGATAGTAGGTAAAGTCTTGAATACTTCCATGATTTTCTCAAGTTTTAATAGAGAAAATGATCAATCAATTTACTTTGTACTGTGCTTTTGATCAGAGCATGTTGGTACCAAGACTGCCATTCAGATCAGAAGTCATGCTCAGAAATTCTTTTCTAAGGTCTATTATTGATCTTTTACATATCAACATTCTATGATAGATTTTAAGTGTTAGATGGATCTGATTTTCTCAGGTTATGTAATCAGGTGGCTCGTGAATCAAAATACTCAAACTCAGCCGAATCGGTTGAGATTCCTCCTCCTCGCCCGAAAAGAAAACCAACAAACCCATATCCTCGTAAACTCATGCTAGCGAAAAAGGGAACGTCTTTGAACTCGTCATTTGACCAAGAAAATCAGTCTCCAACTTCTGTTTTATCTGCAGTTTGTTCAGACATTTTAGGCTCTGAAGATTCAAACACTTTTTATGATCCATCTATGCAGGAGAATATATCTGAATCAGAAGAACCTGTATCTGTGGTATGAATGCTTTGATCTGACATATTTTCCCTTTTTTCATACTGATCTTGTAATGCAACTGTATTATTTCTCTTGTATGAACAGAAAATGGAGGAAGGCTCCTTTGAGGCTACTACTACCAAAAGCCTCAGATTGTTTGGCAAGACTTTGTTTGTTATGGATGTAGACATTGCGAGTGTTACAAAGCCTTGTTTTTTCAGCTGACATCAAACCATGTATGACAATTCTCAGAAATCTGATCTAGTTATTTCAAGAAATTCAATACAAATTCTAAATTTTGCATTTCATATTTGACATTCAATCACAAGGTACAATAGTTGGCTCTGTTGCTGATGATGCGGCTGCATCACACACAGAGCTTGAACTGCTCGGTATCTGCTCGCCCTGTGTACATACATAACGTCGATTATCCTATTTTGAATAAAGTAGGTTTTGCATTAATGAAATGGAAATAAACATATGCAAGCCTCTTACCTTAGCAATGTTCCTTAAGTATGTTGTTGTGTAGTTTCCAGTAGGAAAAAATGCTTCAACTAGGTCAGCCAGTACTAATTGTGGTTGAGATACAGCTCCATCATACCAATCTTGTCACAAAAATTAGAAGTTCATCATACAAATCCATATGTATGATAAAGTATAGGATAGAATTCAGACTTACCAAGAGAGGTAGAGTTCAAAATCTTCTTATCATATCGCCAAAGGCTTTCCTTTGTCAGAAAACCAAAGCAAGGTTGGTCTTCAATGTTAATGTTTTGTACAAAAGTAGCTAGTGTGTAGTTGTACGGATCCGTTGTGTACGTTTCATCGATCAACACATCCACCGTCTATTAAAACGACATTGACACAAAGTAACAAGCTAAGAAAAACATATAGCAAGTTTCAAATACTCATTCAGTCAACTTACACATAGTATGGCATGAAGTTCATCAACGTCGTCAGAAATTGATACATTATACGTCACTTTGTTGATCGAATCGTCTACGTTCTCTCCCCCTGCATCTTCTACGTACTGATAGTCACCGATGTAAATAAACACTTGGTAAGAATAAGCAAGATGCTAGAAACATCAGAAAAACTTAGCATGCACTAGAAACTTACCTTTGTTTTAAAGGCATCCTTGGTGAAAGTCCATATCCCCTACATTTATATTCAAAGAGAAATGTTCAGGTGCGAGGTGGCCTTAAAAAACGAAATGCGAAGCGTTTGCAATCATAAATTACACGTCAATGTTCATAATCTGGGCGATGTCAATTATGAACATTATCTTGTTATCTATGGGCACGAAAATTTCGCACTTCGTTTTTTAAGTAGTGAATATAAACTGCAAGTGCATTATCGAAAAAAAAATACTACTTAGAAGCTAAAAAAACACTCACATTGTCATAGAGCATCCAAGCAACTGTGGGCTTGAACGAAGCCTTCTTGCTAGCTGCCACTTTCACCAAGCACATATAATTTTGCTTAACCTGCTCAAGAAATATCAACAACAAAGAAGCAATAAGGCACAGTCAAGGTTATCATAATCCAGGTTCCCATCTTCAAATTTTACTTACAGCATCATAAACTTGATTTGCTCTAGCTTCCATATTTGCAAATACACCCACATACTTAATCCACTCTGCACGCTGATATTGACGCCACATATTTACATTCAGTAAAATTGATTCTATCTAAATTAAAAGATGCATTTTTTTATAGTACTAACCGCGAGAGGATAATCTTCAATCAAGGGTACGAATGTGGCAAAGTTGCAGGATTGCTGATCTGTGGAACTTGTAAAATGTGTAGAGAATTGTGATAATTGCAGTATCTCGCTCTTGTTAACTGCTGTAACTTCTCCTCCTTCATACATCTTGAGTAAGCAGTCAGACGCCACTGCGCTTGAAGTAATTCCTTTGCAAAGCCTTAATAATCCTATAAGCTAATGGTAATTGAATTTCAGTAAAGAAACTGAACCATAGCAGAAGCTTACAGAAACTCGGGAAGAACTTTACCTCAAAGAACGAAACTGCAAAACCAAAGGGCCAAAGATTTTATATTCTGATGGAAAATGAATTTCGAAAGAAAAATTAAAACATTAGCAAGATTTGAATTACCGGGAATTCCAGGAAAAGTATCGGTGTCGATGGAGTAATTGGCAAAGGGAACAACGAAGGATTTGATTCTAGAGGTGCAATACTTGGTCCGGGATGCTATTCTTGTGTTGTCCTGCCAAAATCATCCAACGGTTATAAACAGATTTTGGCGCCAAAATCGAGTGTTTGGGCTGGGCCCAGGACAATTTAAGTATTTGGGTCCATTAACATGGCCCAGTCCAGAATACTCACTTCTTAATCTTTGCTGGAAAATGCCTGTCAAGACCCTTCTTCAATTATCAAAAAACAAGAATGAATTGATCTAACATTAACCTAAAAATAAATTTAATTGATTTGCAGGATTAATAACACTTGATAAGTTAATCTACGGGACTAACCGGCATCCGAAAATTTATAACTGACACCACCTTTGGCGCATTCCGGATGCGTCGAGGTCATTTTTTGAAAACCCGATTTCAACTTTTAACTCAATAAGAATGCGATCAAAACAGACCCGGTTTTTGGACATTTTAAAAGGAAAAAAAAGCCCATCCAGGATGCGCTCTAAACCGACCCGGTTCGTTTAGACGCGTTAAGGATGCGTCCAAAACGGATGCGGGATATAAAAATGTGGGTGCGGGATTAACGCCCTTAATTTATGTTATAATTAAGCAAAAGATACAGATTTTGCATATGTGAAGGTGATAACTGAATACTTAAATAGTGATGGATATAAGTTTACCTGAAGAAGAAGGTAACTCTGAGCATCAATGGCGTTCTTGATAACCTTGAAATTCCGGCCATAATATATTCTGAAATTGACTGCATCTTCCACCTTTGAAATGTTACCTTGCACCTCCACCTTCGACGTTGAACCTTCCACCACCATGATCATCAACATCAGTAGTGTCCATACAACTCTCATGATTTCTTAGCTTATAAAAGCAAGCTGAATTTGGACCAGAGATTATAAGATTGAAGGAAACTGAAAGTGACCCTCTTCACATTCTTGCTCTTCCTCCTTAAATTGTTGTTTATATGTATCATGTGATCTTGGAATTCCCAAACTACCCATTTGCCTTTTTCATGATACTTGTAAAGGGATGTAGAAGAAGACAAAGGTGATGTGATAAACCTCTGAGGGTAGTGTGGGGAAAGGCTTGTAACTTTTTGGCTAGAACACTGAATTAAGAATTTCCTCAACATACTTAAAAGGAATATTAATTCTCTCATGGAAAACAACCCACGTAAATCCAACAGGCTATAGATCTCATTACTCATGAAGAAGCTATGTAAACAATTGTTTTTTTATATATTTATGTATTAAATGTAGAGTTCGGAGGCGAACAAAGCTTAAAAAACAAAATTTACACATCAATATTCATATTATAAATAATAATGTTCATGATCTGAACGATGAAAATTATAAACGCTAGCGTGTAATTTCACATTTCGTTTTTTAAGATTGTTTTCACCCGAACTTTTTCCAAAGTTTGAAAGGGGAATTAGTGGAAGATTAATTGCATGTGATGGGATGAATGTAGAATTTGGATGGCCAAATAAAAACAAAGTTGGCCTGAGTATGGAAATTGTCAGCTTCTCATGAATCCCTTTGCTTTTTGTTTCTTTGCTCTGTATTTCAACTAGCAAAGAGCTTTTTTCCATGTGCAGTGCACCCACTTCGTGCATTCTCGTGACTTCTCCATTTCCTGTTTATGACATAACCTATATATAGTTAAGCTATATGCATAAGAACTTAGAAATAAATAACTTTATTTTCACAATTACTAAAAGCAAACAGAACGAATGTGGAATGTGTTGCTTCAGTTGATAAGAGAGATTTACATGTGTATATATACTGTAAGGATAATTTCCATTTGTTGGGAATTAGCCATTGATAACAGATCTTGTGCTTAGGCTTATCAGGAAATTCGGTTATGTTGTAATGGGCCTTGTGTTGGTCCAGTAGAAGATTAGGCCCAAATCTGTAACAGATGCCCAAGACTCGACCCGACCCGCTTGGAGGAAACCGGGGCTCCGCGTGTGAGTTAGAAGCTTGGTATATAAGCCTTTTAACCTTTCTTCTCGCCGCACTTCTTGACTTTGCTCTTACCTGTTCATCCGAGAGAAAGAGAGAGATCTGAGAGAGTGTTCTTGAGGGAGATCGACGTTGGTTTGATTCTTCTTCTTCGCCGAAGCAAATCTCTTGCTGTTGGTGTTCCAAGCTTGAAGACGGTGGTCTTCGCTAGTGGAGAAGCTCTAGATCGTGACCTCGGGTGCTCAGCGGGCTAGGGTTCGAAGTCTTGCCGGTGACTGTGATAAGGGGGTTCTTCTATCTCTTGCTTGCTTCTTGTTTCTGTAGTTGTAAGCCTTTGTGAGTTTAGATTTGTTGTTGTTGTATGCTCTCTGTAAGACCTTCACCTTTACTTAGTGGATTTGGCTCTTATCTTGAGGCCACGGGGAATAGGCTGAGTCTGAACCTCGTTAACATCTCCTGTGTTCATTTTTGTTACGGTTGTGTATGTTCTTGATTCGATATGTCAACATTCGATCTCACAGATTGGTATCAGAGTCAGGTTCCCTTGTTTTGTGCTTTTCTGGATCTTGTGTGATTTTAGAAGTTCATCCCTAGGGATCTTTGGTGCTTTGACTGATTTCTGGTATCTTGCTTCCACTCACCTTTGTTGACTGATCATTTCTTGTCTTGCATGTAGTTCTGTCTAGGTCTTTTGTGTAAGATCTAAACTGATTGCATTGTAACTTGAGATATCTTGGTGATACTGTGATTACCAAAGCTATCTGAGTTGTTACTTGAAGATTTCTTGGATTATTGTGTTAATTTCAAGAATCTCTGAAGTGCTTTACCTTGATCTTGTCTACTGTAAAAGTGCTCTGATTAACTTGAGTGTTGATTCAGGTACCATGTCAGATAACAACATAAGGATGAAGCCATTTGATGGAACCACTGATTTTGCAATGTGGCAAGTGAAGATGAAAGCCATATTGATCAAAGAAAAGGTGTCCAAAGCCATTAAGGGTGACTACATGGTTGAGACTTCAACTGCTAGGCAGCTGGAGATGGATGAGATTGCTCATTCAGAGATCATGATCATATTGTCTGATGATGTTGCTCGACATGTGGTAAACTTCAAGACTACTAAATCTCTATGGGAAGGTTTAGAATCTCTTTACTTAACTAAATCCATGCCTTCTAGAATATCTTTACTGTGCAGATTATTTACCTATAAAATGGATATGAATCTGACCTTGAATGATAATCTAGATAAGTTTCTTAGGATGACTCGGGATTTAGAAAGATGTAATGAAAAGATTGAAGATAACCACCAAGCTGTTATTCTCCTTAACTCTTTGCCTGCTCAGTTTGACAACTTTAAAGATGTTATTCAATTTGGAAATGAATCTTTATCACAACACAAGATCATTGAATCCTTGACTGAAAAGAATGAAACTCTAAAGGTGTTTAGGGGTAAGAACTCAGATAAGAGGATTGACTCTAAAGCTGAGGTTCTAATGGTTAATGGCAAACATAAGAAGAATTTTAAACGGTATAATAAGGATAAAAAGAAAGAGTCCTTAGGCTCTAATAATGGTAATGATAAGAAGAAAACCTGCTTCTATTGTAGTAAAGTAGGACACTTTATCAAAGATTGCCATAAAAAGAAAAAGGATGATGCCAATAAATCTGGAATTGATAACACTGCTGCTGTGTTTGAATCTGAGGAATACAATGATTGTAAGTTACTGATGTGTTTTGATGCTCCTCTTGATAATGATTGGATCCTTGATTCTGGTTGTACCATGCATGCTACTCCTAATAAATCTTGTTTTAGCTCCCTAGTTGAGTCTTATGGGGGTAAGGTGGTGTTAGGTGATTACAGTGCCTTAATAATTAGAGGTGTAGGTAGTGTTCCCTTGTGTATGCATGATGGTGTTGTTAGGACCCTTCAGAATGTTAGGTGGGGCCCTGACCTTAGGAGAAACCTGTTATCTGAGTCAGCCTTAGATGACCTTAAGTGTAGGATTGTCACTCAAAATGGAATAAGAGAAGTTATTAAAAATGGGACTACTCTTATAAAGGGAATTAAGAAAGGTGGTTTGTATCATGTTGTCATTTCACCAGAATTAAATCTCTCATTTGATAATAATAATCTTACTTTAAATCAAACTAAGGTGTGGCATAGCAGAATGGGGCACATTGGTAATAAAGGCCTAAACCATTTACATAAGCTAGGTTTAATTAATAAAAAACCTTGTGACTTGAGTTTTTGTGAAGACTGTATTTTTGGTAAAAAGACTAATGACTCATTTGCTAGATCTACATTTGTTGCTAGTGCTCCTCTTGAGTATGTACACTCTGACCTATGGGGTCCAGCACAGGTAAGCACAATAGGAGGTAAGAGGTATTTTATCTCCTTTATTGACCATTATTCTAGGAAAGTTTGGCTTTATTTGCTTAGAACTAAGGATGAGGCCTTTAACGCTTTCAAAAACTGGAAAATAACAGTAGAAACTCAAACTGGTAAGAAACTTAGATGTCTTAGGACTGACAATGGTTTAGAATTTTGCAATCATGAGTTCAATAATTACTGTCACCAAATGGGAGTTAAAAGACACTTAACTGTGCTTGGAACTCCCCAACAAAATGGTACTGCAGAAAGAATGAATAGAACATTGCTTGAGAAAACTAGATGTATGCTTGTTAGCTCAGGAATGAAACACTCATTCTGGGGTGATGCAGTTATGACTGCTGCCTATCTCATTAATAGGTCTCCCTCCTCTGTGATTGGTTTTAAAACTCCACAAGAGATGTGGATGGGTATAAAACCTAGTCTGTCACACTTAAAAACTTTTGGTTGTACAACTTACTCTCAAATTTCTCAAGGAAAACTAAAACCTAGGGCAATTAAGTGTGTCATGCTAGGATACCCAGAGGGTGTAAAAGGGTACAAGCTACTTGTCTTACAACCTCATGGTCTAAAAGTTATAGTGTCAAGGAGTGTTACTTTTAATGAGAATGATTTTTATTTTAAAAATAATCTAACTGCTACTACCAAGGTGACAAGTACCTCAGAAGATGGTGATGGAGATGAAGCTCCATCAAGGCACTTCTACACTCCCACTGAGCCACTGCCCCCAGATGAAGAAGAGTTTGACATTGGCCAGCTGTCTCTCAGTCAAGATGAGTCAAATGGAGGCACAAGTGAAGAGATGCCTAGCTCAAGAGAGAAAAATGTCAGCAACTCAAGAGGGCAGGAAGTAGAAAGTGATGAGAGAGATGGTGCAAATAACAATGCACAATAATTAAGGGGAGGAGAAAACAGGGAAGAAACTTCGAACTCTCTACACTCCTCTAGCTCTAATAATTTTAAGTTTTCTGATATGCATAATATTACTGATAATGTAGTGTCTGAACCTTTATCTGAAATGCATGATCTAGAAAATTATCAATTAGCTAGAGATAGAGTCCCTAGAGTTAGGATACCTAATAAGAAGTTTGCTTCTAATAATGTTGAGCATGTTATCTTGGTTGTTGTCGGCCTAGTTGATTATTCTTTCATTACAGCAAATGTAATTGACAACTCCTACACCCCTGACACTTATGAGCAAGCTATGAAATGCAAAAATGCAAATTTATGGATTAAAGCTATGCATGAAGAAATTGAATCCATGACAGTAAATAAACTTGGACTCTTGTCCCTAAACCAGACAAAGCCAAACTTATTGACTACAAGTGGATTTATAAGATCAAAGATGGTAATAGTAAAATGGATCCACCTAGATTTAAGGCTAGGTTAGTAGCTAAGGGCTTCACCCAAAGGGAAGGGGTGGATTACAATGACATCTTTGCACCTATTGTTAAGTATAAGACAATGAGATTATTACTTGCTATGTGTGTTGTCTTTGACTGGGAACTAGAACAAATGGATGTAAAAACAGCCTTTTTACATGGAGATTTAGATGAGACAATTTATATGAAGCAGCCCAAGGGCTTTATTGATGTGAAAAATCTTGATCATGCTTGCTTATTAAATAAATCCATTTATGGATTAAAACAATCACCTAGGCAGTGGAATTTAAAATTTGATGCTTGTATGAGAAAGCTTGGTTTTCACAGAAGTAGTTATGATACTTGCTTATATTTTAAGAATGTGAATTCTATCTCTCCTGTGTATGTTCTGCTTTATGTGGATGATATTCTTATGATGAGTAACTCTAAAGTGACTATTTCTGGTGTTAAAAGAGATCTTAAGATGCATTTTGATATGAAAGATCTTGGTCCTGCTCAAATGATTTTAGGAGTTAGGATTCTTAGGGATAGAAAGAAGAAATAATGTGGTTATCTCAAAAAGACTACTTGAACAAGGTTTTAGATAGATTCAACATGAAAGATTCTAAATCTACTTCTATTCCCTTAGGAAGTCACTTAGAGCTCAGTAAGGATAGTTGTCCTACCAGTCAAGAAGAGATTGATAAGATGTCCAGTGTGCCTTATGATGTTGCTGTTGGTTCTATTATGTATGTTATGCTATGTACCAGACCTGATCTGGCATTTGCTGTGAGTGTATTAAGTAGATTCATGTCAAACCCTGGTGCTGATCACTAGATTGCTATGAAGTATACTTTGAGATATATATGTGGTACCAAGGACTTAGGATTAGTGTTTTCTGAGCACACTGGTAGAGATGAATTATATGGATTTGTAGATTCAGATTTTGCTAGTAATAGAGACACTAGGAAGTCTACTACCTCTTATTTCTACACTTGGGCTGGTAACTGCATATCTTGGAAATCTCAACAACAATCTGTGGTTGCTTTATCTTCTACAGAAGCTGAGTATATTGCAGCTACTGAGGCAGCTAAAGAAGCCACTTGGTTGACTGGGATTTTGAATGAGATTCAGTCTGTTAAATATATTCCTACTTTGCATATTGATAGTCAAAGTGTTTTATATTTGTGTAAGGATCCTGTTTATCATGAAAGGTCTAAACACATAGATGTAAGGCCCCATTTCATTCGTGACAAAGTAGAGACAAAGGAAATTATAGTTAGTAAGATTAAGGGTGATCTTAATCCTCCACATTCTGGATGTTCCTTGATGATTGTTGAAGTGTGTTTTTGGCCGACGATGGTTGGTAGCTTCAAATCTGCTCCTATCTCGATCAATGGCTGTGTTCTACAGTTAGAGTTAGGCAATGTAAAGGTGATGGAAATTAAGAGGGCATATTGTAAGGATAATTTCCATTTGTTGGGAATTAGCCATTGATAACAGATCTTGTACTTAGGCTTATCAGGAAATTCGGTTATGTTGTAATGGGCCTTGTGTTGGTCCAGTAGAAGATTAGGCCCAAATCTGTAACAGATGCCCAAGACTCGACCTGACCCGCTTGGAGAAAACCGGGGCTCCGCGTGTGAGTTAGAAGCTGGGTATATAAGCCTTCTAACCCTTCTTCTCGCCGCACTTCTTGCCTTTGCTCTTACCTGTTCATCCGAGAGAAAGAGAAAGATTTGAGAGAGTGTTCTTGAGGGAGATCGACGTTGGTTTGATTCTTCTTCTTCGCCGAAGCAAATCTCTTGCTGTTGGTGTTCCAAGCTTGAAGACGGTGGTCTTCGCTAGTGGAGAAGCTCTAGATCGTGACATCGGGTGCTCAGCGGGCTAGGGTTCGAAGTCTTGGCGGTGACTGTGATAAGGGGGTTCTTCTATCTCTTGCTTGCTTCTTGTTTCTGTAGTTGTAAGCCTTTGTGAGTTTAGATCTGTTGTTGTTGTATGCTCTCTGTAAGACCTTCACCTTTACTTAGTGGATTTGACTCTTATCTTGAGGCCACGGGGAATAAGCTGAGTCCGAACCTCGTTAACATCTCCTGTGTTCATTTTTGTTACTGTTGTGTATGTTCTTGATTCGATCTGTCAACATTCGATCTCACGTATACAAAGTAGTGCAGAGAATTAAGGTGGCACTTACAGGATTTCAGGAAACAATATTTGACTGATTTTCCTAAATAGTCTAACAGCTTAACTGATGTTTATTAATTACTAGTCACTTTATATTCATGAGTGGATCGACGAGTTGTCTTGCAGAGATTATGCAGAGTTGATGGTCAACTATATAAAATCGTAGTGATAAGATGGGTATCCTTGTTAAAAAAGTAATAAAATAATACCAAAACTATTTCGATCCATTTTGGTTCAAATTTTCAGGTTTGTACTAATCTCCGATCAGACCGGTCGACCGAGCTGTATTTTGAAAGATAGTGATGAATGTCCAAAAACGGGTTAAGTAACCCGGTTTGGTTACTTACCAAAGGTAAGTAATCCTGTTTGTTGAAGGAGGGGTAACTAACTTCTTCTTTTTTCCGTTCTCCTCCTTCATGACCGTCTTGCTCTCGCAGCAGTCTTCCCTTCCATACAAACCCCGCCTCGTTCCTCCTTCATCCTCTCCTCCTTGCCTCGATGCTTCGCCTCGCCTCGCAGCCTCCGAGACTCGCTTTGCCTCGCCTCGCAGCCTCTGAGATTCGCTTCGCATCGACTGGATTGGATGGCTCGCATCGACGTTTCCGGTAAGATTAATGAAGCACGCTTCGCGCGCTTCATATATACTCTCTCGGGGTAGCTTCTGGGATGAGATTCAAAGATTGAACATCAATCTGTCGTCGCGAGATAAGAAACATTCTGTCACAAGTACGATCGCAAATAACAGATACATCGTTCTTGCTGCAATTCGAATTCAAGGTAAGAATAATTCTGTCATCATATAATTCCATGACTGTGAATGCTCAAACACACGAAAATTTAAAAAAAAAAACAGAGATTTTTAACACTTTCTGGATTTCTGATGACATCTTATTGTTGAAAAATAATGAATATGATATCATATGCTCCATAGAGCAATAATTTATAGTACATGGAATTTAAAAATCAATAGTTTAGTATTAGAATTGAAAATTATGATGACAGGTTGCTGTTTAGATTCATATTCAAATTAGGATTTGAACAAACATGATGTTGTTAAAAAAGGATTTTGATGACAGAAAAATGATTAGACACAATGTTGGACTAATACTGGAAATTTGATGACAAAGTTTATATGGATATAAAATGATACTTTGAATGTTGATGTTGATGACAAAATGATGCTAAGATGGAATACTGATTAGATATGAAATATTGAATGACAGAATTTTGAATAAAGAAAGATGTTGTACAGAATTATAATTTTGAGGATAGAATATTGGATTAAGATTGGAAAGTTGATGACAAAATTTTCAACTTAGTTTTAGAATTGAAAGTGTGATGACAGATTGTTTCTTAGTTTCATTTCAATTCATAGCTGAACAGTGAGGACAAAATTTTGATAAACTAAGGATTTGATGACAGAATAATTATTAGACACAATGTAATTTTGATGACAGTATGTTTTTTAAGAGAGAATGTTTATGATAATTGAAATTTGAGATTAAAAATATTGCTAAATATTAATTTTAATTGAGCATTTCATTGTTGTTGTGTGTTAGATGACCGTGGTCAAACTGTTTATAGTTTCTGGAATGAAGAATTTGATTGAATAAAATATGAGATTGATGACAGAAGATAATTTGATAAATTGGATATTAAATGGGTATGAATTATTATGTAATGCACTATGTGATTGGTTTTTGATGACAAAAAGATGCTCAAACACAATGATGACCTAGAATTGGAAATTTAATAATAGTATTGAGGTGAATATAGAATAATGCTTTGAGTTGTAAACATGAAGACAATATAATGCCTAGACAATATAATGTTACTATAGAATAAGATTTTTGATGACAAAAATTTGATAGATGCATTATGTTACTATAGAATTAGATTTTTGATGACAAAATTTGTATGTTTGCATAATGTTGTTTTAGACTTCGTAATTTTGATGACAAAATGTTCTTTAATAGAAAATATTTATGATAATGCAATTTTGATGACAAAAAATATCGTTAATACTAATTTTGTTTGAGAATTTCATTAATGTTGTGTGTTTGATGACAGTGGTACAATTTTAATTTGTTTGATGACATAATGTTGCTTAGATATAATTTTATTTGAGGATGATGCTTTAAATTGAAATCTTGGTGATAATATGATGTTTGGATAGAATATTGATTACAAATGGAGCTGCTTAGATTTAGATTTTTGGTGACAGAATGTTGAATTAGCATTAGAAATTTGATGACAGAATTTTAATGCTAGCATGCTAGCATAATATTGCTTGGAATTTGAATTTTGATGACATGATGATCCCTATACAATATTGTTGTTTAAAATTGGAAGTTTGATGACAGAATTTTTATGGATGCATAATGTTACTATACAATTTCATTTATGATTACAGAAATTTGATAGATGCATAAGTTACTACAGAGTTAGATTTTTGATGACAATATTTGTATGTTTGCATAATGTTGTTTACTAGACTTGTAATTTTGATGACAAAATGTTCTTTAACAGAAAATATTTATGATAATGCAATTTTGATGACAAAAAATATTGTTAATACTAATTTTGCTTGAGAATTTCATTAATGTTGTGTGTTAGATGACAGTGGTACAATTTTAATTTGTTTGATGACATAATGTTGCTTATATATAATTTTATTTGAGGAATTGAAAAATGATGACATAATGATATGATGCTTGGACACAATGTTGTTTAGAATTGGAAGTTTGATGACATAATTTTTTATGGATGCATAATGTTGAAGAAAATACTTCAAAAGAGGCACAAATTGTCCAAGAGATTTGAAGTGAGGACGCTGAATGGATTCCAATACCAAGTGATTGGAGGAGATTTCTATAGAGAAGTAGCAATGAAGAAGAAGGTGCAATATAAGTGGATCCACTGGACACAACAGAAACTCATGCATGAACAAAACACAAGAAGTCAGAAGTACTCCATTGGATCTTGAAAAGTTTGTTTATAAAAATATATATATGCATATACAACTTGCATTTCTTTTGGTCTAACAAAGTTTGGATGACAATTTACATTCTTCTTACTATTAATAAATGATGGATTATTGTCAACATATATTGAATAGTAGGTAATAGCTCCAAGGATTATTAATCGTTGAAAACATATGAACATTGATGACAGATGAAGGTTGATGACAGTTCAATTACTGAACCCCCACAACACTGTCACCAAGCTTTATCACAATTGGATGAGAGGCAAATGAAGCACGCGTAGCGTGCTTCATAAGATTAATATAAAAAAGATAACAAAATTTGACTATTTAATAGACTATGTGATAATAATAATAAATCTTGATGACACTATAAGAATCTAACTATCATAAAAAAAAATGAACATTGATGACAAATGAAGGTTGATGACAATTCAATTACTGAGTTGTTTTAGACATTTAAATAGGGCAAGAAAATTTTAACATTGAAAAAAGAAATGAACATTTTAAGACAACAAAATATAGATGACAAATGAACAAAAGAAAAATATCGATGACAGTTAAATTATGATTATAAAAAATAATGGAGTTTTTAAGAAACAAGTTTATTTAGGGGATTATTAACAATAAAAAGGATGTTTTAGGGATTGAAAGAAAAATAGATAAACTGGAAAAAAAATTATGATATTTGAACAACTTAGATTATCAAGCAAACTGGATGACAATACAAAATTGGATGACAGAACATAAAAAAGGATGACTAAATTATTATATAATGATTGATCAAATATAAAGCAAAAAGAAGAAAATTTTATTTAACTTTCATCACTGAAATAACAAAAAAAAAAATGTCATCATTACAGCAAACTGTCATCATACAGCAAACAGTGTCATCTAAAATCCAAAACCAAACATATTATCCAAACTGTCTTGTACATACTAAACCAAACATATTGTTTGCTATAGACTTTCCCTTCGACAAAAAAAATCCAATACAAGGACTTGTTGATTTTTTTTTCTGTTTTTTTCTTGCACGGGAGCCAACTTGGGCATTTTCTCATTTGCTACTTGAAAGAAAGAAACTTGCTGTTTTTTTGTGTGCCTTAGAGCTTCCGTCATTGTTGGTGAAGGTTATGTCTGTTGTCGCAACGTTTTGGTCTTTGTGCACATTTAGATGTCGATTTGCATCCCTCTACGCAACCAGCCACTGAACAAGATGTTGCTGCACAATTTTTTGCTGCATATTTCACTGCTGCACAGCCAGCAGCTGCACGTTCCACTGCTGCACAACAATAAGGAAAACAGAACAAAATTGTCATCAACAAAAGAAAGGACAACAAACCCTTTATTACTACATACAAGATACTATAATCAACTCTCAAAAACTTTAGATAACTACTGGCATCAAATTCAAACAAAAAATCAAATATAGAGCACTAAACTGTCATCAAAGAGACCTAAATTTTTTTATTAGAACAACATGATAGAAATTTGATGACAAATCAACATTGTCATCAACAAGAAGAAAAAGACAAACAAATCCTTCATGACTATACACAAGATACTGTAATCAAACCTCAAAACTTTTAAATAACTAATGTCATCAATCTTCAAAACAAAATCAAATAGAGCAATAAAACTGTCATCAAAGAGACCTAAAATATTGTATTTGAACAAAACATGATAGAAAATTTGAACAACAAACATAATCATACAAAGAAATGATTAAGATCATAAAAATACAAAATTGTCATCAACAAAAGAAAGGACAACAAACCCTTTATTACTGCATACAAGATACTGTAATCAAATCTCAAAAACTTTAGATAACTACTGTCATCAAATTCAAAAAAAAATCAAATATATAGCACTAAACTGTCATCAAAGAGACCTAATTTTTATTTATTAGAACAACATGATAGAAATTTTCTCATAAGACAAACAAATCCTTCATGACTATATACAAGATACTGTATTTGAACAAAATCAAATCAAATAGAGCAATAAAACATGGTAGAAAATTATTGTCATCAACCTTCAAACAAAATCAAATAGAGCAATAAAACTGTCATCAAAGAGACCTAAAATACTGTATTTGAACAAAACATGGTAATCACATCAGGAAAAGCTCAATCACATACAAAATGGAACATAAATGCTAAAAACACAGAACAAAAGCAAAAATTGAATAAAATACGTACCTGTGACTGATTGTGGATGAAATGAGGTCGAAATCCAAACAGAAACGAGAGAGAAACACCTGCATTACAGAAGAACAACCAAACACAATCAGAAACCCTAATTTTGACCAAAATCAACCAAAAACAACCAAAACAACCAAAAACAAAGAAAAAACCTACCGCGGAATCGCCGAGAGCAAGGGAGCTCGAATTCGAGGAGAAACAGTGAGAAATACAAACAAAAACGAGAGAGAAACATAAGCGTTACAGAAGAACAAACCAAACACGATCATAAACCCTAATTTCGACCAAAATCAACCAAAAACAAAGAAAAAACCTACCGCGGGATCGCCGAGAGCATATTTAATTTAGGGGCAAAGGGCCCCGTTTTGCCGATGAATGTAGAGTCTCAGCGGCCCATATCATGAATAATAGACGGGCTTCAGTGAGATTTTGTCTAGGTCCAGTTTGGGCCTCCTATAATTGAAGGTAATATTTTGGGCTAGGCCCAACACATGAAATCAATGTGCACAAAGCTCCCAAGATATATACAATTTGATACTCCCTCCGTCCCACTATTTCCTTCTTGATTCTGTTTTTGACATTATTCTCATATTAAGTGAATCTTCGTAATTTCGACCAATATATAGATAAAAACATAGTCATGTGTGGTCTTGTTTGATTCGTCTTATCGAATACTTTAATAATATTTAATATTTTTTATTTTTTACTAATTTATAATTAGAGATATTGATTAAATAAAACGCACATCGTCATACGTGCCCGGGTGAAACAAGAAGGAAATAAAGGGACGGAGGGAGTACAATATTTCAGTTTTTGAGAAAATCAGCAACACAAAATTACAGGAAAAAAAAAATAGAAATCAACGTGACTTTTCCAAATAACTTGTAATTTCCTTTTTAAAAAATGTAATTCATTCCGTTGAGTTTGGAGGATTATATTTTTATATTGTGGCAATACTTTAAATTTCGTCATGACTTGATTCAAGATATTTCAGATGATATTTGTAATCAGGTTGGTGTTGTGGTGCGAAAAGAGGTGTTATTGAATTTTTGTCTAAGGAAGAGAATGATCTTTGGCCAACGAATCTCTTTGTCTATTGCTGGGACAAAGGGAAGTATGTGTGTTTGGATGTTATAGATGTTTCTCCTTTCACAAATGCTGAAGTTGCTTTTATCTTGGGATTGTTATTGCTAAGAGTAAGAAGAAATATGAATCTAAGTGAATTGATAATGGTTAAAGTCTTAATTTTTGGCCGAGTGTCACACGTGCATTCGGTCTTTCATTTGTTAGAATACCTGAAATTTTTTATTTGATGCAAACAACATAAAATTAAAATAAAAAAAAAACTTGTAATTTTATTTATTTTTTGGGTGTAAATGAAATAAAATACGAAAAGTAAGATGGTGTATATAGAAAGGAAGGAAGAGTGCAGCGGCAGACGTTTCCAAGGCAAAGAACTCTGAGCGACAAGGCAACCCCTTTTTTTTCCTCTCCTCGCCCGCCATTGTTGTTCATCACTCTATCGCAATGCATTGCGCTCTCTATCTCATCTCGATCTAGTAAGTCTCCTCCTCGCTCTCTTTCTGCCTCGTTTTCTCCCTTCTTCCGCGTCCTGTTTCTGTCATTCACCAAGAATCTCCGTTTGCTTGTATCAACTATGCAAACTTGGACGCGCAATTTCGCTATCGCTGATCGTTCTCGCTTTCATTGATTTGTAGAACGTTGTTTGTGGCTATTGTAGAGGAGCTCGCTCCAAGTTCACTATTTCGTTTTCTTTGTTCTTGTATGTGTTTAAGTTTGTGGTTCCTGTAATGTGGACTTTGCGCGTTGGAATCGATGTTGAATTTCGATGCTGTGGTTTGCAATCTGTGGTTATGGATGTTGGAATTAGCGTTTTATTGTGCTGATTTGAAGCTAGGAAATGCACGTCGATGTTTAGTATTGATTTGTGTTCTCTTTGGTTTTGATTGAATAGGGCCTAGGGTTTCGCTAGGGCTTCTGTTTTGCGACACAGAGCTTTTGATCGCCTGTGTGGCTGTGTTTCTGAGTGAGGTGAGGAGATGCCACTGCTCAAGAGAAGTCCATTCACATTGCTGGAAACACCAGATGATCTTGATCCCCATGAGCATGTGTTTCAAGTTCGCTTCACAAAGGAGATTTTCCGTGATTATCAGTATCCTTATATTATCATATTATGTGTAGTTTTCTGCTGTGTATTGAATTTGCTGAAACTTTTTTTGTTATGAAAATGTGGTTTGCTTGACTTGCCTTAGAGAATATTTGAAGCGGATAGGTTTTTACCGCAAAAGGTTATGGACATGTAAGGTCACTGGAAAATCCAATTTGACCTATGAGGAGGCACTAGTTTCTGAGCAGCAAGCTTCTGAGAAGGCACAGCAATTTCCTGATGAGCTAGTTGGACCCGTGCTGCAAATTATTCAATACAGTAAGACATATTCACGGCTTCTGCTGAAATGCTCATTTCTTCTTGTACAGTATTATATGTTTGTGAAAAGTTTGTTGTACTTTTTTAACCCAAAAAAAAGAGCTTGCTGTACTTTGTGTGTATTTTTACTGTCAAAATGATGTCGATGCTTGTTGTCTGTTTTCATAAAAAGGTTAATAAAGAAACTGTCTTTTTAATTTCTGCATACTTATGAGCCTGCATTTTATTTCTGCTATACCTATGATTCAGTGCTTCCCCCCCCCACACACTTTTATAATGATTCATTAAACTGCAATCAATTTGTCTTGTCTTTTTCTTTTCATCTTGTACTTTCAAACATGTGTACGTGTAAACTGATATATCCCTATACAGGCATGCTCACACTGAGAGATTTACTTGCAACAATTACATCGAAGCTGCAGGATGTGATGGTGGAGGGTTTAGAACTTCAGGGAAAGAGAGATGGCTGTGTGTGTTCATGTAAGATAATCAAAGTGTTAGATGACGAAGATGGAAAGAATTACGAGGTTGCATGGCTGGATAAGAACAAAAGAACGAATGGAAGTACAGTTGTGACTGAGGGAGATTTGATAAAAAAGAGGCTACCTTTCACTAGAGATGTTCTTAAATCATTCATTAGGGAATCTACATATAGAAATGTTCCTTGGGTAGTTCACAAGAATTTGGCATTGAAGTATAATATTTCTACTGATCCTCCGGAAGAACTGAAAGGCCAAGTGTCAGTACAGAATGGATGCATAGTCAGTTGCAGGAAAAGGAAGAAACAGGGTGTAAGTTGAACAACCTTTAACTTATTCATTATACTTCTTGCCACTGAAACCAATTTTAAAAGGTTGTTCGTGTTGTTATCAGGTAGCAGAAGAAGACAATAATGGTATGAGTCTCTAACTGTAGTACAACTCCTAAGATTTTTTTTTTACTAAACAACTTATGATTTGTTTATGCCTTCCTCGTTCTTCTCTTGATCCTGGATCATTTATCAGTCTAATAGTAATTTAACTTTTTCTAATGAATTTAATAAACAAAGGAGAATGATTAGTTTAGAAAACAAAGTAATTTAACTTCTGAAGTGATATTGCTTCTTCTGGAAATATGTGATCCTTATTTGAATTGTTTATACTCTTATGTATTTCCAAAAGATGAAGAAGCGGGGAAACAGCACATCAACTACCCAATCGATGACCTTCTTCTGCAGCCTACTGATGATGATGATGCAATGTTGGCTGAGCGTCCTTCCCCATCAAGAGACTTTAGAGTTCCAGTGGATTGTGTTGGGGATCTGATGATGGTTTGGGATTTTTGTACATCCTTTGGAAGGCTCTTGAAGTTGTCACCATTTTCTCTAGAAGATTTTGAGAGTGCAATATTCTACAAAGAAAGTAATATCAATATTATTGTGGAGACCCATTCAGCTCTTCTTACCTTGCTTATCAGTGATGAAGGAGAATATTTTACTACTATTATGAAAAGAAAGCGGAAGCCTAAGGTCAGTCAGACATTCTTTTTTTTAAGCATATATTTTTTTTAGTCCGTTTTTTAAGCATATACGGAGTACTATTATAGGGGAGCAACTCAATATAATTTTATCAACCCAGCTGCAAGTGGATAGACAACAAAGGAGAAAAGGATACTGGTTTTACGATTTCTGACTAACTTGCCTTTGTTAAGAATATCTTGATTTTGGAAACTGTGTATGCAATACTTTAAGCAATTGAGTTCACCCGTAGCTCTTCACTTACGAGTTGCTTTTATTCCCCCTTCTGCTTCCTTAGCTGTTTCTCCTCGTGTCATAATATGAGATCCATATTTTTATCTGGAATTTCCCTGCAGATATCAAAGGTCACCTGGACAGAGTATCTGTGTGACTTTTTGGAGATGATTAATATTCCAGTATTATCAACTAATTTAGGGACCATCAAGCGGGGCCATTACGGTCTTTTAGATGTTCAAATTAAATTGCGTATTCTACATGAGCTGGTTGATAAAGCTGTTATCTCGGATGTGTTGAGGGAGAAGTTGGAGGAGAATATTGAAAAACTTCAGGAGCTCGCAGCTGAAAAAAGAGGTGAAGCAATAGAAGATGGTAGAAAGAGGCGAAACGCAAAGGAGCGTCTGAAGGCATGTGAATCCAGTTATTTCGAGTCTGAGAATGGCCACACAGCATCAAATGAAAATCACAGTCTACAGAATGGACATCTTGTCGAGGATGAAATATCTCAACAGGATCATTCTTTTCAAAATGGGTTTGCTCTTCTTTCTTTGCCTTTACAAAGTTGTCTTATAACAAGGTTGTATGTATTTATGATGTGAGTCATGACATCAACTCTGAATTCACTCAGTGATAGCAAGCATGAAGATCCTGGATTGAGACAAATGACTAAACAGCTGATGGAGGAAATGGAGAAGAATAGAGAACAGAGGGTGAGTTAATTGTTTTCTATGCTATCTATCTGTCCATTTTTCTACCCAGTATCTTTTGAGTTATCCATTTCATTAAACATTGTTGTTGGACAATTTAATGGAACAGAAAGAGCTTCTTGAGAGAGAGATGGAGAAACGATTTGTCCGTACTACCTCCTTGGGAAAAGACAGAGATCACAATAGATATTGGTTCTTTCGTCGTGATTGGCGATTATTTGTTGAGAGCTCTGAAAATGAACAATGGGGTTATTTTTGTAGCAGAGAAGAGGTATTTTTTTCTCTCTATTCTATTTATAAGCAAATGTCTGAGCTGGGTTTTGTACACTGACTTGCATTTTCTTTTGTCATCCTCAGCTTGATGCATTAATGGCTTCCTTGAACACAAAAGGTATACGAGAGAGAGCACTCAAGGGGCAACTTGAAAAGTCTTATAACAGAATATGGTTAGTCTTATAACCTATGTTTTACTCTTTGTGATTTGTATGGCTGAAATTAAAGGTTTTAAATTTAAAACGACATTTGCAGCTCGGAGATGCAAAAACGTGCAAAAGAGGAGGCACACAATACTGAGCTGGATGGGTCGGTAGTTAGAAGGTCGACTCGTGTTAGAGCTCCTCCTAGGGAAAATCCTGCTCTTGCTTTCATCAAGTACACCAACAAGTGGAAAGAAGGCTGAAAGGTCGACTCGTTTCTGTTGCTGTTGCGTATGTTTAGATACTTACCTGTGGTATCCACAGGAATTTTGCAGGGGTACATCCAAAGAAAATGCAGTGCATCCTATCTTGCATTTCTCTCTTTTTTGGGCAAAGAAGCAGGCTTATTGCTGTTTCCGTTGGCTTGGATGCAATGCCTGTAGCTTGGAAATTTAGTGTAAATGACCATTAGTTTAACCATTCTACTAGAATTCCTACTAGGATACTAAGAAAGTTGCATGCTCGACAATGCCATTATTTTGAACTAGGAGATTTACAGATGAGCACAATACGGATGCGCCCAAAGCAGTTCCGGTTTTTGGACATTTTGAAGGGTTTTTATTTGACGCATCGCGGTTCGTTTGGCCTCGTTAAGGATTGCGTCCAAAACAAGTGCGCTATATAAAAATGTGGCGGCAGATTTAAACGCACTAAAAAGGAAGAAGAGATCTCTCGCGAAAATATATTTGTGCTCACTCCATGGATTAATGACAATGAGCTTAACATCTCTTCGTAGTCGATGTTGCAAAATGATCTAACATCCTATTGGATGTCTCACAAATGATGTTTTTCTTCCAAAAAATGATGAATTGTCAATTTCTCTTTTTCTCAAAGCAGTGAGGATTATTTTGTTAGTATAATGAACTCGAGATTCCAATCTAAAAAAAGGGGTAAAATATAATTATTGACTGGAAAAAGGCGTATATATATAGGCGGCAGCTTGGCTGAAGTAACAAAACACTCATCGGAAGGCGGAGAAGAGAAGAAGAAGATCGGAAGAAGAAGAAGATGTTGTTTCAGGTGGGAGGTCAAGGCACTCGCCCCACTTTCTTCGAGATGGCAGCTGCTCAGCAGCTTCCTGCTAGCCTCAGAGCTGCTCTCACTTACTCTTTCGGAGTACGTTCCCTTTCTCTCTCTCCATATCCTAACTCACCTTCTGATGCAGCAATGGATACAAGATGTTTTAGGTTTTGCTTAGATTTGCGCTGACATACTTAATTCATCGGGAGGAGAATCGATGAAATTCGGATTTCTGAGATTTCGATTTCACTATTTCATTCTTCTGGATAACTATCTCATTTATGGAGTCGATGATGGGAGTTTTTATACTGTTGCCAGGTATTAGCTCTCAGGCGGCCGATTTTACATAAGGTGTTGGACTATGAGGATGAGTTTTTTTCCTTGCTCATGCTGGTACTTGAGATGCATAGCTTGAGGACAACAGGTTGTGTATTTTCTACTAACTTATCATTATCAACTCCTTTTTAAGATGGAGCCAGTACATTGCATGATCAATGTAAGATTGTCGGATGCTGGGTAAGTTACAGTTTTGAGTTATATAAATAAAGTTGCATCATTGTAGTTTGATTAATTAATTGAATAATTTTTACTTATTCTACGACTGTTGGTAATATTTTGATATGACTATGAGAATCCCTTTGGTAACTTGTTTTTGAATCACATGCCCTGAAACAATTATACATATGAGTAGAATGATTGGCTTAAAAAAGCTAGAACCTGCCAGTTTAGTATCAATGGTTTGTAATATGACTGAAAGTTCATGGTAAATCCCCTTTACTTGGTCCCTATTACTGAATTTTTTTCCTAAATTCAGTTCAATATGTGCAGTTAAAGTGACAAGTTCTGCTGGACTGATCCTCTCATTTGACTTTGGCCAGATGCATCTTTTTCCGAATCCTTATATGGCCTGAGAAGAAGGGCAGTACAAACCAAATTGAACAAAGACGTTCTGGGTGCAACATCTACTGATAACATTGATTACTCTGGACTGGAAAAGCGACAAAAAGTTCTTTCAGTTGTTTTTATGGTGAAGTTTCTTTCTCAATTATTATTTGCATGGATCTTATGGTTCTCATACGGCACAAGCATATCTAATGTTCTTCACCTGTATTATATGATGCAACAAAATGAGTATGAGTTCTGTGTTTTTTCTTTTTCCTAAAAAATCCTGTATAGATTTTAGAAACTAGCATGATCTGCAGGTCTTATTACATTTTCCAATGCTTCAGCTACATGGGTATCTTGTTTTTCAGCTGAATGGATACCTCATTTCCTACAACAGAATAGAGAGAGTTAGATTTCAGGAAGCATTATATGTGATTGTAATATGTATGTCTTTTTAAGAGGAATTGCGTTTACTGGCTCATAACTCATAAGTTGCCTAGTATTCGTGTAGTTGTATCATACCAGTCTAATCCGAGATTGTTATCTGGATTTCATTTGAATAGTTGGTAATTTTCTTTCTTTCAACTGTGTCTTCTTTAGGTAGTCTTACCATATTTAAAGTCGAAGTTGCATTCAGTATATAACAAAGAAAGGGAAGCTGCACTTCAAGCTAGCTTGTGGGGGCCTGGTGATGAAACTTTTGACAGCACAGATTATATAGATGCAGGAGATTCAATTGTTCCAGCACAATCTTCAGAATCAGACATGTCTGCAAGAGCACATTTGTTGAGGAGGACTAAAAAAATTATAACTGCTTGTTACCCTTATGTACATGCTGGTCATGAGGGTTTGTGGCTAATCTTTTTCTTCTGCATAGAACCGCACTTCAATATCAGCTCCACTCAATTTCATCTGCAACAACCTGATTTTACCAATCCTTGCTTTCTCTGAAATCTGAAATTTGACCTTTTTTTACTGTCAGCTCATGGATTCTCTATTTACCGTTGCATGCATTTGACTTTTCTATGATATCTATAGTTAATTCTATTCCATATTTTAATTTTTTGCATTATACAGCCGTGTGATATGCTTTTTACTCTCTACTGTCTAAACACTAACCTTCTATTCTACAGGATTAGCATTTGCGTACCAGCTGTTGTATCTGCTGGATGCCACGGGGTTCTACTCCCTTGGTTTGCATGTACTTGGAATTCATGTGTGCAGAGCTACAGGGCAGGAGCTGGTACTTTTTTTAACTGAAAATCCCATCACATGACGAAGTTTCTGTTCGTCTTGTAAAGGATTGATCCTTGGATTTTATAGTGTGGTCATGTCAAGATAAAACCTTTTGCTATTTCTTGTTGCTCATGAGATACGAAGGGGCTTTATATGATTTTTAACTCCATTGTGTGTGTTTTTTGTCACGTAGATGGATGCTTCATCCAGAATATCGAAGATAAGAAGTCGTGAGCGAGAAAGACTCAGTGGTCCTCCTTGGCTTAAGGTATGAACTAGTGTCATATTGCTGTGAACTATTTCATATTATCTTTTTTTTTGGAATCATGCTGAAAAAATGAAATTCAGATATCTTTAGCTATTTCCTTTCTTCCATATGCTAGAAATTCCTCGGAGTTGCTCTGACTGGGACTTATGCAGTACTTGACTACGCCCAGACGGGTTTGATTGCTTCTGTTTTTGTATTCAAGGTAAAAAGCCCTTCTCCACATAGTTTACTGTTTATGACCTTTAGTTTTACACAAATTTTCACTGCATAAATTCACTAAAAGGTTTCAGTAAGCATATTTCTTTCCTGAACTGATTCAAAGATTAACTGAGAAGCCATACTGATTAATTATTAAAATTTCTAGATGATGGAGTGGTGGTATCAATCAGCAGAAGAGAGAATGCATGCTCCTGTTGTGTATCCGCCTCCACCACCTCCCCCAGCCCCAAAGGCAAAGCAATTTTACACAAGTTTCTAGCCCAGATTTTACATTTAGCAATCTCAATATTTTAATTCTGCGGAATTTGAAGAATTTATTTTGCATTTGTTTATTTACTTCAGGTTGCTAAGGAGGGTATTCCAGTACCCTCTGATAGAACAAGTTGTGCCCTGTGTTCACAGAAACGTGCAAATCCATCAGCTCTTACAGTCTCAGGATTTGTATTCTGTTATGCTTGCATTTTTAAGTATGTCTCACAGGTAAGACATCTATATACCCATACTCTTTAAAGATAAAAAGTTGACATTATAACTTTCTCATTTCTGAGTTTACACTTTTTGCACTGTCTTCTGTTTAATATTTTTGTGTTATTTTTATTCTGTGCTGCAGTATAAGCGTTGCCCAGTTACTTTGATCCCTGCAGAGTCTGACGATATCAGAAGGCTTTTCCATGACATGTAGAACTCATCACATATTCTATATATGATGCTGTGTAAAATCAAAGTTGTCATTATTTGAATTATGCATTTGGTTTAGTTTTTAAGTTTCACTGTTGTTCAAGCAATAAAGAAGTTACTTTTCCTAAAGAAATAGAAAGTAATTAATAATAATATCTTATGATCATCCAAAAGATTATTAAAGTCGGGCTATATTCAATGTACAACAAAATTACCGATACACGATAAACAAAAACAAAGCCGAAATTCGCCATAAACAGGAAAATTAAAGTGAAAGCTACAGACTTTGGGACTGAAAGAATAGAAGAATAACAATGCAGAAGACAGAAAAGGAATGATCTACAAATCATGCCTTTCCATTACTGTAGTCCCATCCACAGTAGCTCTTCAACTAAAGTTTGTCGTTTTGAATCTTCAACTGCAGCATGATATGAATTAAATGTATCATTTGTCTTTGGGACTCGGCTTGAGCGTGATCTCAAATGAACATGTTAAATGACACTCTCAACAGGGCAAGCTTCAGCAAATCAACCCAAACCGAAATATAAACCCTTGTCGTCCTTCAAATGCGAGCACTAAAGAAATTCACATCTTCTCATCAAGCACACCTATAGACATTGCAAAATTTAAATACCCAATTCAGCAGTGTGATAATGTGAAATATACAAGTGCATTCTATGCAACTTTCTTAAACTTATGCTTCAAATGCTGAATAATACTTCAATAAAGCTATAAATAACAGCAGGAATATAAATCATTATCAGTTTATCAGTGTAAAAAAGCTTTTTCATTCTTAGATTTGATCAGATGGCATAGCTTATTGAGATAATTTTCATAATGCTACCACTAGACCAAACACAAAAGTTAAAGTACAAGATTTATGCAGTAAAATAAGGTGGATGAAATGGATAGAGCACTACCATAACTCAAAATGGAGCTTCAAGCGATTCATCCCAAACATCTGCACTTCCATTAGATATATCATCAATATCTTCTTCCATCGAAAGCCGAATATACTCTCTGTGTGCAAACCGGTCCCATTCTGTCAAGGTTGGATTCTGTCGCTCCTGTGAACACCCCAACACAATCAGAAAAATAGGGAAAAATCTTACAAGAACACTAGCATTTCAGCAGGAAGCAAATGAAAAATACAAGCAAGTTGTTTAATGTACCTGACGAATAAGGAATGGATCACGTGTTTCAAAAGCCATAAACTTATTAAGATTAAACAGGATGTTTAAGACACTTCCTGATAGTTTACTTCTCTTCATATCAAGCAGAGTAAAAAAACCATCATCCTGCAAGGATAAACAATAAAAAATCCTGTAAAATTCCTAAGATATCACATTACATAGTGTGACTAAATACTTCTGGTACAGCACCAGGACTTGTAAAAAGCCTAAACATTTTTCAATATTTTGCAGACCTCAAAGCATATCACACATGAGATTTATATAAATGTTGGCCAATAAACCAGCAGGAGGAGTAGATAATTAATTTAAATTCAGAAGAATCTGCAACAAAATATGTCTATTGAGGCTTTAAGCGCAACGCAAGCAATTGAATTTGGTATAGGTGTTCTAAACAGAAAAAACCCAAGGCTGGTTAAAAAAAAAAGAAATCAGTTGGATCGGACTATTATATGTATATTAGAAAAAAGGAACACCAAGAATATCTTCATTGTTCATAGGTCAATAGCACATATTGGGAAACATGTCAAGAGTGGTTTATAATTAAGAGATAACCTCAGGTTTAATCATGTCAACAATCTGACATAAGATATCTTCGAAAGGCACAGCCTCCTGCGACATGCATTCCATGCGATGCAACTGCTCCTCGTAAAAGAATTGCAACTCATTCCGGGTGATTATACCGTTTCCGTCCAAGTCAATGCACTTGAACCTGAAGAAAACAACAAACATTAGACATGCACTGACTTGAGAGAAAAATTAAACATCAAAATATTCCATTGTGATATAATTCAGCAAAATAACCAAGTAGTAATCCCTAGACAAATATTATCAACTTCAAGGTACAATGTCCTCTAAAGCATCATGAAGAGGCAAAAGAGTCCTGGCTAATGCAAAAAGACGGACAAATGTTGATGTCTACTAAATATGCTTGATTGACTTTCCATGGTTGTAGCTGATATATGTCCAGAAATGTTTGTCTCAATGCTTTCCAGTGTAGTACTAAATCTAGTTTTAAAGTTTGAACTACAAGATCAGAAAATATGACTTTCATCAAATCTATAATGTGAATGAAGTCTGCCCTGCTACTTAGACTCAAAATATATTAACCCCTGTTCTTATAATAACAGAATATTTCAGACTGAACACATCTATCATATTTTTGCAACAAAAACATTGTTTCTAGGCTCTTAAAATTACTCCATTATACTACAGATGGCTCAGTATAAGCTCCACAAACTTCACAAATGCACAAGTTTCCAATGTCCACATAGACTTGCACATAAAAGACCACACACAGCAGAAGCTTCTTCCAAGCAAAGGAGAACCAGTCATACCAGTATTCAAGGCTAGGTTCTGATGATTTGTCTTCCTCCGCAAGTATGAAATAAACAAAATCTTCATAGCCCATCTTACCCTCCACAGTAGAAGTGAATTTTCTGGAAACCTAAATAAAAATCAAATACAAAGGGAAAGAAAAATATTTAAAAAATACAGAGAAGGGCAGAAGGATGCAAGAATAACTTGGATACATACCTGAGAGAATATTCTGTCAACAATCCTATAGGTAAGAGCATGGTTCCCATATCTTATTAGGTTCTCCTTGTCAATTAAAAAATCATGGTCCACATCCAGCTCCCAGAACTTGCAGTATATAACATAAAAATGCTCATAGGAGAAATATCTGTTTTGAGAAACAATACACAAGATATATATCAAGAAAAAGAAGAGAGGATATTCGAACCCCCGTACAGAGATATTTCACATCATACAGGTGATTCATTATTAAAATAATGTATAGAAAGCCAAAAAAAATCTAATCCAGATAAACATATGGCAAGAGAATAGTACTCAACACATCTGACATAAGGGAACTCGTTTTAGTCACAAAATGGCAATTATAACTGGGCTTGGAAATCTTAGCTCCCACACATCCTCAGAAATGCCAAGAATATGCTTAATACTACAGACATACGCCAGTAACATGAGAGAGAGGGAGAGAGGGCGTAGACTGCTTCATTAATTCTAACCTCAGAACTTTGTTTATGTCTTCTTCTTCATCAGCTTGTTGCAAAGCAGCAATTAAGTTGCCACGCTTCAGCTCCCTGAGGGTAATATGACCATTTCCTGCTCTATTTATGTAATAAAATATTCTGTAAATTACAGTTTCAGCTGCACAGAAAAAACATTTCGGTACTATCAGAGTGAAGAAAAGCACCAGATTAGAGAATTAAAGAAACATATAAAGATACCATATCTCTCCTGAAACTCAGGTGTGCTTGCCAAGAACTCCAAACCAGGATGAGTTGCCAAAAGTTCAAGAAGAACAGGGTTGAAGTCATCCTATGTCCAAAAAATTAAGGCAGACTTCAGCCAGAGTTCAGAAGATGAAAATTGGCAAGGAATACCAAAAAACAAGCCTCTAACAAACAATAAAATCACAGCAGCATGGTCTTGTCAGCTGGATATCTATTGGATAATGATGATGGTAGATGTATACAGTCAATCCCCAAAAAAGGTTATCTACGAAAAATCCCTTCTCAAACGTAATATTTTGAAACTATACAGATAAAAATGATGGTTAGCAGAATATCAAAAATACTGAAATCACCTTAGTAAGGTATCTGTGTTCTGGTTGCTTCAATATAGTGAATATTAGAGTAGCTGTGTCCATGGTCAACATGTTTCCTTTGACCCAGTAATCGACAAATCCATCCCTACAAGAATAATTGTTGCCAATAAAAGTTTGCTATGAGGACTGGATTAGATACTCATTAAACTGAATAGGAAATACCCAAATCAATGGTATCAATGTATCACATATTTAAAGTTTCTTTGATAGGATATATTGATTTTGATGAGGTCTTTATTTGTGTAAGTGCCCTTTACAACCATTTGACTCAAACTCATGAGCTAGCATCGTAGTTACCATAACCATATTTATCTTAAATTAATTACGATCAGGTACGAAGAAAAAGTGCGGTTTAGTGTGTTTCAATATTAGATATCCTTTGGACTTGTTCTGTCTTTTGAAACTCTCAACTTCCAATCTCAAAACTATCAAAGATCTATCTACTATTTCACTCCTCTTCTACAATCACTACAAAGGAATCAGCCATTTATTATTCTAGACCACAAATATCTGTCTAGCTATACAATATATAACAGTTTAGTCTATACAAATAGTTTGAAATAAAGTAAGTTATATACCTTGTGACTAATCCAGTACCATTAGCATTGATTTTCCGGAAAAGAACAGAAGAGAAGAATGACGGAAGCTTGCAGATTTCCCTTGTCACAGCTTTAAATTCTAAAAGACAAACAGAGAAATCCGTTAGCTCGAGAAAGTAAAATGTATGAACACCCTGCAAGTCTTACCAGTTATTTGCATCCCCTCACTATGAACACGGAAAACCTGATCTATTTGAAGCATGCATTTGTCTTTGAGTTCCTTTGGTGCTGGAAGACCATTTTGAAAGTAGAACTGCAGAAAATTTATGAATTTTTTTTAACAAAAGACTTAGTGGTGTCACATTGTATAAGTGCAATCCCTGATTGCACCATGAGAAACAAACACATAAGTTTCTTACCTGTGGAATCAGCTCCTTTTTTGGCCGCAGTACTTTCAGGGGAGACCCTAGAGAAGAAGGGCCTAGCCTCTGCTTCATAATGCGAGGCGAACCAGATAAACTTCTTGGTGAGAGTGGAGGCGCACTTCCAGCAGGAAACATGGATGGTATTGCACTGCTAGAAGAAGCATTTGGACTAGAAACATTTCCCGGTACATTCAGTGGCGCCCCTGCTTTTGCATCACCAACCAATGATTTCACCTGCACACAGATTTGAGGTGGAAAATGTTTATAGGAGTTGCATATCAGAGAACCAAACAAATAAAGCAGAGGATCATAAATAATTATTAAAGAAAAGAATGAAACAAATGCCAACAAGAACAGACATCTGAAACCACTACCCTCAATTTCTGGTTCAGTAAACCCATCTTTATTTGTGATTAAGCAATTCTATCCGTTAGTCCGAATTTCCAAATGTTTTGTAGCTCATCATAATGCCTAAGAGCAACTAATTAACCATCAATCACTGACATTTCTGATCCAATTCTATTAATTCCATCTCTTTTAAGAAAGAGTAAAGAAATTGAAGGCAGCATCCCTTCGTTAAATTAAACCACCATTACCAATTTACCACACATGTGACATAAGCAAATGAACAAAATTATATTACCATCACATACGACAACCTGACACAATACGAAAGGAGAAAGCGGGAAATTCCACAAACCACATCAATCCGTAAAAAACACCAAAATCAAATCACCAACACATACCAGTCTATTCGTATCTTGGAGCGAAAGCCACTGCTCGAAAATCTCCTGAGCTAGATAGGGATTTGATTTGAGCGCCAAAGGTGACACCTCGGGTATCTGTAGCAAATCCGCATTAAACGACGACATCTCTCCATTTGAATTATCATCCATCACAGCCATATTCTCAATCAATCACATCCACCGCAAACAAAATCAAATCGCAAACCCTAGAAAAAAAATTGTGAATCTTGGAGAAGCGAAGAACAAAAGGTTGAGATTGGAATCAAATTGAAGAGAGGAGGAATACGGATTAGAGGTCTCGGAATCGGAACCCGTAAGAATGAGGGAAGAGAGAGATGAAGAAAATTAAGGCGTCGCTTCGTCCGTCGATACAATAGGGAAGGAGAAGTGCGATCTATGCGAACATGGCCGTTAGATTCTTCCTTATTTTCATCTTTTTATCTATTTTTGTCTAATGACACCAATAAATTATCATGGTATTTTTGTAGGAGTAAAATTCAACATTGGTTTGGCGCGGTGGAAGATTGGATGTCTGAAGAAAAAAATTACATTATTTGATGAGTTTCATACAGAGAGTGTTTAAATTCAAAAAAGTATTAGTAGTCTAAATAATTGTGTTTATCATGATTTTAACAAACAATTTGCATGCAGACTACAGTATTTAGATTTCCTTGTGTGATGATTATTATAAAAGTAAAAGGAGTAATAATCTATCTTATACTATACTGTATTAAAGTTGAGATTTTTTAAGTCTCGGAGAAATTTTAACAGATGTTGCTAGCTACCTATTTTTTATAAATAATTATTAATTTTAAAAATTAAACAACTAATAAAAATATTATCTATTATTAAGCCAATAAAAATATTATACGAGTAATTATTAATAAAGTATTAAGAGTGTCATACTACTATTTGTTAAGTTTAATATCTTGAATTGTCTAAATATGTTATTTATCTATTGTAAAGTTTATAGTAAACTATTTTACAAGTACATAATTTTAAAAAAACCTTTTTTGAAATAAAAATTTATTGAGGTTGTAATAATACAAAATGATATAAATTATATGTAAAGTATGTTAAAATCGATTATTAAAATACTATTAATTAATTTTATAAACATATTCCCGTGCCTGGCACGGGACACTACACTAGTTTCCTTTTAAATAATGGGTAGAATATAATTACACCGAACCCTGTTATTCAAAATTGTGTAGTTCATTTTTCTGCACTCATATCATTATGCAGAATTATATAGCAATGAAGGGGGGAAAATAACTCATACAGACATATATCTTCCTCAAAATTCCTTTACACACTGAAAAAAACATACCCGGTATAAATTTTGCATAGTAAATTAAGACAACAAAGCAAATCATAACAAGGTAGCTAAAAATGACCATGCCTTGAAGATTACTTCCTATGGCCTGATCTGATTCAGAACAATACCGTGATCTGAACATATTACAAAAAGTACAAAGGCCTCGATTTTTTCCCCTTCTCTTGGTGACTATTCACAAGATAAAACCATGTTGAAAGTTCTTGAGTGTTAGTTGCAAGATTCAAATCTGTCCATGGATGCGATTACAGCAGAACCCAGAAAGGATATATAGTCAAGAACAAGGGTCCCACCATGCAGAGCGACGAGCAAAGACTTCAGCTCGAGGTCAGACACTAAAATGGCAGAAAGAGCTCTTATTTTCCACGGGTAAAATGTAAATAATCATTTCACAAATATATTACCGAAGTTTTCTCATTTTCTTCTGTCTCTGCCAATTTTGAGAAAGTCAAAGCTCTTGACAGTCTCGTCAAGAAGGCCTTTGGCAGTAGTGGTGCGTGAGGGCGTTCCTAACCGAGTTGTTGACTCGGATCCGAGTTTGACCACCCTTTGACTGCTTGACAGCCTGGCACTGCTAGTAAGAAGCCGGTTAGAACGTTCGCTTGGCCCAGCAGAAGAGGTTGGTCTGCTAGCAGTAGCAACGGCTTTCTTTGACGTGCTACCAAATCTGGTAGAGGTGTACTTGCCTTTTAAGGAATCAGGCTGTTAAGAAAATTTAAGTCAAGGATTATTAAAAACAGAGAATTTATGTGATGTTAATAATGTTATACAGAATTTGTGCATTGATTTGATTGAAAAGTTGAGCTGACCAGTTGGAATTGTAGTGCAGCTTCTGATGTCTTCTGCTTTGAGCGGTCACCTTGCAGTGCAGAGATGGATGAGTTTCTTCTTGCATAAGCCTCAACAGCCTCTTGTCCAGCTGAATGCAGAAAATTATGATGCTAAGTAGTGGAATTAATAGAAAGTTGATATAGAGAAGAGGGGTCATCTCGTCAAAATCAAGAAAATGATAGCCCTAAACATTAGTTCTTTGTTAATTAACTAAAGGAAGAACATGTGCAGGATTGCCAATTATATGTCACTATATCAGTCATATAAGACTTCAGGTGGCATTAAACTTGTACAAGCATACACAGAAATAAAACCTGGAGGCCTGTCTGCTCTTTCACCAGATGTTCCAGCATTTCCATTTGGGTTTATTCTATGTGGCTGAAATGCAGATATTGATGAGTATTTGTGTAAAACTGAAAGATGACCAATTTATTGGAAATCAAAATATATAAGCTCACCTTTAGTCTAGAACCAGCACTGAGTTGAGGGTACTTCAATATGGTCCAATCGAATACATAATCGAATTGATAGCCTGCAAGAGAAATTGCATAGCACTGAATTTCTGTATAAATTATTGAAGCACTTTTTTCAGAGGAAGAACTTACTGAAGCATAGCATCCAAGTTTCTAAAGAATATAATTCTGTTTTAAATATCTCGTTTTGCAGGAAGGAATACATATACAGACACAGTCAACAGTTTGCCATAGGTTGAGAATTAGCAGAAAGGGAGCTGAAGCATGTTGTAGGCGAAAGAGAATCTTGATAAATAAAACAAAGCTTTAGAGCTTGGGAAGAATGATGATAGGCACCTTCTCTGATGAACAAGTCTCTGAAAAGCCGCTTCAAATACGAGTAATCGGGCTTGTCCTCAAAACGAAGTGATCGGCAATAATGAAAATAGGATGTAAACTCTGTTGGATGTGACTTACACAAAACCTGCATATTTAAGAAGCTTTAAACATGAATTATCCATTATAATGCTAGGGACTTTCAAATGCATTAAAATATAGTTCTGTAGGATACATGCATAACAATAAATCATTGACCACCTCAGGAAAAAGACACCAGTCATGAGCCCAGTTACGAAATTGCAAGAAGTAGATTACAGAAATTTTAGGACATCGTTAAAAAGACTCAAGAGTGAGAAATACACAGTGCAAGAATAACAGATCCAAAGGTATATGCTAAAGTACCTCAATAGGTGTCAGCATCTTCTTCTCACTAATACGATCATATTTTTGCTTCTTCGTCCCTGCTTTCAACCCCTGCCATGGAAGACTGAAGTACGGGGGGACGAGAAAAGATTGTATTAAAAATTAATGGAACTGATGGTTCGAAAGGGAAACAGTGTTGGGTTGTAATGTTGTATAAAGTTTCTTACCTTCCCCTTAGAAAATACATAAGCACATAGCCAAGAGATTCCATATCATCCCTTCGACTTTGTTCTGCAAATAAAAATAAGAAATATCTTGAATTGGAAACAAAATTTTGGAAAAGAACTATCAGAAAGGGACCACTGTGAGTCACTACCTACACCAAGGTGAGTGTTCACACTAGCATAGCGAGCTGTGCCTGTGAGATTCTTATTTTCCCTGCAGCCAGAAAACACTTTAAAATGACAACTGAATCTCATGAAAAGGCTTTATTCAAGCAGATCACTTCTGATAGCGGATGATGGTACAGGCGTACAGCATAAATATTAGACAGCCTCTAAGAAAGCAATTTCCAGAATATAATTTCAACTGAGAATATTCTACAGAATATGAAAGGGTACTTCAAAATCAATAATTTATTCATCATATATAGTCATAAAAGTGGAATTGAAATGCCAGAAGAAGAGAGCACACAAATTTGCCTTATGGAGTAAACCTAGTTAGGAAGAAAGGATAGAAGAACTGAACAATCCAAGACGAAGGGCATAGAAGAATTTCTGGAGGATAAATTGTTGCATACTTTTTCAAAGAATTTTAGCTACGGTCATGTTAAACCATGTATGACACCTCCAAAAAAGTCAAGAGATACTTTACATACATGAATACATATATCAAGATTAGTTACATCAAAAAACAAAATGGACAAATCATGGAGGACAAAGGCACATAGCATCTCAAAATGCAGCCTCAACAGAAGCTTCTTTCTGTAAAGAAGATCCTTGTACTTCAAGAATTAAATAAACTGCAATTTATAAACAAGACATATACCAGCTATAAAAATAAATAAATTGGATCAGAATAGAAAGGGCTACATGTTGTCTTATAAAATTTTGTATTTTCCTGTACACCTAACAACTTATATAGTCAATAAGAATTACAGTAAATATTCTTCACATCAGCAGTGTAACCAATTCAGTTTGAAGAAAGTGACGCAGCTTTCAATATTCAAACAGCAAGGATGTTACCTATATGGAATGTGCTTATGGGTCTGAAGATCTTTATACTTCTTGGCAAGGCCATAATCAATGACATAGACCTGTTACAGGCCAAAAGAAGTTTATAAAATGCCAGAACGTTTCTGGCATGTTTGAACATGACTTTTTATCCAACAGTACCTGATTGGCTTTACGCCCTAAGCCCATAAGAAAGTTGTCAGGCTTTATATCACGATGAAGGAAACCCCTGATATGCATGTACTCAACTCTGCTGATCTATGAAAACACGAGGAATTTTAAAATTATAAGAAATCCTACAGGAGCTTCCTCATAAGCAAATAGCAGGCACTTACCATTTGATCTGCAAGCATTAGTACAGTTTTTAAAGAGAACTTCCGGTTGCAGTAGTTGAACAAATCTTCAAGACTGGGTCCCAGAAGGTCAATCACCATTGCATTGTACTCGCCCTCAACTCCATACCACTTCAGATGAGGTATTCCAGCTGTATTAACATACTTCGTATTTTTAGAGGACTTGGCGAGTCATAAAATGTTAACTTCACTAAAATTCTTTGATAACATGACAACTTACTGCCGCCTTGAAGAATAGTGTACAATTTGGACTCATAGTGAAGCTGAGGATGCTTAGTCTTAACAGATTCCTGTGAAATTAAGTTTGGGTAGGAAAACAATGTATGAGAACAATGTCTAACTAGTAAATGAACAGGAGAGCATAATAACTCTTTTTTTCTTTCTTTCTGAAAGCATAAAGATAATTCAACAATTCAACTGACTAACTTCATTTCACTATAGGAGTAAAAAAAATGCAACATAAGATCCAGTTCATTATACAACATAGCTATAAGACAATCAAGGGGTAAGTTGCATGAAATAGAGAGATGTGCGCGTCCACTTTACGGGTACATATAATGATCACAAGAGAAAAGCTTAGGTTATTACCAACTTGACACCCACTTCTTCCCCAGTTTGTATATTGACCCCTGAATCAATCAAAACCAATAACCAATTAAGTACTCGGGACAAATTATAAAGGCAATCAGGATTCCGAAAGCTATGCAACAGATAAAGAGTACTTACCTAGATAAATTTCACCAAAAGAACCACTACCAATCTTCCTACCCAGCTTGAATTTTCCACCAACAGTTTGATCCATCATTTTCTGAACCGTCTGAAACCAATTTAAAACTCCTAGGACGCAGAATCCAACAGAAATTCAATCAGTAATAGCCTTTTCTTACTCTTCCACTTCTCAACTAAAACGGAATCCTCGAATCCACAACAAATCACCAATCAAATAAATTAGCTAGAAGCTTCAAAATCCAGATGAGCAGCTAAAAGCTTCAAAATTTACGCCCCGAATGCACAGATCGTTGAACTACATTGTCTGAAGACATCAGATTACATAACAACTGGAAGAGAAGCTGAACAAATCATCCAAGGCAATCATAAACAGGAGGAAGTGGGAAGCTGGAGAAAATCTGATGGAACTACAAACGTATACGCAACCAATCACATGTTGTTGTAAATGCATAAAAAAATTGCCTACGGAGATGAAGGTTTCTTCAGATAAGAATTGGGATTTGAGGGAAATTTGGGAATTGCAGAACGACGAATTTGGTGGGATTCTCGGTTTGCCCTTTTTTATTTCCTGGCGCTCGCTTCAGGGGAAGGTTGGTTTGGGGGTGAGGAAGAGTGTGATATCGCACGTGCGAAGCTTGGGGTTTCTATGGACATGCGAAGAGGCACGTGTAAGAGGAGCAAAGAGATTATTTTTTTAAAAAAAAATCCTCGGAATATGAATAATCCATCATTTCACAATATGTCCAAGAAATTATTTTAAAAAAAATCATGTCCAAAAATTACTTTGTTTATTATAAAAAATATAATTTATTTCACCATTTTGAAATTTAAACACTTAAGAAAATATAGTGCATAAAACTATAAAAGCATAGTTGTAAGTTTTTGAAATTTTTTTCTCTTTATTTTCAGCTCAGAAATCATAACACATATACGCTTCGTCCTAGAAATACGTAGATATGATGAGAGCCTAAACACTCTAACCTCTACCCGCCTAAAGAGAGAATTGCTTCCTTCCATTGTTTCTGGTGAGGACATGGCCTCACCAACTCCTCACTTCATACCTGAAACCCAAGAACGTCCAAATACCAATATTGATACTACGATGGAAGTGGTCAATCTGGACCAATCACTGGACAAGAAAAATTGCAAGCCGGAGAATACCAACAACCAGGCCACCGCCATTATATGGAAGAAGACTGCAACGAAGCTTGAGAGGAAGAGACCCAAAACATAGCGGTTACTGCTGCTCCAACCCCTTGGAAGGAGCTCTTTAAGCCCAAAGAAGGGGTTCAACAAACCACTGAAACCACGAAGGAAGACGATGGAGGCAATACTCAAGCTAATGTTGAAGAGGTGAGCACGAGGTTCCTATATAGCTTTCTTTCCGAAAAGAGTAAAGTCACCTTCCCAAACGGCGAGGATAACGATCTTCTTATCACCATTGAATCAGAGGTCCTAGATGTGTTTTCCAAGGAGTGGACCTGCACCATAATGGTTAAATCACTAGGAACCATGATAACCCACGACGTGATGAGCAAGAAGGTGTACGAGCTGTGGAAACTAAAAGGAAAACTGAGGCTTATTGATCTTCCAAATTCATATTACATGATCAAATTCAATTGTGAAGAGGATTACATGTCAGTCCTAAGAATACGTAGATACAACTAGAGACTAAACACTCTGAGTTCTCTGCCCTTATAGAGAGAGAACTGTTTCCTTTCATTTTTTCTAGTGAGGACATGGTCTCACCAACTCTTCACTTCGTACACGAAACCCAAGAACATCCAAATGCCAATACTGATACTACAATGGAAGCAAAGACGGATCTATAGAAAAAAAAATCCCCCCCACAAAAAAATTAGTGTAAAAAATAACGTTTTTTCTGATATAGCCCCTCTTAAGTTCGAATCCTGCGTACGCCACTGAATGGAAGTGGTCAATCGAACCAACCACCGGACGAGGAAAATTGCAAGCTGGAGAATACCAACAACCAGGCCAGCGCCATCATGGAAAAAGATTGTAACAAAGCTGAGGAGGAAGAGACCCAAAGCATAGCGTATACTGCTGCTCCGACCCATTGAAAGGAGCTCTTTAAGCCCAAAGAAGAGGTTCAACACTACTTCAAATATTCATGCTAAAATCGAGTTGCGGATTGGTTAGCTAGATATGATAATGAGTGTGTGAGGGGGGTTTGTAGAGACAAAACAAGAGGGCAAATGAAGCTAAGTAATAGATTAGAGAGTTCAAATAAATGGGTGAAACCCTTCATAAAAGTGCTCTAAGTGGATTGAGTTATCATCTAATCGTCACATTTTTTAATAAAAAAAACATAGAATTAAAATGAAAAATTAATTTAAACATAGTATCACACGTTATAAATATGAATATCAATTTTACATTTACATATCAACATTTATAATTTATATACTATGAATATTAATTTTGCATAAATATGAATATCAATTTTACATTTACATATCAACATTTATAATTTATATACTATGAATATTAATTTTGCATGTACGTATCAACAATTTTGTAATTTGTATACTTTTTTTCATCCTATACTTATAATGAAAAATATTGTATCAAATATTTTGTTGATTCAAAGGCTCAAGCCAAATATACAGTTCCACACGCAGGCGTTTTACATCCTGTTCTTAGCAATCCTTTTCGAGCTCTCACTTCAATCCCTTGAAGACCTGCAACTGCAACTGATCCATGGTCGCCCCGCTTTCAACGGATTTTGGTGTTTCCTCTCTAGCCACAACGACAAAGAAAATTCCCGCATCCTCCCTCGCCGCAAATCCCTAAATTGCTGCTATATTTTCACTTCTGGCGGTTTTCTATTGCACCGTGAAGATGCAAGGGGACCCCGCCAATTTAGGTCAGATGCAGTCTATCATGCTGACGATCGAAGAGGCTTGCAATTCAATTCAGGTCAAGTTCTTACTACACTCGTTCTTGCGATACTTTTTTCCCCTTCAGTTTTGCGATGCCTAGATAATTGAAGCTTAGTTGAGGTTGATGGGTTATGTTTTGCTGGAAATGCATTGTGGCGACTTTTCTGTTTGGATTTGAGTATGAGTTTGGACATAGAAATTAACGGCAGTGGAATTTGTAGGTAGAAGATCAGTTAAATGAGTTTTGTGCTCAAGATCCTATGAAACTGCAAATTTCCTCCAGTTCTTTATTCAGTATAGCACATGCTTCTTGAAGATCTTGAAAGACGTTCGAAATGCAAGTTATCACCTTCTACTTACTCTGCAACAACGAATTGTAGTTGTTGGTTCTATAGACTTTTAAATGAAACAATCATACTGTGATGAATATTCTTACAGTTTATGCACTCCAATATTTTTTTGAAGTATTAAACTGTCTGTTTTTTATCATCATTACCTGGCTTTGCTGATTCAGCTGTGAGTTCTTCTACTAATAGTTTTCTCTTTTGCTTTTCCCCTTTTAGCTCTCTACCATGTCACTAGAAATAGATTTTTAGATCAGCATACTTGAATTTCATACTTTATATGTTTTCTATTTTCTAAGCCTCGGCTGTTTTTTTGAAGCAGGTGCATGCTAATCCAGCCACAGCAGAGACAGCTATTTTGTCTCTTAGTCAATCCTCTAAGCCGTATCAGGCATGTAGATTCATTCTTGGTAAGTGCGTGTTATCAATTCTTCTGAAAACTAATGCAGGATATTGATAGATTATATTGCTTTGTTTCCAGTCTTTAAGACAATATTTGTAGGTCTTCTGTGAGGCTCTGAGTTTCAATGTATGAGAAAAAGATGTTTCTCTTTCCCCTATTTACTAGAGTTACCCTAGAAAGCCAAGACTTTAAATCTCACCAGAGGGGAAAGTGACCTGTACTGACATATAGTATATTATTTCTTACCCAAGAATTTATGCTTCAGTTGCAAATGATCTATCTAAATAACTGCTAATATAAATATTATAATTAATTATTCTAGTAAATAGGGAATTATAAAATATTAGACAAACTTTTTCACCAAAATAAAGAACCACAACCCTTTAATAAGGCATAATTGCGAAATGTAACATGCATGTGTCGTTGCATGACAATCTTATTTCGGCGGCCTCATTGTCCATATTTCAAAAGCTTTTATTCATAAATGGAGGAAGACATGACAACCTGACATCAGTGCATCACTTTTGTTCAGCGCTGACTTTTATAAGCTATAATAGGTTTCTACATATGATGTATTGTTGTGTATGTCAATATGACAAGTCTTATGCCTCTTATGATTCCCACAGAACATTCCAAAGCATCAGATGCTAAATTTCAGGCTGCTTCTGCAATTAGTCAGGCAGCTATAAGAGAATGGCCAGTCCTTACTTCTGATGACAAGAAAAGCTTGATCAAGTAATTCCTCATTTTAATGCTTTATTAGTGCAATTGGTACTATATTAAGAAGTAATTAACTGATTGATCTTTTTACGTCACCTACCTTGTGTGCTTCCATGCAGTTACTTCTCTATTTTCTAGAATCAACTTTAGCAATTTGTATCTTAAACCGGGAAAATCAATATACATCTTCTATTTGGGGGGATAGTTTCTAAATGAATTTGATATTCTATGCGCCAATAAAAATTTAAAGACTATAATTAGTTTAAATTAATTCAAGTTCTTTGGGCTATTTTTTTGTGTGTGTAGCTTCTGCCTATGCTACATCATGCAACGTGCAAGCTCACTCGAGAGTTACATCCGGTCTAAGGTGGCTTTTGTGGCTGCTCAGTTGATGAAAAGGGGTTGGTATGTTTCCTATGAACTTGACCTGAATATAAATACAGTAATTTTTTTAATTAACTAATTATCTATGTTGACTATTGTATAATGCTTCATCCCATGTTGAAGTTTACAAATTTTCACTAGATATGAATATCTTTGCTTTTGTCAATTTTGCCTATTTGCAGGCTAGAGTTTAATGGTGCTGAGAAGGAGGCCTATCTTGCAGAGGTATTTGAACGTTTTCCATAATCGCTTGTTCATTCTGGTCCTCTAGTTATTTTTCCCACTTCTTCCAGTTCCACATCCTTTATTTGCTTGAATGGCATCTAAATATTTGGTCTTTAGTGGTATAGTGTGATCCTTAATGTTTTGGTTTGTATGAGCTCTATTTAATATCTCTAGACTTGTCATTGTCAAATTTTATGTAATTTTTTTTGGAAGGAGAGATGGTACTCCCCCGCTCCTTCCATGAATATTATTGTGGTCTACATACCACAGAGAATGCTAAAAATTCTATGTATATGCTGTAATAGATAGTTCAATCCTTGATTTGATAATAAATATACTACCTGTACTTGGTTTGGGTCTAATTTGTGCCAAAACTCCATAGCAGGTCTTCAGTATACTGGAAAAAGGACGCTAAGTTTAATATCAACTCATTTCTTTTTGACACATGCTTCTGAAAACCTATTTTTTGGACCCAGTTGAACCTGTAATTGAAGTTATTTCACCTATGAAAGAAACCCTTGCATTCTTGCATGCCAAATTGTGTTCCTTACTTGTGTTACTATAATATTGCTGTTTAAGTGTGTAGTGTGTTTTTGACAGAAAGAAAGACATTTGTTGTCCTGGTCCTTTTTTTATAAGCCTGTCTTCTGATGAGAGAAAAATTAAAATCTCTTTTTTCTATTACTGTTTGTGTTTATAAATCTTAGAACTTTATTATGGCATTTATAGGTGAAGCGTGCTGTTACCGGCTTCCACGGCTTAGACATACAGAACAGTGGAATGATTTTCTTGGAGTCTCTGGTATTCACCAGCTTGGATATGTTTGCCATTAATTATATTTATACTTCTCTGTATATTGGTTTGTTGCAATAATGAAATTTCTTCTAAGGTATCTGAATTTTCACCATCCACTTCAAGTGCAATGGACCTTCCAAGGGAGTTCCATGACAATTGCAGGAAATCATTCGAGCTGGATTACCTGAAGGTTTGGGCTACTTGTCTCTCTTGTTTTTAGCTGTGGAGTTCCTTTCTTTCTGCGCAGGTTGGATAGTTGAAATGAATTTTGTGAGATTAATGCCCTTTCATATTTTCATGATAGACATTCTACAGTTGGGCTCAGGAATCTGCTGTAGCTCTTACGAACAGAATAATCAAATCAAATTCCGCTGTTCCAGAGGCTAATGTTTGTGCTGCTGCACTGCGTCTAATGTGTCAAATATTGAGTTGGGAGTTCCAGTCCAACTCCAACAATGGTTTAGAAACCTCAGTAAATGTTTTTTCAGCAGATATTAGACAGGATATTTCCTCGTCTAAGAGGTCAGAATGTGTGTTGGTTAAGGTGATTGCTCCATGTTTTTAAAAAAATCCTTTTGTCAGAGTTAGTTCTACTTCTTATGTTTTAAAAAAGAATTCCTGGTCTTCACCCACTCATATGAGGAATTTCGAGCTGTAATACATGATATGTGAATAATGTAATGCTAAATACTTTTTTACATGGGAATTGATTGATTTGTATATGCTTATATTTTTTTTTACTGTATTTATGGATCTTTCTGTGTCTAAAGACAATAGCATTTGATGCTATGAAGTAGTTTCTTTTGAATTTGGGATCTCTATGTACATCTAAAATAATTACTTTTCTGGCTGGGAGATTTGGTCATGTTTATATTTTTAAATTTAACGACCTAAGTACACTGACCTTTTGTATTTCGGCCTTGTAGCCTGGTCCCTTGTGGCGTGAGGTTCTAATTACAAGTGGTCATGTTGGATGGTTGCTAAGTCTGTATGGGGCTCTGAGGCCAAAGTTTTCACTTCAAGGGTACTGGCTTGATTGTCCTTTAGCAGTTTCAGCACGGAAGTTGATTTTACAGCTCTACTCTTTAACAGGAACCATTTTTCCTTCTGGTATGTGGCTTAAAAGAATTACTTGTTAACTAAAAAAAATACTTCTGAAAGTTATGTATCATCAAGATAGATAAGAAATTTTAGAATAATGTCTCTGAACTATGCAAGGTAATGGTGAACTATAGTGCATTCTGGCTAAAATGAGATCTAGTCAGTTCATCCTTGTTGTTGCCTTAGGGATTTGTAATCTGCTCCCTATTTCTTGTGTTCTTTTAACTGTAGGCCATCTTAATTACCATAAATAATCTGCTTCTGCTAATTTGATGTAGATAACATACATATGCATGAGCATCATCTTGTACAATTGCTTTCTGGAGTTTTGCCATGGATTTACCCCCCAGACCGTATTTCACAGGAGCTTGAATGCGGAAAAAGTGAGAGGTTGAGAACCACTTTTCCTTGTTCATTTCTTCTACTCTAAACCCCCTTCAAGAGTAGGTTTTATCCTTGCTCCGAGTCTTATGTTTAAATCCAAACGAGTTGAGAGACGTGTAAAATCACTCTTGTTGCACTCCTTTTATGTCTGTTTTAACATTCTTTGTAGGCCAATATATTCTTTGTTCTAACATCTTTACTCTTATGCATACTAATGGTTGTTTTCAGCTTTAGTTTTTTTTCTTTTGTTTGTTAGATGAATGTATATGCATCTTTACTTCTTCTTTTTCCAGTGAGATGCTAGATGGCTGCCGCGCATTGTTAGCTGTTGCAACAGTAACGTCGCCCTCTTTTTTCGACAGCTTACTGAAATCTATATGGTCAGTAATGGACTTCGTGCTATTTCCTTTTTTCTTGGGATGCTATGAACTAGTATATATAAGCTAAAAAGTAAACCTTTATTTTGCATTTTTGTTAGTCTGAAAACAGTGGCTTCATCATTAGCCTTCATTTTGATTATCTTTTCCATTGATGTTCAGTCCTTTTGGCACAATTAGCCTGTTATCTGGCCTGATGTCTGAAGTTGTGAAAGACCTTATGACCAAAAATACTGAAGACGAGACATGGAGCTGGGTAGCACGAGATATATTGCTTGATACATGGACAGCTCTTCTTGCGGTATGCTTTTTGTACTATTTGTTTGGATTACCTCCCCATAATGCGTCATCTTGCATTAAATACCATGATTGAGTGCATTATGGGGGGTTATCCAAACACACCTTATGATGTAGCATCCCAAAATGGAAGGATTTAAACTACTCCCTACTTGGGAAATGGTAAAAACCATCACAACTAAAAAGTATCACATTTCCAATGTAATTCTTTTCCTTTTTAAGTTGTTTATTGTGTGCCCAAGGGCACACATTAGATACACCCTATTTCTTATTACTGAATAGTACTCTCAAAGACTTGTGTACCCGAATATATTACATTATGTTTTTGTATATTGTACAAAATCTGGCTGTTCTATATACATGCAACTTTAAAGCATGTAGAATTAAGGTGTTTTCTTTTTCTTTTCAATTTCTCCTTCAGCCAAATGACAATGGTAGCTGGAATGTGGCACTTCCTGCTGAAGGAATAAGTGCAGCAGCTAGTCTGTTTCAATTGATCGTCGAGTCTGAGCTGAAAGGTTAAGTTTTGGACTTGAAGACCATAGTTTCAGTATATCCTTTCTGTTGAGGCTAGCTGCCCTGCTCTATGCTATCTAACATCCTTGTCATTCGATATTGTAACACGCAGCTGCATCTATTTCTGCTTTCAATGATGATGATGATTCTGGAATTGACATTCAAGCTTCCATTTATGGTGGGTTCTTAATCTACACAATCTTCTTTCTAGCAGCCTTTTGTTTTCTTTTATTTCAAATATAGCTTTTCTGTGACTATCTTTTCTCGAACCAATTTTACTTCATATTCTTGTAGCAATGGATGAAAGGTTGAGTTCTTACGGACTTATTGCTAGAGCTTCAATTGAGATATCAGTACCTCTTTTGACAAGAGTTTTCTTGGAGCGTTTTGCACGACTTCATCAGGTTCTTTACCCCCTCCTTTGTTGTGGATGAGATTTTTGGTTGCATTCTTGTTTGAAAGCAAAATGAGGGCTGTAATAATTTTCCTTTATCTACATTAGTATTTATTAGCTTCACGAGCTTCATCACATATCTGTTGTTGATATGATTGTTACCTACATACCTTTACTTAAGATGTTCTATATATCTAATCTAAGGAAGGATAAAAGATGCAACTTTAAACTAAAGACCCGGTATTTGACTTCTTCAATTTTTATTTTTTTTGGGGGGTGTTAATATTTCATATTTGTGGGTTCAACTTCCTTCGAATGTTGAATTCTTGTGTACTGTATTTCATTGTGTTTTTGAGGTACTGTTAAACTTTATAGGCTACCATGCCGTCTTCATTTGTAGGGCAGGGGCACATCTGATCCTACTGCTACATTAGAAGAGCTTTACTCTCTCTTATTAATATGTGGACATGTTCTAGCTGATGAAGGAGAGGGGGAGGCACCAATGGTAAGGGCCACTAGCTTATTTCTCTACTTTTTATATATATGTGGGGTTTAGAATGCAGATTAAAGGTACTCTTTGCAGTTGACAGTGAAATCCTTATCACCTCTTTCTCTTTCTTGGAATCAGGAAGCTGTTTGGTAGAATATATGCTTATTCTTTTGGCTCAATTTATCATCTTGTTAATATAATCAGCATTTATATCTATTTTCCTCTCTATAAAGGGATCAATATCTTATATTTGACTTCTGCTACAAGTATTATCATGTAAAGCATGATAATCATAGGAAACATCCAATTTTATAGTAATTATCTTTGGAATCTAATCTCTTGTCATTATGCCATATGCACAGGTTCCAGAGCTCATACAAACCCATTTTAGGGACAGTGTGGAACCTGACAAGCATCCAGTTGTTGTACTTTCTTGGTAGTCTTCTTGTCACGAAGATCGTGTTCATAGACTATGCAATGCCTTCTCATTTAATTCCTTTTCCTTGCAAAAAAAATTGCGTCTTCTTATATGACTAACATTATACTATCAATATGATTACACTTCTGCTTACTGCATTGAGATTAGGATTTAGAAAAGACTTGCCTTGCATTATTTAGTGGGTCAGGATGTTTAGCAGACACAACGTTGCTTTTTTAGTTGCTTTTTCAAAGCAGTGTCTCAATTATAATATGACTATGTTGCTCAAAAGGCCTGTATATTGGTTAATCGTTGCAGCTCTATTCTGCGTTTTGCTGAGCAGAGTGTTGATCCTGAGATACGGGCATCTTTTTTCAGTCCTCGTCTTATGGAGGTAAAAGTGATAAAGACAGATGTATTCTTCCTTTCGTAATTGTGTGTTTATCGTTGCACATGAGATTTTCCATTGTGCAGGCAATCATATGGTTCCTTGCACGGTGGTCCAGCACATATCTAATGCCACCTAAGAGCTGTACAGGCTATGATAGTGGTTCAGATTATACTCTATCACATCAAGGCAGAAACTCTTTGTTCGACTTTTTTGGAGAACATAATCAAGGAAAGTTCATCCTCAGTAGCATTGTTCAAATATCAATCTCAGCATTGATGTCATATCCAGGGGAGAAAAATTTACAGGTATCTGATAGGCCTCACCGGTATACTTGATCAGCCATCTATAGATATTGCCATTTATTTCATGCTTTATATGGATTTTGTCATTCATTCATTTATTTATTACAGTTTTAGTGAATTGGCAAAATGGTTGACCACTAAAAGAGCAATTAATATTTTTATGGGAACCCATGATGTTGACCACTGCTCCTTCAATATATACTTGTAATGACTCTTTACTTTGTTGCATACACCAAACTAATATAGGGTCCTAATTTGTATGACTTCAGTATGGAATTTGAATGGATATTTTGCTCTATTGAACCCTTACAGGAATTGATCTGTCGCCAACTCCTCCATGTACTTGTAAGGCGGAAAGAAATTTGCATTCACCTTATTGCTCTGGTGAGTAATGTAGCAAATTATGATGCTTGAATATCAGCAGGCTTTTAGCGAAGTTGATTTTCCCTACATGCTTCTCATCAGGCTATATTTGTTTCCAGGACCCATGGAATAAATTTGCTTATACTTTTGTAACGGATAGAAACTTATTTTTGCTAAATGCTGTACATCAGGTAATATTTTCAATGCTTTGAGTGTTAAGTGCTTTTATAAAGATAGATAGTTATAGTGGGTTGCCTGCTGTTACAGAGATCTCTTGCTCAGAGTTTTGTTCTTTCGGCTGCTGGCATGAATAATTCAGAAACTTCAAATCAGTAAGCCCCTGTTATCCGAAATCTATTCACACTCTTCCAAATGCAGGATATGATTTAAAATTCAATCTGACGGTTATATGTATGTGTATCTTTGAAGGTACGCTAGGGATCTGATGAGTCACATGGCTGCTTATCTTGTAGACTTGACAGGCAAAGATGACCTTAATAAGGTTGCTGAGAAGCCTGATACCATCATGACGGTATGTGATATGCGTTTTCTCCAGATTTGTTCTCTTATTATACAGTATAAAATTGGTTTGTGATGAGGGAGAGTTATTAGGTAACTTGTATATTGGAACGGCTTCGTGGGGCTGCCAATGCTTCCAATTCACAAACACGGAGGGCAATCTATGAGATAGGGCTTGCTGTAAATAATCCACTTCTGCTTCTCCTTCGAGCCTACAGGCACGAGGTACTAAATCTTTGAAGTTTAAACGTTGAAATTCAAATTTTGGGATAGTTCAGCTTTTGGTCTTTCAAGTTAGGAGAATCAACAGTGTGCTCACTTCAACTCCAGCCTGCCAAAAATTTGATTTGGTTGTAGTTTGGATAAAATTAATTTGCTCAAAGCAGCATAGTAATATTTTAGCATAGTCTCGAGTTTAAAGCATGTTTCATACGAGATAATATATTTTGCATCTGGAGAAGTGATAACTATATATCTCTATTGGATCGTCTAAACTTTTATTTACAGTATTAGAAACATACATAACCATACAAATAGGTAGTATTATGTAACCACTCTTATTGTCTTTCTTCTCAGTATACAGTGGTTTATCTGATTCTCAAATTTGCGGGTCAATGGGTGGATGGTCAAATCAGTTTTTTAGAGGCAAAAGAAGCTGCTCTAGTTATCAACTTTTGCATGTGTTTGCTTAAGCTGTATTCTGAACTCAATATTGGCAAGGTAAGATTCTTGTTGTAAGATTCTTGTTGTAAGTTTCTATATACTATGTGGCTCAGTGATGGCAGACCTCGGAATTCTGGTTTGCTCTTTCAAAGAACAAACATTTCAAAATAGAGGGTTAAAGGGTGTGTACAGGATAACATCATATTGACAGGAAAATATTGTAAAAATTCTAACAAGATGATGAATATCAATATTATAAAAAAAATTTGTAGTAGAAAATCTTAAATCTGATTGGAAACTTTCTAGCTATTCTTTAAAGAATGCAGAAAACTCCAAACTTTTTTGTTTAACGTGTAAAGAACATTGCGTTACCGGTCTTGAAGATTAGAGATTAATGGTGGCGGAAATGCGTATGCACCTAAGTGAAGAAAATCTTACAATATAATTTCGTACTAAATTATCAGTAATAATATTATTTTGGTAATTTTGCTATTGGAAGAAATGGGATACTTTAATGCTAAAAGTACTATATCGTAATTACGAGAGGGACAAATACTAGGAGACTCTCCTAAGGAGAGTAACGAAATTGAAACTCCCAAGGACTTTGAGTCGCTGGGTTCATCACTCAGGACTTAAGTATCAGAGTTAACCTACTATGGCTAACTCAATTTCATTGTGTGCTCTATCTTTATAATAACATTGCACATCTCATAATTATAATCATCATTTCTTGGATCGTTGTAGATATCAATGAGTCGATCAAGCACTTTGGCCGATGAGGAGAAGGCTGGGAAATACAAGGATTTACGTGCTTTACTTCAGCTTCTTTCATTTCTATGTTCAAAAGATCTGGTATGTTTTCTTGCCCAATAAACCAAGATCATCCAGAATCAGTGACAGTACTGCCTTCATATGTGCTCAGATTTGATGCTGTCTTTGCAGATTGATTTCTCAACTGAACCTATTGAGTCACAAGGCATGAGTATTGCTCAGGCAAACACCAATTCACTTTTATGTCTTGACAATGTTATTTAGAAACTTCTGTCCCTTGATTTCCTTGATATTTTCTACAGGTTGTGTATTCTGGGCTGCACATAATTACACCCTTGATTTCACTGGAGCTCCTGAAATTCCCCAAACTTTGTCGTGATGTGAGATATAATCCCTTGGCAACTTGACATTTGAAATCTCTTTTCTGAATTTGACTTGTTGCTGATATTGTATGCAGTACTTCTCATTGCTATCCCATATGCTTGAAGTTTATCCTGAGATGATTGCCCAATTAAGTGGTGAAGCTTTTGCACACATCATGGGCACTCTTGACTTTGGCCTTCGTTTTCAGGTAAACTTGGTACCAAGCTGTATCTGACACTATTAGCTATCTTTTTCTTGTTTGGGTTGATCTTATAATACTTTTTGGCTTTTAAACTGGTAAATAGCTTCCGAATGATCATTCTACTAATCAGAATCATCCACTGACGAAGTTTTGCTTCTTTTAAATGATTTGAAAATGGATTTTATCATCACTTCCCTTGCCAGAGCATGCTTTTTCTGAAATTATCTGTGTTTCCATCAGGATTCAGATGTTGTTGACATGTCTCTTAGATCTACCAAAGCTCTTGTTGCTTTTCACTACAAGGAGACAACCATTGGCCGCCCAGGATTGGGCCTAAATGCTACCGGTTTTATGGATGCCAACGGAAAGCATCAGAAGGGTTTTTTGAGTCATTCTTTGCCATCTTTGCTCCAGTTGCTCCTCTTTGAGGATTACTGGTAAAGTTTCATTATTCAGTTACTTAGTTTAAGCTTTGTCAAAAACAAAATCAGTTTAAACAAAGCAATATCTATGCATCTCTTCTCCACTAGTCTTCTTCTGTCATACTGTCCTTAATTAGACGTCTCTTACATGTGATCTGAATAGATCTCTTATTTAAATGTTTTCCATAATTTATCTGATACAATTTTATTGGGGGTGCTAGTTCGGATATTGTCAGTGCAGCAGCAGATGCTCTTCTTCCGTTGATTCTTAGTGAACAAGTGCTTTTTCAGGTACTATTCGACCTCTATGATTTAGCTAGCTTTTCTGTCTAACCATGTATTTTGGCATTGACTCTGTTGTGGAATTGGGTCTTTATACTTGAAAAGGAACATACATTTCAATTACGCATGCATGTAATATAAGAATTCTCCTACTTCTGGGGGTGACAGTGAACCCTGGTTTTAACTCCCAGAACTAACTGTGTAACCACAATTTTAAAGAAATGAAAACCAAAAACTTGATTGGAATTATTCTGGTTTGAAATTGGATCGAACTGGGGCTGCACCAGAGGATTTTATTATTCTGGTTTGAAATCCTACTAGTTTATACCAGAAAATTGTTGCTTTATATTTTCTAAAATGGTTCCTATCCAATAAAAAAATGTGATTGGATTTTAATCAGTTTTTGATGTAAACCAGAATATGAACACCCCTGTCATTATTAGACCATGTGGTTTAAGCTAATGGAGACATATAACGTACTTTATAAAGAGTTAGCAATATACATTTAGTCTTGTTGCCTAGTTCTTCCATTTGCAGGAATATGCTTTATATCACAACACTTGTTGATATTTGTCAGCGATTGGGCAATGCATTGATTGAGAGACAGACGGACCCCGGTCTTAAAATCCGATTGGCAAACGCGTTGCAGACGCTCACCACTGCAAATCAGCTTACTTCTGCTTTAGACCGTATCAACTACCAGAGGTTCAGGAAGAATCTACGCAACTTCTTGATCGAGGTTCGAGGTTTCCTCCGAACAATGTGATTTAGAGACATCATCATTAGATTGGATTCATTGTTTGTTTGATTATGTATTTCTGTGATTTTTTTTTTTTTTGGGGGGGGGGGGGGGGGGGGGGATGTAACTAGGTTGTAGGTATTTAAAGTCTTCAACTGAATTGCAGTCCATAAACTGATAAATCAAATGAGTTTTGCCGAGTTCATTTGCCATTATCACGAAAAAGATTTGAGTTTCGATCAACTTTCAAAATAAGCCCTAGTTATTAGATCATACTGACATTTTTCAAGATAGACAATTTTACAATAATAAAACAATAGAATACACTCAAAGAATTACAAAGAATGGCCACAAGAAGAAGTCTTGTACACTAGGAATCAAGACCTTATAAATTATAATCCTGCAGAGACTAATCCGTGCAAAGTCGCGATTCCAATCAATACACCTTGATCATTGATAACCGGAAGAAATTGAACAGGGGAGGGTGGAGATTCCATCTTCTTCATCGCATCAACTGCCATCGCTTCCGGATTGATCGTCCTTGGTTGCCTGAAAATGACAACGATGAACGATTATTATTATTACAGCACGAGACTTATGCATAGATGGCAACTCAATTGCATTTTACCTGTTGCACATTTCTCCAACTGTGAGCTTGAAGATTCCTTCACCACTAGCTTTGAGTGTTCGACGTAGATCACCATCGGTGAACGTGCCCATGAGATGGTAGTCTTCATCGATTACAAGAAGACAACCACATCCTTTGCTTGTTAGCTCAACAAGCTGGTCCATTATAAGGTCTCCTTCTTTGCAAACTGGAAGCTCTTCTTGCTTCTTCATTACATCTCTCACCTGTAAAACCACACCAATTCACCATTTTTTCAAAGACAAAAAAGAAGAGTAGGAGCTTTCTGAGTTGAAGATGAACTAGTTCCAAGAAGAAACATATGCTTTCTTCTAAGAAAATTATACTTTTCTTCTCATACTGAAACCTTCTTGTTGAAGGAAAGAGATAACAAATCAATTACAGGAAATTATTCAGATATAACTTGCAACAGAATCCAAAATCTGAGCAAAACAGTCCTAATTTTAGATGCCTGTAAAAGAGAAGATCAAAACGAAAGCCAGAGACTCGATCCAGAACACGAAAAAATTCACAATTTCATTTCAAATCGAAGAACATAGAAACAAAAAGTACCTTGAAAATGAGGTGCTTCCCAATCTTGCCAGCAGGGTGATTAGCAGCGTACTCCTCTTTACTCAAATTCCTCGCAGCCATTAGCGCAATCGCAACCGTATCACCAAAAACCATCTGGATAGCCGTAGAGGTAACCGGCGCAAGATCAAACGGACACAATTCTCTCTCTAAAGGCAAATGCACATTCATATCGCAATAATTCATCAACAAATTCGACTCGGTAGACGCGATCCCGACGAGATACGCGCCTTTCGCCTTGGCGCAAGGAGCAAGACGGATTAGCTCCTCACTATTGCCCGATTTACTGAACAAAACAAGCACGTCTCTAGAATTCAAGATGCCGATGTCGCCATGGAGAGCGTCGACTGGAGAGAGGAAGGCGGATTTGATTCCGAGTGAGACTAGGGTTTGGGAGATCTTGTTGGCGACGAAGCCGGATTTGCCGACGCCGGTGAAGAAGACGGTGCCTGTGGTTTCGAGGAGCGTGCGAGTGAAGGCTAGGGTTTGTGTGTGGTCGAGATTGTGGAAGAAGTGGTTTAGATACTTCTGTTGGGACTTGAAGAGGTCGATGAGAGTGGATTCGTTGAGGTTGGAGGAGAAATCAGGCTTCAGATCGCCGTTGGAGAGGACGTGATCCGCCATTGGAGGTGGGAGAGATCCCATTCTGTTGCTGGAAGCGTTGGATGATGGAATTTTGATGTGGCTTGTTGAGAATTTTCAGAGATCGGAAGAGAATTGAGGAGGAAAGAAAGGTATTGATTTGACGGTGCTACTGCTGGCAAATAAGTGGCAATGTATCAGCAGCTGTAAAGAGAGAAAAAATGTCGGCGGTTATGATTTAAGATATTTTATTGACTAATGTCAAATCGGGGCGGACAAATTCGGGTCGGATATTATTTGCAATATAACAAGTCAAGTCAAGTCGTGTTCGGATTGGACTCTTGCGGCCTTGCATATCGTCTGAAATCGGGTTTTCGGGCAAAATTTAAGTTGGACAGTACTCGGGTAGGGACGATCTCGTGCCGGTTGCTTTCGGGTCCGGGCATTTTCGGATCAGGTCGATTTTGAAAAAGGAAAGATTCAATTTTAAAAATGATAGTTTAAATATATGTATGAATTACTAATGATTTATAATTAAGTAGTAACTGGTCGAACAAGTTGGGGTTGGAATATCGAATTTCGGACATTTTCAAATCGGACATTATCTTTTTCGGTTTTCGATCGGGATTTTTTTTTTGTCCGAAAAAGCTCGAAGAAAAAGGAAGCATGAGTTGGATTTGGTGAATTTTTCTGACAAGAGATGCAAGAAATCAAATGTGAATCTGGCAGTTGCTATGATGGCATGGGTGTTATCAATGCTTATGGGAGATTAGTTGGTGAGTTTAGCAGGATAGATGGTGAGCTATGGTTGGTATGAAATAATCCATCTTTGTTTATAGACGAAATCTGTAGTTGATTGAATCTCTGTCTTCTAGAGGAGAATATTATACTACACACCAGTATATTTTGGCGTGATCATTCAACAAATGGTGCAAAGATCATTCAGCAGCATTTTTGTCAATAGAATCAAACTGAAGCTTCTTTTTGATTGATGCATTTGAATCCTGTTCAGCAGAATTACAAGTACCAAGGCACACTAATATTCAAAACACTCTTCCAAGATTAAGAGCCACCAGTGACATAATGACATTCAACTAATCAAACAGTTTTTGAATTGGATCAATGCACACGCCCAATAGCAATTCATTTGAATTTGGGCCTTCTTGATTGTAAGCCCAAATTACATGGGCCCATATGCTTATGCCCTATACTCCATAGTATCCGTACAAATTAAGAACCAATGTGCTTATCATAACGTTAGAAGCAATAGAATTACACTTGCGCTTCAATACCTACCTAGCTTTCTCAAATCTTACTTCCTGCTATGAATACCGTAATAAAATATGATCCATGATAATATTATTTATTCGACGTTACAGTAAAAATATTTAGAAATTTTCTAGGGTACATGTGTGTATATATTATATTAAAAAAAAGAATTTAGGTATATTTAGGTACTATATAATTTTATTTTAATAACATAATCTTGTACAAATAATTAATAAAATTCCCATCAATATGATGTTATTCCAGATAGGTAGAACCGTAGATGAGAAATTTAAAAAATAAAGCACCGACTTGGAGTTGGAGTTAGCAGTTGTGAACACTAGATTTGACGCCAACAACGATAATACTCCGTCCGTCTCCTAATATAGATCCCGTTTATTGTTATCGAGGTAAATTAAGGAAGAGAGAAAGAAAAGTGGAGAGGAGAGAGATTGTGAGTGGGTGTGAATTTTTATGTAGGAAAGAGAAGATAAAAAAGTGAATTGGTGTGAGTTTTGATGTAAAAAAGAGGAAAGATAGTGTAAATTGATGTAATATTGATAATAAGACAAAAGATAAAAAAAGAAAGTAGAATCTATATTTTAAGACGTCTAAAATGGAAAACGTGATCTATAATAGGAGACGAAGGGACTATTAGACCTACGAGTATATGCAGTTGGGTTTGGGACCACTAATCTTGATTCTTGATTGATTGAAACTATTAATCGTACTTTAACTAAGTTTAATATCAATTTCGTATATTATGAATAGTACTGTATACGATTTGGAGTTCCAAGCTAGTTTCAGAGAGAAATCGGACGGCTGCAGCAGGTGACACGTGGATTGTGCTTGGGTGTTTGGGACCGTTGGATGTTGGGCTAGCTCGGACATGTAGTACAATTTCTCCACGTGGGATGCAGGAATGTGTGCCACGAACCTAGGGCTTACACATGACACGTGGTTACAACTCACTCAAATGACCTAAATTAATTAGGGTTAGGGCTACACGTATAAAAAAAAAAAAAAAAAAAACACAACCAAGTAAGGAGTATAAATGTCGTCCAAGCGGTGTCTAGAGTGTTATGATAGTCTAATTTCCTAACAAATCGAATGGATATATTCTCAAAACGCAGAGAAGAACATCAGATTTGAACTCGAAATGACCCAAGTAGAGCGAACATTGATCAAACAGGTTAAACAAAGTTTCACATCGAAAGTTGGAGATAAATTGTTTACTGTATAACACTACAAGAAAAATAACTTTAAGTGACGAAATATCAAAAGAAGGGCGATGAATTTTTTTTACGTCGCGATTTTGGGCGACAAAAAGCGGTTTGTCACATAAAACAAATTTTGGGAGACAAAAATAAGAATTTGCCGCACATGACAATTTAGGGCTTCAAAACCATGGATTACTCTTTTTATTGCCAACTGGTTTTAGGATGAACATGAGCTTTTATATTGGACCTACGTACGTTGCACTTATCCACATTCCGGATCCCAATTAACTAAGCTTTAGCGAGACAGTTTATGGATTGACCATGGGTAGCGAGAGTGAATCAAGACTATATTGCAGAAACGTAATCTCAGTTAGCGACAATATAGCAAAGTCTCATTTCTGATGACCTCTTTACAACTCTTTTTAAGAACTGTTCCTCACTCGCACGCGCCAAGAGACATCGTTTACACATTTTCAAGCCATTGAAATCTCGATTTCCGCCAACTTATCCTGAATTTTAACCACCACGCCTTTTTCACTAATAGCTTCACTTATGATCTTATGCGCACTAGTGTTTCCCAAATATCCAACACAACATTCTCATCTCCGATACGTTCCGTCCGCATCGATTGTTGCTCATGTGCCTTCGTAATCACCCAACATTAACATACGAGTCGTTATGTGTACATACTTCATTTTTTATACTGTGTATCAACATATTGTACTGTTACTTGCTCCCACAGATTTACAGGTTATGAGGAAGGGGTAAAGTTTACAATTGAAGAAAATGAAGCTATTCCTTCGTCTATGCCGATTGAGTGAATTCACAGTGGGTCTCGAGTACGAAGTGAAAAGGGTTAAAAGTACATGATTAGGTGGAGGAAAAATTACTTGTAATTGGATCGGGATCTGCTATTTCATTTTTCATCTGACGGAGAACAGTCATCAATCCTCGAAATTGGAGTGATTTAAACCACTTTTTTTGTACAGTTATATAAATGTAGTACAAAATGCAGTAAGCTGGCTTAATAGTGCATACAGTTACAAGCTTCAATTCTTTCACTATTTAAGTTATAGTTTTAGTCTTTTCGTAAGAAAACTAGCAAATAACAATGAAACAAAGAATAACAATGAAACAAAGAATAACAATGAAACAAAGAATCAGGATCGATCGAACTCAACCGTTTTAAATCAATAACAATGAAACAAAGAATCAGGATCGATCGAATTGAAGAGAAAATAACATGCACTATATTTAGGAAAATTAGTGGTTTCCTACATACTGGCATACTGCAGGAGATACAATATATAGTTTTCATAGTACATAAAATATATTTGATATAGTCAATTGAAGAACAATATATAACAAACTACGGAGTATGATATACGGAGTACTCCGTATTAACAATTGATCAACTAAATTTATACAAAAATATGGCCTACGAGTGTGTTTGGGCGTGAAAATGGCGATCCAAACACACCCTAAGATAAAACAAGACTTCATTAAAATCTTTATAAGTCAGGCATTGCTTTTAGTAGGTCTTAAATTAAGGCTCCGTTTATATGCACACGTTTTTTGGCTAAATGCACACTAATCTGTGCGGTAAGAGTTGCAGTACACTTCTGTGCGTTAAAGATTACCGCACCAAAGGGCTCTGGGGCATTGTTGGAATGTTTTCTGAAACATATATCAATCTGGTGCGGTAAGCATTACCGCACAGATCTATGCGTTAACAATTAACGCACTGCGTTAACAATTAACGCACCACGTTAATACGAGATTAACAAAAAAAAATCAGATTTTGATTAACTTAAACACATGTGCGGTAACTCTTACCGCACAGGATATATAAAAAAAATTTAAAAAAATAAAATAAAACCAGGAATTAAATAATGAATAAAATTGGTGCGGTAATTGTTACCGCACCGGTTTTTTATTAATAATTATTTGAAAATAATTAAATTAAATTTTTTAAAAATTAATAAATATTATCTGTGCGGTAACTGTTACCGCACATGATTTTTTTGAAAAAATGCCCGTTGGAATTTTATGCACGTTGGTGCGTTAACTATTACCGCACCAACGGGCATTTTTTTGGTTGTATATAGAGGTTGAGCTCTCTTGTTGAAGTTTTGCAATGCACACCACAATGCACACGACAATTGGATATCAGGGGTCGTGGAAGAAAAATACGAAGTCGATGAAGAAGAGGAAGTGGACGAAGAAGACAAAGAAGTCGATGAGGAAGTGGACGAAGAAGAAGTCGAAGGAGAGGAAGAAGGCGAAGCAAATGTATCAATTGCATTAGACGATTGGACTCCGTTACCGATTTTGGTTAGTATATTATGAATTTAAATTTTGTATTTAATTGCATGAGATTTAGGTTAATTAGTTAAAATTGCGTATCTAAGTAATGTAGTTTAATCAATATAGGAAGAAGACTTTAGACCACATTTTAGTACTGCGCAAATGTGGGATAGTAAGGAAGAGATGATGGAATGGACAAAACAGAGAGCAAGAGATTTAATGATAGTTTTGGTACATCGTACATCTAGCAAATATTGCGTTGATTTTGTATGCGATAGGTTTGGAAAACCTAGATCGGGTAGGCCGAAAGTGAATTTAAAAAATCCAGAATTGCCGGTTCCGAGGCTTCGTGATCGAAAATCGAAGAAATGTGGTTGTACATTTGAGTTATATGGGGTTCGTATCAAAGAAGGGCCTTATAGTTATAAATGGATCGTGAATGTTGTAGAAGGTCGTCACAACCACACCCTTCCTACTAGTTTTCATGGGAATTCATTCGTGGGTAGAATGAGCAAAGAGGAGGAGAAAATAGCAACGGAAGCGGGGGATGATCGCAAGACGCCAAAAAACATACTTATTCAACTTAGGAAAAGAGACCCGCAAAATGTGACATCCATGAAGCAGATTGCCAATTTTTTGCAGAAGATCAATTTTGAAGATCGTGGTGAATTGTCAGTTACTCAGTGGTCTCTAAATTTTCAGAAAGAGAACAAGTATTTTTGTCAACCTTTGAGGAACACGAGGACGAATGAGGTTGAAGTCCTTTTTTTCGCTCACCCGGAGTCGATTCGTTTGTTTAGGAAGTTTCCTCACGTGATTATCATGGACGCCACATACAAGACAAATAGGTATGATATGACTTTAGTGGAGATGGTTGGTTTCACTTGCACGCACAAGACGTTCAACATCGCATATGCATTCATGGATCAGCAGCGTCTGCATCAGCAACATCATCATCAGCCTGAGCTCCTCGGCCTCCTCGCTATCTCTGTATAAATGGGAGAAGAGGACAGGGGCCAGCTGGAATCACAGGTGCGGGAGGATCAACAACTGTAAGCTCATAAATAGCCCTGGCGATGTGCGTCTCATAACTCTTCAGCAACTCATTTGTAAAAGGACCTCCGGGCATCCAAGGTACAGCAGGAGGTGGTACAGGATCTGCATCGGGAGGTGGTACATGAGGTGCAGCAGCCGGATGCGGTACATCATCAGTCGGGGGAGGTGGTACATCTGGCGTAGGAGACGAAGGACCTAAATCTGTAGGAGCTGGCGATGAAGGCCCCATACCAGCATGATCCTCTGAAATAATAGGAGGGTCGTCTCTCCTAAGCTGATCTGTCGGTATCTCGAGATGAGATACAATATAATTTGTACCTAAACCCTCACCGTCTCCCAGCATATCATCATCCAAATCAACAGATGTATCAACGACGTCCATATCCTCCTCCTCACTCTCACTGTAACCCTCATCATCAGCAGACGGATCAACATCTAGACCAGAATCTCTAACTGCCCCAATATCTGTAAGTGCCCCAGTAACATCAGTGGGTGTCGAACTAGAAGCATTCAGCTGGTCTCGAGCAGTAGCAAAACTCTGACGTATGGACGCTGTAATCTTCGTCCTCCTAACACGCTCTGCAGCAACAGGAGCCCCCGGAACAAAACCACTAGAAGCCATCATATCTCGCACCCCCTAATGTTGTTGTTATAGCGTAACGTTATTTTAATAGCGTTACAAAAATAACGTCAAATTCAAAAACGTCTTTTCCATGACGTCGTAACGTTACAAACAGTTGTTGTAACGTCAATCCTAATCAAAATCATCTCTAATTTCTAAACATTTTGTTCATAACGTTACGAAATTAACGTTATAATTCGCCTAATTTCAATACTTTATATACTAATAATTCATAACGTTACAAAATAAGAGAAGAACAATGTCATATTTCATAAAATAATTAATTCATTAATTTTACAATATAAAATGTCATATTTCATAACATTATGAAATTATTTAATTTCATAACGTTATAAAATTTCATTAATTTCATAACGTTATAAAATTTCATTAATTTCATAACGTTATAAAATTTCATTAATTTCATAACGTTACGAATAAATTAATTAATTTCATAATGTTACCAAATAATATAATTTTATAACGTTACGCAATAAATTACTTAATTTCATAACGTTACCATATAAATTAATTTCATAATGTTATAAAATAAATTAAATAAATTCATAACGTTACGAAATTTATTTAAAAATTTCATAACGTTATCAAATATTATTAAATTCATAACGTTATGAAATTAAATAACTAATTTCATAACGTTATGAATTTAATAAATTAATTAAATTAAATAAATTGATAACGTTACGAAATTTATTTAAAAATTTCATAACGTTATCAAATATTATTAAATTCATAAAGTTATGAAATTGAATAACTAATTTTATAACGTTACGAAATAAAATAATTAAACTATTTAAAAACATTAAAAACGTTATAGAATATTTAATAAAAATACATACTTGATGTAGATCTACGGGAGTCTCAAAAGCTTCCGGTTGCGCCTCGGTTTGAGCCTCGGTTTGTGGATTCAACCTTCTATTTTCTCGAGTAGCGTACCCGGGACCGACGTTTTGGACGGGTCGCTTTCGGTTTCTTCGCCTCGGGGCGGGTTGCGGTGCGGGTATCGGGGAGGGTTGGGGTGTGGGTATCGGGGTGGGTTGGGCTGCTGGTATCGGGTCGGGTCGGGCTACGAGTATCGGGTCGGGTCGGGCTATGGGTATGGGATCGGGCCGGGCTCGGGATTTTGGCCGGTTCCGGTTACCACCACTGTAAATCAGTGGCACCTCGGCTTCCTCCTCGTCTTCATCCTCCACAGCCAGCCACGGAGTCGCCGCAGGAACGGCCGTCGTCGCCGCAGGAAGAGTTACCGCACCGGTGTTTAAGTTAATCAAAATCTGATTTTTTTTTTTGTTAATCTCGTATTAACGTGGTGCGTTAATTGTTAACGCATAGATCTGTGCGGTAATGCTTACCGCACCAGATTCATATATGTTTCAAAAAACATTCCAACAATGCCCCGGAGCCCTTTGGTGCGGTAATCCTTAACGCATAGAAGTGTACTGCAACTCTTACCGCACAGATTAGTGTGCATTTAGCCCAAAAAACGTGTGCATATAGACGGAGCCTAAATTAACATTTAACTACTCCGCTTTTTTTATCAATCCATCAACCATTCCAGTAACTTTTTTTTCACTCGAACGAGAGGCTGGACTCTCTGGACATTGTATTGAAAAGAAAATTACTCTATTACAAGGCAGAGAAAGCAATAAATACCCCCTAAGGTCATGAACAAGTAACTGAAAAACAACAGATGAAACATAAAAACCCAAACTAAAATTGAAAGCAAAATTAGCAAAGGTATATATAGTAGCTTGATTGGCCTCACGGTGGACATGTCGAATACATCCTTCAAAAGGTAGCCATGACATCAAGCTCGATGAGTTGTGAATCACTTATGTGAAGATCAGGAAAGACCCAAGAGCTCAGAAATCACTTACAAAGAGATTTACATATGTCTCACCTCAAGGGGAGTAGTGAGATTTGAACCCGCAATCTGATCTTTAACTTATTGAAGTGCACATATATAGCTAAGTTAAGGATAAGGAAGCCATATATATATAGGTAGTTGAATGATAGAAACATTGGACTACTTTTTCTTCCTCTTCTTATCATAGCTAACCCCACGTGCCTTAGCCTGAAAATCCCTAACCTCCTTAAGATAAGTCCGTACAGCGCGGGCAGCAAAGGGGTTAAGGTCCGGGCAGCCTCCGCCATGCTCTTCGAAGGCCGCCCTAAGGCGACCAACGAGGGAATCAAGGCTGCCCCAAGCCTGGCGGAGGGGGCAAGGGCAGGGTCCAGGGGGGTCAGGGACCCCGAAGAACGGACATGAGTTTGAGTGAACCTTAGTCTTTCCGAACTGGTCGAGGTACCGCATGAACTCAACCACGTGCGCCCCGCTGCATTGGGGCAGGTGAAGAGGCGGGCGGTGGTTGAGGAGGTACTGGAGGAATGTTAGCCAGTCCCGTCTCTTCTGGTTCGAGTACCGACTCGGGCCCGACGAGGATGTGCTTGGTGTTACCTCCATGTATTTCTTATGGAATTAGGGTTTCAGAATGTGATACTATTGTTGATGATAAGGAGAGAGGTTAGATGTGAGTTGTGAGATTGGAACAAGTAAATAGGGTCAATATTTAGAGCAACCTGTCATTGCAGCAAACAAAGAGGACCTAAGCAACTCATAAATGCACATGTTTGCCTGTGCCTGCGAAGGACTCTGATTGTGAATATAGAATGGTGTGCATGTATTCGTATATTCGTACAATAAGACCATTTTTACCGGATCCAACTCCAAATTTAAAAACGTTTAACTATTTTAAAATGTACAAATATACACATCCCTTCATATTTGCATGTAATATACGATACAAATTTAAATATATGCATGTATTTATGTATATGTGTGCGCATGTGAGTTTAAAGAAATATGTGTAGAAATATCTATATATATATAAAAATTCATGAGTTTGAGAAAGTAAAGATAATTGGTACTCATTAATGTTTAAACTTAATTTTTCTATTTTTTCTATTTCTCATTAAATGTCTAATAAAATGTCTAATAAAATCATAATTATGTGTTTAATTGGTTAGTATTTCCGCCATTTTCATCTTTTTTGTGTTAATGTCTTGATCTGCATGTTAGATTTGCTTTGGCCTAAATTGGATAAAATTTGCCCTGAAAAAAATTATATAATTAGCCCAATCCAGTTTTGAGACGAAATCCGTAATTACCCCGCGCGTGTGTAGATAATTCTTTAGTGAATGCAAGCTAGTTACCATGTGTTTACTATGAAAAGAAAAAAAAAGTGGGGTTACCAAGTGAATTTTTTTTGTAACAATTGTGAAGTACAGTAGTATTAACGAATAGGGAGGGTGACATGACAACAGTGGGCCGACAGGCAGACAGTAAGTACACACGCACAACTCGGCAATTTCATATTTTAATAGCGTTATCATTATAATACGGGGTATATAGTTTGAACATATGTCTACAAGTGTGTATATATCTGATCATCTCCTCGTTTTTACTATTTGTGCATACCCATCCTGCTCAGTTTTTTTAATTACCCCACTAGTATTTAACTGATGTTCTGTATGCCCTCAGATGAACATAGACAGAGTATTACAGAAGAAGCTAATTGCTTTGTTTCTGAATGTCTGACAACGAGCTTACAAGTTACAATGGTCCATTAAAACTATGAACACCAATGAAAATATGTTATATATTTCGGTGTGACATCAGATTACAAGTGTGGGCGCATCTCTTTGATATTTCGGCAAGAATAGGATATCTTCAAATTTAGAACTTCAACTAACTGCAAAGACAAGAATTGTATGTGAGGCGACTGTGGGTTCGATTTCCACCGTGAACGCGCGCAACTCATTCCTATTTGAAAGTCTGATTTCTATGTTATGAATTGTCGTGCATAAGGGAATATAAGTTGAACTAGATTCTTCTTTTTGATTAATCAAAACCCCTTCCCAAACTGTACAATCTTCCTGAATGTAGATCTGGATGTAGATGATAACATCTATAGAGATGAATCTTCTATTTATCATACATTAAAGTACTACATGAGCAGTTAATAAGGAATATCAATCCGCCGAATCACTCCTGTTATAATGTAAGAAACCAAAATTTCCAGACTGAATGAGTGAATGATAAATAGGAATCTGGGATTGAGGCAAGATCACCTGCAGCTACTAATGTACATGACAAAATAAGGAAGAAGAAAATCAAAACAAGAATGGGCACCAATAGCCCTTACAATCGGTCCTTCATGTTGGATTTAGGGCACACTCAACATTCTTTTCTCAAATTATCTGGCACTTGACAGTGAAAATAAAAGATCGGAAATGTCGTCTTTCCTGTTTGCCCAACATCAGCAGTCGTTTGCTCACCATGTCCATATAAAGAATCTTGTGTCTCAGCTTACATTTCTTCCCCACAATCTATCTCGGACTAAGGAGCCAAACAGGAATAGTGCGTAGAAGCTGCCATGTTCATACCAATCCACATACATTAGGATTTATGTGTATTGACAAAGCAACAAAGAATACTTGATGGTCCCAATCAAAAAGTGTAAGGCTCTGGCTAATCTAAAACCTTTCATTGTTTGTTTATTTCTCACTTTTTGATTGAATTATTACCTTGGCTGAAGAGGGTTTACAGATGTAATTGATTCCGTACTACCGAAGGGAATTCCCAGACTTGGTGGTAGTAGTGCTGCTTCCAAAGTTGAGCTTACCCTTCTTGTCTGCTGGTTTCAATATCTGGAAAGAGCACATTAGAGTCTCATCCACACTCATCATAGCACCAGCATTGTCAAACTCCCCACAGTAATTAGGAGCTGAAAATATAGTGACCAGCTGTCGATCAGCAAAAAACTCATACCCATCTTCTACAACCTGCACAAAAAGATAAACAGAAATTATAACATGACAGGAGTTTGCAAACATTGATCAACTTCTTTTTCTTTTCAGCTTAAGCACTTTATAGTAAAATTTTAGTTTTTCTGTTCAGCACCAGTACAAGAATTATAGTTTTTCTGTTAAACAGTGTTTGTTAGTTTAAACCCTAAAATAAAAAACAAACGGGGTCCAACTTTAACTTTTTTTTAACTAGTTATGAGTTATCTAACTTCAACTAAAACAAGATAAGTAACATGTTCAGAAAAGACAGCCTAGATCATACTCAGCATTATTTATCCAAGACCACAAAACCTTCATATCAACTAGAGCATGTATATTCATCCAGCAAAGCAGTGTTAAATTCATTTCGATGAGGGCAAACCTGATGGGCACGGCAGATGAGATCTAAATCAAGCTTCTGAAGGAATTCTGCTACCGTGTCAGCACCAAAAGTATAAGAAACACCCCGATCATTCATACCCCAACCCTGAACTTCTTTACTGGGATCTGACCAAAGAAGATCACAAAGCAACCCTGCATCTGGAACATCTGTGGGCCGTTGCACATTTCTAATTTGATCCAAACTCTGGAGGTCAGGAGAAAGACCACCATGCATACAGAGGATCTTATCATCTATTAACGCAGCAACGGGTAAGCAGTTGAAACAATTAGTGAAAATCTTCCACAATCTAACATTAAATCTTCTTTTACATTCGTCATAAAACCCATAGATACGATTGATTGAAGCGCACTCATGGTTTCCCCTCAAGATAAAAAAGTTTTCAGGATACTTGATCTTGTAGGCAAGAAGAAGGCATATGGTCTCCAAGCTTTGTTTCCCTCTGTCTACGTAATCACCCAAAAATAAATAATTGGACTGAGGAGGAAACCCACCATATTCAAAAAGTCTCAAAAGATCGGAATATTGACCATGAATATCACCTGCATGCCATAAACATAACAGCATTTTAGATCTAAGTTTCTATCTTTGATCGAAGTTGAAAATCAAATAAAATGTAATATTGTCATAACCAACCGACACACCACAACAAAACTAATATAGCTCACCACATCAGCAGTCACTACCAGAAGACAGCCACGGAGCACTATGCTAACGGATTTAACAAAGCATTCTGGACGGCTAGTGTTAAGGTAAATTATAATCTATGAAAATCTTTTATCTAGGATTAAAGCCAGAAGAGGGATTAAAAAAATATTGATTATTCACTGTAGTCTTATGAAAATAAAATGCTCTATGAAATTTAAACAAAGTTGGAGTGCATAAAAATCGTCCAAGGTCTTGAATCGTAAAAACCCATCCTCTAAGATAGCCTGCTCTGGGTACTTTATAGTTAAATAATCGTGGGCAGAATGTAAATCTTTTTTGTAATCCTCAGTCAACTACAGCTACACCGAGAAGAATTAGAAAGCACGCAAATGCTAGACATGATACATCTGAACTAGATACAATTCCAAGAAATACCAGATGTTCTTTCAATGTTTCCGTTAAAAAATGACTCTTTGGGAAGAGATGGCACTACCAAAAAGAACTACTCTCGAATCTGGATAAATCAATCCCCTCGTCTTTAAATTTGGCTACATCCTAAAACAAGTTGCTGAGCAAAAAAATTACAACTACAATCCTTTAATTCACATTGACCAGCTTTTTGTAAGATCAGCTGAAGAATCAAAACTAAAAGGGACTACTTCCAATACTAGAGGCTCCTCTCACTTCTCAAAAACTAACTGGAGGAAGCATCTGTATCAGGGAATTAACACTGACTCTGAGGGAGCAAATCATAAATACTAATGCCAGCTCTAAATCAGCTTGTGAAGCAACAAATGCAACTAACAGCATTATTACCAAGCAAAAAAGATTTCAAAAGTCAACTGTCTACAAAAGAAATCAAAACGATTCGAGCACTAAACAACAAGTCAAAACCACAGAAATAGAGATAAACAAATGGCACTATAAACATTTTCAAATCCAGAATCATCATATTCGCTACCAATACTAAAAAATCAAACGATTCTAGCACTAGTACCGCAAATCTTAATGGGAGCTTCGAGCTCGAGAAGATTAGGCTGTTTGAGAAAGATGTCTCGGGAAACGACGCAGAGTTGACGGATCTCGGATTCAAAGAGCTGAACTTGCTTGCCTGGACGACCTCTGACTTCAAGCAGACGATTGATGATGTCATCGAGTACAGATTGGTCCATCGAACTCTCTGTCTCTCGGTGTTTCCTCTTTCTCTCCTGCACCGAAACACAGTCGACGACGACGAGACTCGGGAGAGAAAGAGGGAGAGACGGAAAAGGGTTGTTCGAGGCGTCAGAGCCCGAGAAAACAAGTTTACTCCTATTGACGATAACTACGATATCTATAAAATCAAATTCCAACGTTATACATCAAGCGGGGATAGCTCAGTTGGGAGAGCGTCAGACTGAAGATCTGAAGGTCGCGTGTTCGATCCACGCTCACCGCATTCTTTTTTTTTCTGGTTTTTAACAGAAAACAATAACTTACAAGTTCCTTATCTTAATTTACATCGTGCACACAAATGACACAATTACTTGTCTTAGTCGAACACAATTGCTTATAGAAGACTGGTTTTCCTATTTCTTTATTTCTTACTACTCCAGGGAAAGTAAGTTCGTCTGTTGGACTTTCATGCTAACTCATAACATAATAAAACAGCTGAGAAGAGGTGATGATAACACAAAGGATTAAGGTTTCATACAGCACAATGTCATGTCCAGTTTGGGAAAGAACAACTGTCATGGAGTAGCACAATGTCACCAAACCTTCAAATAATTTGCATTTTAGGAACAAACATAGGTATTATACCAAGGACAATTAGCCTAATTTAATCAGTCCTCCTCCAGATTGATGGAGTCCTTGAACTTAGCATATAGGACTTTCTTCAAATCTCCCATTTGTGCTAACATGGATTTCTTTTCTTCTTCTAGTTTCTCCAAGCTTTCAGCTGCCTCATCTTTCATTTGATCCAGACGGGTCTCTACTTCATCTCTAGGAATATGGGCAAACACCTCTCCAATCTGGAACCGCACTACATCCTCATCTGTTAAGATTAGCTCGTTGCTTGCATCTTCTATGTTGTCACATCTTTCCTGCACAATAACAGCTCAAGTATCAGATAAACAATATACAAGATCATTAGAATTCATTGTCAGTGTCCAACAGAGAGGGAAAAGGGACTGGAAAGGAATTTAAGTTTATCATAATACAGATGAAATAGAGTACTCGAGAATGGACAACCCAATATGAAGAGAAATAAAATGAAATAGAGTACTAAACCGAAATCTTAATACAGACAACAACCGTTAAGTGAACCACACGAAAATAAATCCAATCTAAGTAACTAATCATGCTGTTTCAACAGGGAAGAGATTAATGACAAATGGAAATATGAAGATAAGGTAGAGCTTTTCTAGGTAATAAGATGGAGAAAAAACAAACTCAAAGATCATACCCTAAGTAATAACGAATCCAGTGACTGTTAAAATGATTAGAGAACGGAATTCTAGTTGCACAACTTTGCTAAATCTTATGACCCAGCCTTAACAAAACAGTTAATTGTAAGTGAGAGTGATATCTAGAAACATCAAATGATGGATCTATAACTACTTCTTCAAATATCAGAATTTTAAGACAAGCAACAAAATTTCTGGAAAAACACAACATGGGCACAACATAACAGTCAAGCTAGAACATTAGGTATGCAATCACAGTATTTCTTGCCAATCTTATCAATTTAGCTGTAATACAGATGCAAGGCAACCTATCCTACCTTGCATAAACATGTGAAGCTAATGGTATTTGCTTATATCATAAACAGCATTCATCACACCAAGCCAGTCTCAGCTAGTAGTTCTAAGAATTCCTTGTTTAATAAATGCTTAAGAGTGCAAGTTATAGTGTAAGCTCATCCCAGTCAAAATGTCTTCTAGTAATCCTACACTACACAGAGTATACTGTGGATAATCAAGATCTAGAATGAACGACAGAAAAAACCGTGCACAATCTAGGTTTTTAGCACATCAACAAAGAGATTGCTAAGTTCTCCCATCCACTTGAAATTGTCAATCTTGAAAAATTCGGACAGAAACACAAAGGATCTTGTCATCAATAAGAAAGAGGGAGAGACCTTGGCAACTTTAATCTCGTCTTCCAACTCGTGGAACCTGTTATTGAATCGATTGAACTTGTTGATGTTCTGTTGATCCTCCCAAGTCACCTCAGTGGTCTCTGATCCAGTACCCTTCGTGCCAGTATTGAAACAGATTCAGCAAATTAGCAGTAGATTATTATAAACAGGAATGAACAAATTAAACGAAATTAGGGTTTTGGATGAAGAGGGCTTTGTCATTTCCGGTTTACCTGTTGCATCTTTGGAACAAATGAGGATGAGCGAAAGCGGGAGAAAGCTCCTGAATCCTGACGATGACCTCAAACCTAAACAACTCTATAGTTGCACTTCTTTGCTTAATACCATTCGGTTTCTTGCTTCTAAAATATAAATTATTTATGTTCCAAAATGTCTCTAATAAAAATATAAAATAATAGCTTTATTTCAACGTCATGTACTGAATTTTCCCAATGAAATTTATAACAATGTATATAATTATGAAACATAGAAATAAAATTAATATAAATTAAAGTATACATTATATAATTATATTTATTTTTAATTGATTTTTAAATCAATACTATATAAATAAAAAGAATTTCAATTGATTTATAATCTTGTATATTGATATTTATTTAAATAAGGAAATAATATCAATAGATTTAGGATAGTGATTATTGATCTATGTACGTATATTTTAATTGATTTGTGCTCAAATAAAGAAATAGTATCATTAAAATTAGGTTAATTATCTTTAAACATATATTTTTCATTTTTCAATTTTGAAAAAAATGAGATTGTCAAAAATGATTTGGCATAACTTATTGATGAGTAGATGATGTGACATAGCTTATTGATGAGTATAGTGTTTTGCTTTAGTAGACAAATTAAACAAAATTAACATATGGCGTACTATATTTTTTGTATATATTATCGGGACCTGAAATTTTCAAATTTGGTCAAAAAACGTGTATTATAATGTTTAATTTTGGATAGTTTGGATTTTTTTCAGACCCGAAAAGGTTAGTGGTTAGTATCCTTGCATATAATCAACGGGTCTGTTGGAGGCATATTGGTTGGTTTGAACGATCTATATGAGCTCTTAATACACCATGAAATGTCAAAAATTCAAGTTAATCCATAAAGACGTAAAGTAGCGGTGACTATTTGAAGTACAAGTGTTTTCATCGTCAATGTTAGAAACTTGTTCATATGATCATAAGGCTCATTTCCCAAATTTTATGAGTTTCTGTCACCGGGCTATGAAATCTTCAAACTTGTTAAAAAACGTGTTATATCTTTCAAATTTGGATAAGTTGGACTTTTTCGGACTCGAAAAGATTAGTGATTAGAAACATTTAATATAATGAACGAGTGCTTTGGAGACATATTAGAATATTTGAACCAGCTATGATTCATTTGAAGACATGTTTGGCGATTTAACTGTTTCTATCAACTCTAAAAAATCTTCTTTTTTAATAAGGCAAAACACAGACGAACCCTACCCCCAAGTCAGGCGGTGGGCTACATGCCCATGTGCAACTCTAAAGAAATCATCCATGCAATCTCAAGTCTCAACAATGTTTATATCACCTAGTAAACTTGTATGTGCTTGACTTGACCTGGCTAAACTAGGGGTTGGGTCAGGCCAGGGTAGGGTCATATTCAAAATTCTACCAATTTACCAAGGTCAAGCCCTTCCATTTAAAATGGGACAATTTTGTTGTCCATATCCTCCCATAAGGGCGGACAGGGCGGCCCTCAACTACTTACACAAAGAAATTTAATGTCAGAACCGGGTTAAATCGCGTTACTAAAACATTCAAAATTTGTTTAGTGCTTACATAGCAATTCACCATCCAAAAACACATACTAAAAACGTCCAAATGCATGCTTACATAACAATCCTTTTAACCGAATTCAACATAACAGTCCAAAAACGCATAACAAAAAAAATTCGATTTCTAGTAAATTTATATCGTGGTATCTTCATCATCATTAACATAGCCACAAAACACAACATTCATCTTCATCATCATCAAAGAACGTGAAATTAGGTTTACAAAGAATCAGACTGGTTTTTTTACTTTTATATTATATGTAATATGGGTCGGGTAGGGCCGACCCTCAGGGCCATACTTCGATATCATATTCCCCTGTATTAAAAAGGATCGGACAATACCGCCCCTGTTGGGTAAAATCTCTTACCCGTATCCTCCTAAATTTTAGGACGGGTTGGGAGCAGTTTGGCCAGGTCTATGCTTGATCATAGTGCTTGATAATTTTGTAAAATAACAAAAAAAAATCAAACAACCTCTTTGATGGATCAACGATATAAAAATTAGACCGTCTATTATATTCAAATACTTTGACACAATTTAAAGATATTCCACAGAATAAAAAAAGTGAATATAATATCGTATTTTATCGTGTTAAAACTCTTCCCCGCGCGTAGCGGGGTTCAAATTCCAGCTGTGATGCATATAAAACCGAGCAACAAAAATTTATTATCATTTGCACCTTATTACACACATACATATTGACGTACATACTCCGTAACAACTTTATTTGAAAGAGTGGTGGTATTATTATCGTATATATTTAGCAGCCAACAAACTGATAGGTGACGGTTAGATGGCCTTGCTGAAAACCTTGACCGTTGGTATCGATTTGATTAAACACACTTGTATCCAAATCCAACCCTCCATTGGAACATTGATCCACTATTCTCACCTTCACTTGTGCTTGTGTTGCCGTGTTAGTCACCTAAATAATAGACTCACACATAATTAAACAAGCAAACAATTGCATATTTGCATGATATCCACAAACTAATTGAAAAATCAATCACCATATTAAAAAATGCCTTATCTTGAAACATAGGATATCCTTGTGCATATCTTTGTGCTCCAAGTTCTAACTTTTAATTATTGGTTATGAATGGTGTTAAAAAAATCGTGCAAGAGTTTGACGATAAAAGGGATTTTAGCATCTACAAACTGGATGCAAGTTTAAACGAAGACTTGTTCATGTATGATTATTTGACTATATTTCATAAAATTAATTGTTTTTTTAAAAGCTATGAATAGTGTATATTTTATTACAACTCTTATCTAACAACACCAAGCACAAAACTATGTTCTCTACTTCTTATCTCTTAGACAACTATAAACGTATCCAAAACATAGGATGACCGCTAGCTTAACGTCTAGACGGAGAATTTTAGATATATACTCCCTCCGTCCCCTATTATAGATCACGTTTTTCATTTTGGGCGTCCCAAAATATAGATTTTACTTTCATTTTTTATCTTTTGTCTTATTATCTATATCACATCAATCTACACTCTCTTTCCTCCTTTTTACATTAAAACTCATACCAATTCACTTTTTTATCTTCTTTTTCCTATATAAAAATCCACACCCACTCACAATCTCTCTCCTCTTCACTTTTCTTTCTCTCTTCCTTAATTTACCTCGATAACAACAAACGAGATCTATAATATGGGACGGAGGGAGTAACTCATAAACTTTAAGAGTCATGATTGATATCGATATCAAGATATATATGAGTATAAAATATCACTCATATACATATCTAGATATCAGATATGATATAATTAGTATATTGATATTCAAATGATAATTGTTGTTTTGCATGAACCACTTATATCAGGTATGAGTGTCAAAATGATTTTTAGTATTTTTTATCTCTCTTAAAAATTGAGTCATACCCACATCTGATATCTTATAGCAATGTATGACATCTAGACATCAATACCAACCGAGCTCTAGTAGGATAGTGTATAACGTAATAGTAGACTTACCAGAAGACACAATCCACAAGAGGCTTGACCGGTTGGGCCACTGGGCCCACAAAAGGCGGTCCAACCATACTGTTGGCGCCAACTCAAGGGTTGGTTTCCGTCATACGTGGCGCAAAATACGCTCGCCGTAAAAAGACTCCAGTTTATATTTTGCGGATTGTACGCATTATAGGTCGCGCGCACCGTCGCGCTCTGGGCAGCGGTGCGCGGAGCAAGACACACCACGGCTAGTACTGCAAGAGATACTATTGACACCATGTTCATTCTTCCTCCCTCCATTAGTAATTCTTATGATATATAGTCTCTACTTATTTGTTGCATTATTTATAGGGAGTAATGGCTGCTAATGTGCATTATTATTATCTAGGAATAAGAATAGTAGTATGTGAGTAATTTGACGAGTCAAATTTTGGCACCTCAATTGTTTTAGTTTTCTTCTCACCATTTTTCCACAACCTTTGTAGTTTTATGAAGTAGTGACTAGCGACCCATGGTAGCCATTTGTACACCACGAGTTCTAGATAGATTATACTTTAGAGGTTTTTTGGTTGATTTTTCTCCCTAAAAAATTGAATTTTATTTTCTTATAAGTAAAATATCTTTAAGAGTCTTGTTAATATTAATATCGAGATATAAAGTTAAGTGAAAGTGGTTATATGAACAAGGACTAGAAACGGAAAGGTAACTTCCAATCATGGAAAAATCTGATTCAAACTCACTTTGATGTATTTTAGAATATAAACTTTAACTAGCCTAAGACTTGCTAGACCTCGTAATACAACTTATAAAGAATACAAGAAAAGATCTAAAGTAAGAGTAAGGGATCTAATCTAAGAAAGGAAAGCCATTTCGTGAAATGCTCGGACTTATGGTGGCAGATTTTGCACATTGAACGATGTCAGATATGTTTTGACTAATAATATGATATCTCTAAGCCTTCTGGATAGTAGGAGTTTTAGTTTTAAAGGTGAAGATTGAATTTTACTTTGTCTGCAAAGGTTCTGATGTGAATGTGAAAGGTATAAAACATGATACTTTGTATTTTCTACAAGGTTCTACTATATCAGGTACAACTGATGTTGCATCGTCAGAGGTTTATCAGGAATATATGACTAAGTTATGACATATGAAACTTGATCATATGGATGAAAGAGGTTCACCAAGAGTATATGACTAAGTTATGGCATATGAGACTCGTCATAGGGACGAAAGAGGGATGCAAATTCTGTCATCAACAACAACAAAAAAAAAAAAAAAAAAAGTCAGATAACGTGTATAGCCGTGCTTTAGTAACATCTAGAGAGGGTCGACTTTATTCACTCGATCGATATTGTAAAGTAATTGTCAGTGTTAGACTGGGCCTAACCGGAGGCCCAACTAAATTAAAGTTGAATTCTCTGAGCCCAATGGGCTAATTAAAGCCTGTTCAGTTTCGCTTCGTTCCTACCCATCCTTTAAAATAACCCTAACTCCGATTCAACGAAGTCTCTCTTTGCAGTAGGTTTTCTTCCTTCGCTCTCAGAATTCATCCTTTTGTAGCTGCAGCTTCCCCCTCAAGCAGCCATGGCTGTCGGGTAAAGCTCATCATGCTCCCTCTCCTTACTTCACTGTCTTTCATGTCTTCATCTGTTGTTTCAAACCTTCTGACTATGGCTTGATTCGAACTAAAACTTTGCAGGAAGAACAAGAGGATATCGAAGGGTAAGAAGGGAGGAAAGAAGAAAATGTAAGGACATCGAGATGCTCGAATTGGTTTTCTTCGGAATTGCAATCTGAATTCTGTTTCCGATCGTTGTTTTCTAACGATTTGCGGTTTTGTATTATTTCATACTGTGCAGAACTGATCCTTTTGCTAAAAAGGATTGGTATGATATCAAGGCTCCTTCTTCGTTCACCGTCAGGAATGTCGGAAAGACACTGGTCACTCGTACTCAGGGTACCAAGGTACATTGGTTTCTATTTCAATTGCACGCTTATATTTTTATCTAAGCTAGTGCGGTTTATCGTTTGATTAATAAGAATTATGTCTTTGATTGATGCTTGTTTCTTTTTACTAGTCTATCTATTTCTGCTTACAATTATTTGCTGAATTTTATGTGTTTGGGCTAGACAAGCCTGATATATTCTAATATCAACTGTTATCTCAGTATGCCGTGTTTCAACTTTTGCATTCTCTTTCCCCTTCTCTTCTTGGAAATTTGTGTTGGGCTATGCTAGTTTAGTAAATAAAAGTCGTTCGTCCTTTTTAATCTGTAGGCTTGATGTATGGTTTGGTGCGCTAATGGACCATTGGTTATGGTTTATGAGTTATGACAGAAACGTTGGGTGCCACATGCTCTAGCTTCAAATCTTCATTAGAATATAGCAAAGTTTTCCTCAAGTAGGTGAGATTAGCTCCACAGACACTTATGCCACTAAATTAAGTTGATCACCCAACATAGCCATAAATGGGTATACGTTAGTGGAATTTCAATTGACCATTATTTAAGGTGTGATCGGGTACATAAATTTATATCTATTGATTGACCATTTAAGTTGATCACCAAACATTGCTTAAGCGGAAATTTAATCGAACATTTACAATGTGATTGTGTGATTAAGTTACAAATAATTGGTCCTGTGATAAACTACATTGTGAAGTTAAACTAGTTTCGTGTTTTTCTGGTCTTAGACTCTATTGTGCTAGTTATCCCAAAAATATTTCTTCACCTTGCTGTTTAATATCAGATGTAAGCAAATGTTTTTTAATACAGGAGATATTTTATTTTCATTAGGATGTTTGTTTTTCTATTATTAAGTTCCCTGATCAAAGTGTCATGCATAACTGATAAAAAATGTACTGGTTTTCAATTATTTCAGTGCATTGGTAGTTCATTGTCTAGTAAAATTTGCAATGCGAACTCTTCTTTGCTGTATTTATAAACGTTTTCTAAGTCCCATTCTACACCTGGACACAGATTATTCTTGTTTTAAATTTATGCACAGTTAGTGCTATGCTATAGATTGTTTCTAAGTTGCTATCATTATATTGTTTCTTCTTTCTTAGAACTGTATTTGGATAGTAGTGTCGGTCCTTGAATTGTGAGTAAAACGAGGGTCTGTATCTCACATTCTATATTTCAAAACTTGTTATAAGCCCCATTCTACGTCGTCTATCTGTACACCGAATGTGCTTGCTTTAAATTGCAGCACAGTTGGTGCTATGCTGTAGATAATTTCTATGTTTTCATTTTTGTTGGGTCTATATCTCATATGCTATGTTTCAACACTTGTTATCAAACGTTATCTGTCTCTAAAATTATTGTTTTGAACTATTACTCTTCAGATTGCTTCTGAAGGACTGAAGCACAGAGTTTTTGAGGTTTCTTTGGCTGATCTCCAAAACGATGAAGACCAGTTCTTCAGGAAGATCCGTTTGAGGGCAGAAGATGTTCAAGGAAGGAATGTTCTAACTAACTTCTGGGTACGTTGAAATTCCGAGGCTTGTGCATATAATTTCAGTGTTTGCACTGAATATTTTCTTTCATCAATATGTAGTAACATAGAAAGTACATGTTAATTTTATGAATATCAGGGCATGGACTTCACTACAGACAAATTGAGGTCCCTTGTTCGCAAATGGCAGACCTTGATTGAGGCTCATGTTGATGTTAAGACCACTGACAACTACACTCTACGTATGTTCTGTATCGGATTCACCAAGAGACGCCCAAATCAGGTGAAGAGGACAACATACGCTCAGTCCAGTCAGATTCGTCGGGTATGTTCTTGTTAGTGAACTGTGTTCCCCTTTATTCTCATGGTGATGTACATTTACTGTAAAACAAAAAAACAGCCCTCCATAATTTTGCCCATAGTGAGCAACAATTTCAAGGATCTGAAAAGCGAAATTCACCCAAATGATTAGTTCACTTGTTATAGTCTCAACCTTTCGGTTCATGCCTTATAAATCCGATTTTGACTAGTCTCTCTATTATTCAGATTCGCCGTAAGATGAGAGAAATTATGGTCAACCAAGCTAGCTCATCTGACCTAAAGGATTTGGTTGCCAAGTTCATCCCTGAGTCTATTGGCAAAGAGATTGAGAAGGCGGCATCTGGCATCTACCCTCTACAGAATGTTTACATCCGCAAGGTTAAGATCTTGAAGGCTCCTAAGTTTGACCTTGGAAGATTGATGGATGTAAGTTTTCATCTTGCTGCATCTTTTTAATATTAATTTTCACGAATCCTTCTTCTAAATGCCTTGAATCATATAGGTTCATGGTGATTACGCCGAAGATGTTGGTGTCAAGGTTGATAGGGTAGCTGATGAGACCATGACTGAGAGTGAACCTGCCCAAGAGATAGTTGGAGCCTAAAATGGGTGGTACTAGTTGAAGCACAATTCGAGTGGTGTTCTTAGTTAATTCCATATTAGCAAATTTTGTTGTAAGCATCACTGAATGACATTTTGGTCTTGTGTTACGATAGTTTGTTTTTTATATGGATTTTCCAACATAGGTTAAGCATCTCCTTATAGAAATAATTTTTGATTAATTCCCTACGTTTTGAAAATGTTTAACTTCCCTTTAAAGTTTTATATGGATTTGTCTTGAAATGTCCATTAATATTAATTGATCATCTTATATTATCCCCGGTTAAAATATATTGTTTGGTAATAAATGGACTGGTCGTCTGGTCATATTATATTATTGGATCACGTTTTAGTACATCCTTATCTGATTTTTTTTCCTTCTGAAATCGACTTTTTTTAGAAAATATTTTCGATATGGGTTCGTTTTAAAAATAATTTTCAACATAGGCATTCTTATGAGGTTCGGAAATTTTTCACATATGAAATTTCCCCGTGTAAGAGACGCTCACACATAAAATTTTTTTTTTAAAAAAATGGATTTGTGTAAGGATTTATTTAATTTTTTTTTTCAAAGTTTATATATATATATATATATTATATATGACTTACTCGTGTTTAGATGGCTCGTATGAGCTCGTTTGAAATCGGAATCGATCACGACTGATTTCGTTGGGTCCGTATTGAAATCGAAAAAAATTCTCCTTATCTTCGTAAAGGAATGAACATTTGCTTTTCTTTTCCACCTCTTTCTTACGCGTTCACATGGTAATAATGACTGAGTAATATTACCAATATTTTTTCCGTCACGAGTAATATTAAATATATCCATTTAACAATATAAGAAAGGTATAAAAAAATAAAGCTGAAGGAAGCTAACCACCCACTCCCCGCCATTCAATATTAATAAAAACTTGCAATCGGTGAGATTGACACACAAGTCATTGTTATTCGCACGCTTCTCTCTTCCTCTCTCAATCTCCCAATTATCGCTGAATCTAGATTCCGTTGATTTGCTCAATCCATCACCTCAACACTTTTTTCCATCTTTGATCGCTGAAGATTCCTTTTTCTTCGCTCAATCCTTTTTAGTAAAACAATAAATTGGAATTCCACTGCTTTCTCAATCACTCCAACAATTCCGATCTTCTCCTCTATCCCGCTGATTGATTCCCGATACGTGCTTGTGTATTTCAATCGATTCTCTGCCATTTTCCGGCTCGCCGACAATGGGGGATTTCAACGGTAAGACATTAATATTAGTGCTTTCTCGTCCTGAATTTCTGGATTTATTTTTGTCTAGATTGTTCTAGAGATTTTGATGGATTTAATTTTTTCTGTATCTGCCGAATCTTTGGAATTTGTGGTGTTGCATGTGTTGATCACGTTTCGCCCTAATTTCATTTACTTAGCTATAATCAGGAAGAATCCGGTGCTTGTGCTTTGCTCTGTGTTAATTTTCTACAGTACTCGGTGGGATCACATCGTAGTTTGAATGTGTCAATCGAAATCAATGATCTCAATTATATCAGTCGAATTTTTCGTGTGGAATTGAATCTTGTAGCTTACTATTGTTCCGATATGCAAAGTAGCATTGTCTGTTCATATTGCTTCAAACTTCGAAGCTTTGCTTGTATAAGTGGAATAGATAGTATCTTGCAGTTCCCATAGCGTATTTTCATACGCAATTTGTGTTGTTGACCATCTTCATCTGCGTGTACATCATAGTAGCCTGGAAAATCATTATACTTCTTTGTGATCTTTGCATTTTGTTGATTGATATTAGGGATTGCCAAGAATGGAACTATTCCTGCGGTGGCGGCTGCTTTTTCTGGTCATCAAGAAGGTTAGTTCACAAAATCAAGCTTATAATTCAACCGTACCAAATGCTGATGTAAAAGATGTAATTTTCTATCAATTGTATGCTATCTATAAGAATTAAGAAGCCTCATTTTTAGGAGCCTTTACATGTCACAATTAGAACCTTTCATAGTTTAGGGGTCTTTTTGCCTCCTTTTATCTCTTACCTACCATTTGGTTTTGATTTGGCCCCTTGTATCAGCTTTGATGGACAAAGACCACAAGTATGTTGTGAAAGCAGTGGAGGAGGCCTACAAAGGTGTTGAATGTGGACATGGAGGTCCCTTTGGTGCAGTTGTGGTCCATAATGATGAAGTTGTAGTCAGTTGTCACAATATGGTACTCAATAACACAGATCCAACCGCGCATGCTGAGGTCACTGCTATACGAGAGGTATGATCACTAAAATTACTTGATCTGAAGGTGATTTTTGGTCTCCTTTGATTAGTTGATTTTCTTGGTTGGTGGCTTAGAAGTAGAACCTACAACTAGTATACCAAAAAGCAGCTGTGCCGAAGTGCACATTAATTTACATAATCTGGTCATATCATGCTAAGCTTTCACCATTCATAAGTGTGACGTTTAAATACTGAATTGACCATAATTTATATTTATAGCAAGATCATCATCGTAGTCCCAATTATATTTATAGCAGGAAGAGGGACATAATACGAAGGCATAGCTTATAAAACAAATCACCATTCGTTGACGTCTGCGCTTTCTTTAGATGTTATCTTGCACTTTCTTAGAGGACTAATGGGCATTGATATTTCCAGGCATGCAAAAAACTGAACCGAATTGAGCTGTCAGATTGTGAGATATACACTTCCTGTGAGCCATGCCCAATGTGCTTCGGTGCCATCCATCTCTCGAGGATCAAGGTTATAATCACAAGACTGGTTTCATTTTCTCCTCCAATACTTTTTATGTTGGTATAGTAACATGGTCTTCTTCCTTTTTGAACAGAGGTTGGTATACGGGGCCAAAGCTGAAGCTGCCATAGCAATTGGGTTTGACGACTTCATAGCTGATGCATTGAGGGGAACTGGTGTCTATCAGAAGGCTAACTTGGAGATCAAGAAAGCTGATGGCGAGGGAGCCGTCTTTGCCGAGCAAGTCTTTGAGAAGACCAAGGAAAAGTTCTGCATGTACTGAACATCATTTGTTGCTCATTATCAAGGAATAAAGCGCATGAAGAGTCTGCAGATTTTATGGGGCTCTTCTTGTTGCAATTTAAACCCACCACTGCCATGGATTTATGAACAAGAGCTCATATGGATGGGACCCTTGTGATTAACAGCAGTTGAACATTTTAAAGCTCATTCTAACTCCTTCCATTTTCTTTTATGTTTTCAAACAATGTAAATTCTGATTTCTTTCTTCATCATTGGACGTCTTCGTTTCTATGGTTTTTTATTGCCTGGACTGACTAATTTGAGTTGCTTACAACTTCAGCTCAAATGCTGTCAATAGGAAACAGTGCTAATCATCTAGTATCATTAGTATGTGAAGCCAAATTATACATAGCCTTGATCCAGCAAATAACTTAAAAAATGTAAAGAGGAATTAGATGAAGCAAGCTTGTATATCTTCAAAAGGAACATCAGTCTTGTATGCAAACCTTCCCTTGGGGGAAAAAACGCACGAACTCGTCGAGATCAAGCCTCCCATAATCATTCATTTGTGCAGCCTCAACAGCACTACCAAGAATCTCGACACCAAATGTATAGATGAAAACACAATCTTTATAGTCAGTTTCGAAATTGTTAAGAATGACACCGGCGATGATAACGGCGGCCCACGTCGTGTCGTCGACCCGAAAGACCGAACCATCCATTTTTTACTGCAAACAACCTTTACCAAGTGGGACCTTATTAGGGATGATCTGATTCCGGTTTGGTCGGTTTCCGGTCCCGCTCATTTTTGTGCATTCATAGTTTCGAGGACTTCAAGCATTTTGAAGTTAAATGACTGGTTTGTCTGAAAGTCAATTTTCTGCTTTGACATCGTGATGGAGCTCCCGGATATTATTGTCTACTAACATAACACAATTACACTAGTTTGCATTGATGTCATTACTTTAGCTTTAATATATCTCTATTTTTATATGGTTTGCCGTTGTACCAAAGCATAGTATAATATCATAATATTCTTCCTGCTTGTTTCTTCTTTTCTTCAATCTCAACCACAAAGAAAGACTAGCTAGAATGTGTGTCTCATCAAACTATACCATCACCGGCCTCTTAGGCCTTTCAATTTCGTCTCTCTTTCTCCTCCTCTCCTCCAGGAATAGACACCGAATCTCGATCGAGAAGCTTAATATCATCCGTGAAGCCCTCGATCAGGCCGAACGGAGACTCGAATCAATTCTCGAGCGCCATGACGCACTCCTCTCCCAAGTATGCTCACAAGGCTTGTTCTGTAACCGCGCTCTCCATGACGCGCTTTTGGATGCCCAAAAAGCCGTTTCCGAGGCTTCTGAGTTCGTCTTTGCTTTTCGGAGGCTGCAGATGAATGTTGTTACCAGCTTCCCTCATCCAGAGATTTGTTCAAGTCAAATGAGAATGATCATAAAACTTATGAACTAATGACCAATATGCTGTTTTATCATCATCTTTTGAATGCTCTAATCTTAGTGTTTTAGTCCATAACCGATGCTCACTATGTTCTATCCAGATCTCGATTCCTAATATTGTAAAGAGTCTACTCCTTCGTGGCTTAACCATTCCTTGTTTGAACATAGAGTGGCTTTGTCCGATCAAACTAGAGTTTAATGCAATGATTGCATCGAATAATGCCTTGTTGCTCGTGATCCAAACCGATCAAAAAGGGCCAAGAGTCACAAAATAGTAAATTCATTACAGTTGCATTAGAGAAGAGAGTTATTAACAACTCAAATTTTGTGTTTTTACGGCCTAAACATGTATATATGCAGCTGTGCAGCCAAGAAAAGATGTCGCTTGACATTCATATGAACACAAAAGAGCGAGGCGAGCAAGTATGGTATCTGCACTAAACTTTCCTCTCTAACAAAGTAACTACTCGAATGCCCACATTCGACATCTCCCTATCTAAGCTTACTCTTTATCATTCACATTCAAAATACTTCAAAAGCCTGTTTGTCATAGACTAGTTTGTAAAAGTTGAGAGAGCCTTTTACCTTTACAAATCTTTGAATGGGCGAAATTGGTGATAATGTGATATTAACACTTGCCAAAGTTGCACCACTGTCACAGAAGCCTGCCTCTATGTCATTGTTTTAGGATCAGACTCTGCATTGTGAGTCTGATCCAATCTCATTGACTCTGACTCGTTAACGTCATCCGCTGTGGATTTCTGTGCAAGGACAGAAGACGTCTTTGAGCGAGCCCGTCTAGACACCTTCAGCTTCTCGTCTTCTCCTTGTGTCCGCTTCTTCCCGGATTTCGGGGTGAAAAAACTGGTTTCTAGGGCTTCTAATGCTCTAGTGCTTAATGGCCGGATTCTCGTACCTTGCCTTCTTCCATTCGCATTCGCCTGCTTGTCTTGTTCGGGGTTTTCTATATGTGCCTCGGTTTTGTTTTTGCTCAAAACGTTGGCTTCTTGTTCAACCTTCACATCTGTCACTTGAACGTTGGCCTCGGGTTCAGCAGGATCTTGAGCTACATTCAAGTCGATTAGTGGTTGAGGCTGATGATAAGTTTCCCCATGATTTTCTGCAGCTATAGAGCTCACACTCAAAGGTGACAACTTCACATGGATTTTGCGAACAGCTTTTTTGGGACGTGCAGGTAAGCTCAGTACGATGGATTGTCGACTCACAGATGACCCTGAAGAGCGTTTAATGCTTGGCTTTTTCTCTCCTTTAGAACAATTATTGAGTTTTTGACGTTTGAGAGCGTGTTCAGAGTTATGTTTCACAGTTCTTGACACATTATTAGCAGTTTGGCGTTTGGAGAGAGAGGTTTTCATATCAGCGGGTAAGCACCTCAGTGCCCTCACCATATGTGGTTGATCTTCAAGAAACGGGCTGGTGTCTACTATAGTAAACTTCATGCTACTTGCTGCATCAGCAGAGGATCTCGGCTTGAGATAACGTGTGTGTTCAAGATCAGACCCGACATCTTCCTCAGAATTAAGGTCTGACCCAGACCCGTTTCCCTTTATGGAAGTTGTAGCTCCATTCTCTTCAGATTCAAGCACGAGAAGTTGAGGTCTGGAAGCGACTTTCTTTAAGACGTCACTGACAGAATCAAAGTAATGGTCTCCTTTTAAGAGCTTCCTCCTGAATTTCTTAATCCCAGGCAGGAGAAAAACCAAAGGATTCTTGGACCTTCTAATATAAGCCTCGTCTTTCGGCTTCTCGGAATGCCATCCTTTTGCCAATAGACGAGGCCAAATGGCTTCCCAGAAGAGATCGCTTGATCGAGCCTTGCTCATCCTGAACTCTCCAGTCAGGTACTTCACTATCTCTTCGTATGTGAGAGACGAGCATGCTTTGGCAGACGGCATTTCAGAACGAGAGGAGATGTTGGCATTCGACCTTGAGGACTCCATAGCCATAGCAGTTAGGTCCCCTTTCTCCTTGCCAATTCTTACAGCCTCTATCAATGAACGAATGCCAACCATGCTCTTCAATGTGGATACATACTCATCCAGAAAAATTCTTCCATCCATAAATGCCTTGTAAGCCTGATAAACAAAGAATTTGATACATTATAAGTAACTCTGCTGTCCATTTTGTATACATTTTGGTGGCCAGTCAAAATTATATCAGCATAAAATGAACAAGACGAAAACCGCAGAATGGACGGAAGCTTAATTCTAAACATTATATGGGCTTAAAAATTGTGAAATGCCAGCAATAAAAAGCTTCAGTTCTAGTATATGAGGATACAGCAAGACCTCAGGCAAGCCACAGATAAAGTCAATGGAACAGCTGATTACACTATAACAGAAACTTGAGCAAGCCTTTTTTTATCCACGCAACTGGAGGCAAGAATCAAACTTGTTACCTAATGTCACAAAATACCATGCTTACCAATTGAGGAAAAATATGCAAAACTACATGCAGTACGCAGAATAATTTATGAATTATTCATGTCTTAAGCTCAACAATAAGGCCGGCTTCCTTTCTGCCAATCTCCTTCTGCCTCTTTCCATATGATAATTGTCTCTTCATATATTTTTTCTGATTGTTTATTAAGGACGTAAAATGAAGAAATTATAGATTCATAATATTCTGATTTCGTTACCAATGTGTATATAATCAAGAGTGAAACTGGAATACCTCCACTGCACTGTTTCGAGATACTTCAGATAGACGAGGAAGCAAACGTGACAGGAGTTCCTGTTGCCTACTTCCTGATAAAATCCTTTGACCAATAATACATTTCCTGCCTTTAGTCTTCCGACAATCAGCCCACCGTTTATATCTAGCAGTTCTATAAAATCTCCCATAATAAAAAGAGAGTATTTGGCCCATTTCTTTACCCTCCATGAATTTCTTCACCTGAAGAAGATTCTTGCCAAAAAGATACAAACCCAGAACGAAACATTCAACTTCAAACTCACTCCAAGAGTCTCCTTGCAACCCAGGAACAAATCCATACCCATCAGCTACACATTTCTGATTGAAGCTTGGCTCTTTCTTTTCTGAAACACTTGAACATTCAGTGACACACTCATTAGGCTCCATCTTTAGACAATTCGCATTTTCATGACCTCCACTTCCCTTATCTTTTATGGTTTTGGCTTCATTGTAGGCAAGCTTAATTGGGATAGGTAGTCCGATCATATAATTATGGACAGTATCAGCCAAGGGTTGAGAATCAAACGGATTACTGAAGTACTTCAGCCGCTCAGAAGGTGTGAACAAGGAAGGGATTGCAGCTTGGTACTCGTCACCAACACGAGGATGCAGATCTGTTTCTCCAAATGTATCACTCGAATCAGGAGAATCAGAATTAGCAGACTGATCGGAAAATGTATCTTCAAAATCCATGTCAGGTTGATCCTGCTCATTGTTGTCCATCTAAGAAACATGCAACAAAAAAATATTCATGGATAAAGGGGCGCAATAACACAACGTAAACAGAACTATCCCCTAGATCATTGTAGTTCATTCATCACTGTGTAGTTCAAACACTTTGATTGGATTAAACAGATACATTGATGTTGTATATTCACCTTCTTCTAGTCTAAGGGTCCAGCTTGGCAGTTTCCATTATTATCCCATCAAGTGAGATTTACTGACTACATTTATGGATCCCTCTATACACACTTAATGACCATACGTTTTGGTACCATGAACAAAAGAAACATTGCTTGCTGTCACTTGGAATTAGTAAATAAATTGATGACCTGATAACTAATCCCTAATCATCAAGCAAATGAATCATATGCAAAAACCTAAAAGCCTGTCTACCTAGTATAACATATTAATCTAAACAGAAGATGAAGGTTTTGATCTATCACATAAAACGCTAACTCAATCTCCAATCACAGATAAAAAATTACAAAGCTAGGAAGAACAAAATTCAATATTTATCCCAGAAACCTACCTAATAGGGAATTCCCAGCATGAAACAGCCATAATCATGACCAAAAACAGGCTCAAATCAAAACAAATAACACCCACAGATTCATATCTTCAAACCCCACAACAACTTTCCAATTCCACAAACCTTCAGAACCCAGATTCAGATCCATTATCAGCCAAATTCAAAGCAGAAAACAACACAAAAGGAAACCCAGTTTTGGTCGACCCAAATCGGGTCAGGACCATTTCCAACCCAAAATCCTTACAAACCAAATAAACACGCAAGCAACGAGTTTCCAACGTTACAAGCAAAATGCATACATCCCCAGCGTTCACATCAAAGTAGAAGAGGATCAAACCATGACCTACCCATGTTTTCTCCTTCACTGGAAACTCTTAACACCCAAACAAAATAACCAAAAAAATATGCTAAACATGTTTTGCGGAGGCAACACGTTCGTTCAAGCGTAACAACGAGAGATTGGTGTGACCAGTTCTCTTTTCTCAATCAAAAAGCTTTACATAACCCAAACAACACTAAACAACCCAATATGAACAAATGGGTTGCGTTTATTAACCTTGATTCTTGGCTTTCTTGAACCCAAATTGACAACACAAAAAAAATACATTCAAAACCAGTATCGTGCTGTTTGGTTCAAACCAAAAACAACATAAACTAAGACAGACAACAGATACCAACGGAAGATAGTTCACCTGAAGCTGTCGAGCGAAAGGCGAAGGCTTCAAACAAACAGGTTTTTGAGAGCAAAGCGAAGCAGAATAGTAAGAGCGAGACCCGTAACCCCGAGCGATTTGTTTGTGTTTTTCGAGCTTTTTAGAGAGAGGCACAACTGGGTGTTTATGTAGAGAGAGGGACTAGGGGTGAAAAGACGAAATACCCCTGGTGGTCAACCAATTTCACACGTCCATTGAAATCCAAGTCAGGGGTGTATTGGGTACTTTAAATATTGGTTATTCGTTTAGTTTTCTGCCTTATATGGAGGTGGGTGTGGGGTGTATTTTTTTGGAGGTTGATTTATTTCTATACAATGAGCCACCCAAGAATCGCCAAGATGCATACTAATTCTGTATCGTAATGCTATATGTTATCTTCATATATCTCCTTTCTTAAGCTTTTTCTAGTAATCTTTGATTTATCTTTAAGCTTTTTTTTTTTTTTTTTTTTGGGTAGAATATCTTTAAGCTTATTTTGATGTGTGGAGGTTTGGTATTTTAAATGTAAAGATCGAGAGAATATCGTAAGATGTGAAACTTCATGGGCCTATAGGGACAATCACGGACTGGACTGGAGACGCGCACAACACAAACGCATAGTTTCTAGTTTTTACGTTTATATGAATACGTTGGTTTTTATTTTGTCTTTTAACTTGAATGGTGAAGGATTCATAAAGATTTCTTGTAATGTTGAGATATATGATGTGATAAATACTAAGATTTTGACAACTTTTTTACTTTCCGTGTCATAGTTTATAGACTTGATTCATTTTGATTTACCCTTCAACTTGTTTTAATATACATAGGTTTCATATTATAAATGTAAAGGGTGAGAGAAAACCGCGATAGATTATGAAAATATAAACTCTGAATACTTTTACTATGCGCCTAAAGTTGTTATATTTATGATTATGACATTTTTTAAATTATATTTTGACTTAAATTGCGAAAAAGATATGGATTTATAAAGATATTTTGTAATGTTGAGATATATGGTGTTATAAATCCTAAAATTTCGAAGACTTTTACTCTACGCATGTGATAGACTGATAGTGTACAAACTTGATTCATTTTGATTTATCTTTCGACTTGTTTTCCTACGTAAATGTTGAGATATATGGTGTGATAAATGCTAAGACTTCAAAGACTTAGATTATGCGCATGTGATAACCGGGTCACGATAAACCACTTCAGACCCTATGCACAACCTTTTATAAAATAATAACAAAAAATTTAGCAAATCGTTTACAAGTACTACTCCCTAAACTGATACATCTATGTCAAGGAGCTTTTGTCCAAAACAGATCGATTTTTGATAATATTTTGGTGGCACACGAAGTTTTCCACTCATTCCATAATAGGAAGAAGGGAAAAAGAGGATGAATGACGTTAAAATTGGATATGAAAAAAGCATATGATAAAATTCAATGGCCTTTTATAATTAAGGTTTTAGAATCATTTGGTTTTTGTCAAAAATGGATAAACCTTATTATGATGTGTATTAGGTCTGCTTCCTTCTCTGTACTGGTGAATAATGAACCAGGACCTATTTTTAAACCAAAGTGTGGTCTTAGACAAGGAGACCCTATTGCTCCATTCATATTCATCTTAACCATGGAATATTTAGCAAGATCACTACAAACAGAAACGAAAAATCTAATCGTAGGGTTGGAATTCAATTAACTAGAAATGGTACGAGGATTCCATTTCTCTGTTTTGCAAATGACACTATAATATTAGCTAATGCAAATATGAAGAATATGATTTTCATTAAAAACTTATTACAAAAGTTTACGAATCTCTCGGGATTAGCTATTAATTTTAATAAAAGTTCATTTCAAACTTCAAAAAATATTTCAAATAATCAACAACAGGAGTTAGCATCTGTTATGAATCTACAACCCACAAATGCGATGGAGAAATACCTAGGAATTCCTATTATTAGAAGACGTGTTAAAAATGATATTTTCCAATATGCAATCCAAGGAATGCAAAATCAACTTTCAAAATGGAAAGCCAATACTATTTCACAAGCTGGTAGAACAGTCCTAATTCAATCAAATATTCAGTCCAAAGCTAATCATTTAATGCAGTGCTTTTATCTCCCTAAAGGCATCTGTAAAGAAATGGATAAAATTAATAAACAATTTTTTTGGAATAATTCAAATCCAGGTTTTAAACCTATTACAAATTGGAATAATATCTGCAAACCTAAGAATCAGGGAGAACTGGGTTTACATACTACAGAAAATTTAAATAAAGCATTACAACAAAAACTTCTTTGGAAGCTATCAACAGACAGAGGTAATCTATGGGCAACTATAATCACTCAAAAGTATTTAAAAGAAAAATCAATATTTAATTATAAAAAGAAATCAAAACAATCCTGGCAATTCTCAAGATTACTACATCTTCGTAAGGATTTTACTCAAGGCATAGGATGGAGACTGGGTGATGGAAAAAAGTATTAAGTTCTGGACTGATAAATGGATCCCAAATATTGATATTACTTCGTATCTTGATACTAATAGGCATAATATAGATGAATTGGTTTGTGAATATATCACTAATGATAAAGAATGGAATATTATAAAATTAAATCAAGTGTTACCCCCTCAAATTACCTCTCATATTATTAAAATCCATATCCCTCAAATGGGTCTACAAGATAAAATAATTTGGAATAAATCCTCTGATGAAATTTTTAATACCGCTTCTGCAAGGAGATTATATAATAATAATAATATCTCCGAAAATGCTAATTTGTTCGATTGGATTTGGAAATTAGAAGTCCCACCAAAAATTCAGAATTTTCTTTGGAAAGCAATTTCAGACAATCTCCCAACAACTGATAGATTAAACAGATATTATAACAGAGTCTCACCATATTGTTCATTATGTAATTTCCATAATGAAACAAGAGAACATTTCTTCTTTGACTGTGTCTACACAAGAACTCAGATACAAAAACTTGAGGATATTACAAGACTATAATTTGATTTTAATAAAGGAAATTCATTTGAATCAACACTTGAGAATCTTATAATTGAATTTCAAAATGATAGTCTTAAGGTGGAAAAATTAATATTCCTTTGGTATAATGTATGGTTACACAGAAATGCAATAATTTTTCGAGGAGAAACAATCTTTAAAAAAGATTTAGCTCAAACAACATTTTGTCATTTTAAACGGTGGGAAAATGCATCTCTAATTGCTAAAGGGCCAAAACAAAAAACGAGGAGAAATAAAAAGAAGGCAATTAATAGATGTTGGATTACTCTTCCTACAAGCTGGATTAAAATAAACTTTGACGGATCTTTTAAACAAAATGGACAATCATCGGTTGCATGTATTGCTCGGGATAGCAAAGGGCGGATTATTGATATTTACACTAAAAATACCCAATCAAATTCTGCACTACAGACTGAGGCTCAAGCTTTCCTTATTGCAACAAAATTGGCTATTAAACTAAAAGCTCATAACGTCATATTCGAGAGGGATAATCTAACTACAGTTAATACTGTAAACAGAATATGGAAAATACCGTGGGAAATAAAAAGTATTATTTTAGATGCTCAACATAACTTAAAATCTATAAATAATACTAAAATTGTGCATTGCTTTAGAGATGCGAATAGGGCAGCAGATATTCTTACCTGCCCGGATTTAAACTCTCACTTTATTAAAGCAGTGTTACACTGCAATCCTGATTCTAACATGTCTGTTGAGGATTAGGCCACATCTTCTGGTTTTTCCTATGTTCCCCTTTACGAACCTTTCTTCCGGACCATCGCTGCCGATGGTCAGATGTGGTCATCCCGATGTGGATTACCTCCCGTTTATTACCTTTTACAAAAAAAAAAGAAAAAAAAAGAAGATTATGCGCGTGTGAGTGTGTACAAATTTGATTCATTTTGATTTATCTTTCAGCTTGTTTTGATACTTATAGGTTTCATATTATAGCTAAAGGGTGAGAGAAAATTGGGACAAATACTAAATATATAAGCATCGTGATATATTTGAACTCAGACCTGTGAATCTGTGATTAAGTACTTGAGTTCCAATTAACCCCACTGTTATTATCCATCATAATGGTATGTCCTTTTTATGTTGTTGCAATAATGTACTCCGTAATTCCTTTAATTCGGGCAAGTTTTATTGGTGTTGGACCCGGTTTAGTACAGTACTATTTCTTCGCAACTCGATTATAATCGACTATATTTGTACATTACGGTTCAATCAGTTTGTAGATTCCAAAAAATGATCATAAAACTTGTGACACTGGATGTGATTTTTCATTATTAAAAGAACACATCCATCGATAATTTGAAGTCAATATAAATAAAGTCACTGTGGATGACGCTGTGGATAGGGCATACAAATATAGTCACTTGTCACTTAAATTGTACTGTAACTAGTATTACAAAAACACCGCTCAACTCAAATCTCTTCGCATGGTTTCACGTTGGACTCTCCAGTAAGTGTTCCATCATGAGTTTTCAACTACGCTTCCCACTGAAGGTGTATATGAGAACACTGACATTGATAGAGATTAGAGCGACCTTGGTCAATCGAACCAGTCAGTCAAGATCTCATCTGACATTAACTCGCGTCCTCCTTGGTCTTTCATCCTTATCAGATTCTCTAAACTGTCTCTGTTGCCTGCCAAAGCCTCCTCTTCCACCACCCCGTTCGCCACCACCCCGTTCGCCACCACCTGACCACCGATCATATTCATTGCCATTTCGGTTCGGTTTTCTGTCAAACCGTCCAGCCTCTCGTTGGCCTCTTCCACCACGCCTACCATCACCACCGCCATATTCATCACCATAAGAATCCCTTCTGTCAGATCCAAAGCTCCCTCTTCCACCACGCCTACCACCACCATAATCATCACGGCCTCGGTTTTGTGTTCTGTCAAATTGTCCCGACTGTCGTTGACCTCTGAAGCTCTCCTCACCATATCCTTTAGAGTCCCGTCTGTCAGAAACCCGACCGGTTTTAGATCGAAAGCCTCTATCGTCATCATCACTACCAGAAGGAAGATCAGCATCTTCTTCATCAGAGTCAAAACTTCGTTCTCTGGATCGGCTGGAACCTTTAGCTCTTTGTTGTCTAGAGTCAGCAACATGGCTGGATTTCCACTTTGGATGAACCGGTAGGTCATCCTCTGAGCCAAAACCTATGTCATCATCGTCATGAGAAGGCGACTTGTTCCTTGATCTGGAACTGCTTTTGTGATTTTTAGACAATTCATCATCTTCATCTTCAGACATAGAGTAGCCTTCAATGTCAGAAAAGTTAATAGAAGAAGTCTCTTGTTTTTGACCTCTACTTGCATCTTCTAGCTCATAGTTGTCAACATCATCGTCTTCTTCCTCATCCTCAAAATCATCAAATCCTGTGCCTTTTGCGTGTTGTGTTCTTGGATTTCTGTCATTTGGATATGCATTATCTCCTAGACCTCTTTCAGTTTTTCTATCATCTTCATGGGTGCCACGAGCATCTGCATGCTCGAAAGAAGCAACATCTGCTCCATCTGATTCATCATCATCAAAATCAAAATTCCACGCATTGTAAACTTCTTTCCTGTCGACTACCGTCTCAGGCCGTGTAGAAGGCCCACGCCTTCTGTCTTGGGGTTCGTTCTCTGTGAATTCATCGGGCGGTCGTTTGTGCTCACAGTGAAAGCAAGCCATATTTCTTCTGTAATTTAAGAAGTTGCACCTGCAAAAAAATAATGTTCCCAGAGAGCCATTCAACTTAATTGAAGATAGGACACTTATTATATTGACATATTGCACAAAAAGAATCATGTTACTGGGGTTCAACCATCATGTTTAGGTCTCAAAGACGCTAATTGTTAATCCTGTGGAGCAAGATTTTAATCATATCAAAATTGTCATAAATAAGATCTTCAGGAACTCTACTCTAGGAAATCCTAATTAATTGTTTAGCCCTGTTTATTATATTCTTCTGGGTGAACTGACAGTGACATGATCATTGAGTTATATTTCTCTTCATTTCAAGGCCACCCATTTCCAGGACTAGTAAACAAGATCATTATACCATCAAGATTAAGAACTGAAAACAAAAGCAACATCAAATAGCAGAAACTTACTGTGGGCATTCCCATTCGCCAGGAAGCAATTGTCTCTTTGGACGCTTTGCATCACATTGTAGGCAAATCGAATTCTTGGCAAAATTCATGAAATCACACCTGAAAAAGATAAATGCAGAGAATAGCAGATGAGAAAATCATCATTGGTATGAGATAATAACAGGGTGCATCATGCAATTAATGATTAAATAACAGAAGAAGAAACAAATAAAACTAAGACACCCAAAAGATCCAGCACAATGAGTCCATACACGAGTCCATAGCAAGGAGGATCCCAAAAGAAATTTGCAATACCTCAAGCAGGAATCATACAGAAATTTTTACTAGCATATCCACATATAAAACAACACATAATAGCATCCCATTTATAGAAAATGAAAAAACAAACACATAATAGCATCCCATTTATAGAAAATGAAAAAACAAACACATAAAACAGAGGGGAAATAACATACTTTGGACATAGCCAGTCTCCTTTTTTCATCTCAATGTCATCTCGTCCAATGCGTCTCCTTGGGGGAGGTGGTGGTTGCTTTACTTTTGGTGGGCGCTTTTTAATAATTGGAGGTGGAAGATTTGGATCTATAGGCACTGAACTAAGCTTCACAACTTCATGAAGCAATTTTCGAATTGCTGTCTTGGTGGACTTCTTTTTTAGTAAGGACTTATTAACAACTGACCCATTCATGGGTTCGAAACCATATGTGAGAAGGAGACGTGCTATGTCAATAGTCCTTGCCTCATCCTCTTTATTAGTCACCAAATATGCCTTATCACAAGAGGTCCTAAGACTGCACGAACTGCAGACCTGAATTTCAAGTGCGCATCAAATTATCAAAGGAACACAGTAAGAAAAGTAAAAACATATAAGCTCTATTATATAATGATGAATCAAAGTGCATCAATCATCATTCCTATTTTGTTTATCACAATTTGATAAAATGAACTAGTTTTTCAGTTGCAGAGGCCATAGTGTATCTAAAGCGAATGAAAAATGAAAAATAAGGAAGAGGGACTTACATCTCCTTCATCCAAGTGGACGTATTTTCTCAACAATTTTGAAGAAAACACAACCTTCCTGTCAGAACTAGGGCATCCATATCCTACCAACATCTGAATATCATGTCTTGCCAAAGACCTGAAACCAATTTTTCCTTTTCAGACTTGTGCATTACAATTCATAGCAAATATGAAATACCTCCGATTCTGTCCTCTCTTTTTTACCAGTTCCATTCCAAATCAAAGATATATTATAGCTACTGTCATATAGAAAATTCATAAGATTCATTTGAACTGTCCCTCAACTCCACCTCCAAGCTATTTCCAAATATCACCAAAGAAGCACATAAGGGTAAATGAAAGCTAACCTGAATATATCAAAACGATCACGCCCGAAGTTGAGAACGGCCGTATGTACACTCTGCCAATCCCCTACGAAATCAGAGCTCACTTCAACAGCAGCCTCAGCCGAATCAAAACCCAATCCCTCAATCATCTTATCCTCATCTTTCCTTCTATGATCGAAATAATTCTGATGAACCAACCTCTCCATGAATTCAATCCACTCAGGCCACGGATGCACCAACACAACCTCATTCTTGGTCAAGTCTTCCCCTCCTGATTTCACCAAACCGTCAACAGGACTATCAGTAGCCACTAACCCTAATTCCTCCTGAGGTTCCAAATCATTTCCCTCAGTGTACAAATCCTTCGGTTTCCTGGATTCACGCCATGCTCTGATCCGTTGTAGGGCTCCGTCTTTCTCGGAACGCTCCTTCTCAATCTGGTCGATCTGGTCGAAGACGAAGCTGAGACGAGAGGAGAGAGAGGGCGGCTTGGGAGGGTCAGAGTGGTTAGGAGAAGAGGAGGAGAAATGTTTGACGAGCGTAGAGCGCAGAAGGCGGTGGTGGTGAGGGTTGTGCGGCGAAGTGGAGAGTAGACGAAGGATGACAGAGAAAGGAGAGGGCGCCATTAGAGGGGGAATTAGACCGCATTCGATAAACCCTCCATAAACCTCCAAAGTCAGAAGGGAATGGACTCATGGAGATGATGATCGGGAGTCTCTCATAGGCCATTTCGGCCCAATAAATTGGGTTAGAACTTTGAAATTGGCCTACTTTTACGGGAGCATGGCTCATTGACCCTTAAATTTTGTAGTTATTACTTATTACTAATTAATTAATTTCTTTTAATTTTATTAGAGAAAATTGAGTTTATATTACCCTTTGGATTAATGAGTTAGTTTTAATATATATATATATATATATGACTGATTATTTACACAAAGTTGGATGAGAGTCCGAAAATTAACTTAGTTTCCACTCTGAAGAGAGCGCTCTAATGCGTGAAAGCGTGTCAATAACATTTTTATCGAATTCCCTAAATGTAGAGAAAGTGAATGAAATAAACCTATGTTCATTTTCCTCACACTTTAAACATATTTCTTCTTTTGTAAATGATTATTTTCCTATCAAAAAATTACAAATATGTCATTTATCAAACTCATTGCAATGTTGATGAAGAATACGAAGACCTCCTCAAATCACCAATATATTAAAGTTAAGAATACGAAGAATTTGGTTTGAAAAACGTTGTAATGTCCAATCAGATTGTGCTCACTCCATTTTAACATTTTCATTTTTTCGTCTACTTGACTCTTCAACATACGTAACTTTACATATTAAGTGTCAAACATGATGAAACCAACATTTGCACGCCTCAGACATCTTGCATTCATATACACAACGCGCTCCTGGCTAGCTCCAAGACGCTCCGTACAAGTTGAGAACGCGCTTGATCCTCAAGTTCACCTATATGCATAAGCACAACCACCTCCTGCTTGTCACAACCAATCAGAAGCCCTCAAACGACACGTTTTAGAAGCAGTTCAACCCCTATAAATAGAAACCTCACCCATTCAAACAATGAGTCGAAAAATTCTTGAGAGAGAAACTCGATTTGTAGGTGATTCTTTGTGTAAAGAGGAATTTAAAATAGATAAACTAATTGAGTCAAATCACATAAGGGTTAATGAAAACGCGTTTTCAATATACAAAACACGAAATTATCAAAACACATGCACGTTATTACATCAATCACAAGTCTCTCGTTTTATATAAAACCCTCCTCAAATCAATTTGGCCGAAGTAACAAAACAAACAAATTCCAAATTACCACAATATTAGTAAATCAATTCAATGAATATAATATAATATATCTACTAAAAAATATTAATGATATAGCTTTACAAACACTTTATATATTTATTGATTGTTTTAGGAAAAAATTAATGATATAGCTTCTTTTTTTTGGAAAAATTGATATTCCAAATTACCGAAGTAACAAAACACTTTATATATTACCTTATGTTAAGAATAAAATAGTTTAAAGATTATATTTTGTTTTTGTCTATAAAGAGGATATTAGTGGTAGTTATTACTTGTTTGTACTTTTGGATTCGCTGCAGAGTACAGATTAGGGTTTACAAAATCTGAATCTCCCTCTCTCGCACTCTGATTTGGCTCTGAGAATCGATGGATAATTCCTCAGATTCACAATTTCATGCTGTCCCAGAAACCCTAGCCCCTCCTCAAGATCCCCACTCGTACAACGGTCTCCAGCCACCTACTGATGACAGTTTCCAGTCGGCCAAAACCCTAGCTCCTTCCGATGGCCAACACTTGCCATCGAATTCCAATGGAAATCTTGCAAACGGAAACGGTGAACCCGCGGCTCCTGCGCGCGCGCCAATTCTGCTTTCCGGCGTTACCAACACGCATAGCGGAACTGATAAGGACCAATCGGGCGGCGAAGAGGAGACGACGAGCAAGAGGAAGCGTAGGAGTAGGTGGGACCCACCTTCTGAGTCGGATAACGGTGACGGAAACGGTGGAAGGAAGAGGAAGTCTCGGTGGGCGAACGATGAGCCAACGCCTGTGATTCAGCTGCCGGATTTCATGGGAGGTATTGAGTTCGATCCTCAGATTCAAGCGCTTAATAGTAGGCTTCTTGAGATTAGTAGGAAATTGCAATCTGGGGGACCTTATGATGATAGACCCGAAGGTACTCGATCGCCTTCCCCTGAGCCTGTTTATGATAATATGGGAATTAGGATTAATACTAGAGAGTATCGTGCTAGGGAGAAGCTGAATAGGGAGAGAGTGGAGATTATATCTCAGATTATGAAGATAAATCCGAATTACAAGCCTCCTGCGGATTATAGGCCTCCTAAGCTTTATAAGAAGCTCTACATACCCCAGAAGGAGTACCCTGGTTACAATTTTATAGGTTTGATTATTGGGCCAAGAGGTAATACTCAGAAGAGAATGGAGAAGGAGACAGGTGCGAAGATTGTGATTCGTGGAAAGGGGTCGGTTAAGGAAGGGAGATTGCAGATGCAGCAGAAGCAAAGCTTGAAGCATGATCCGGCTGAGAATGAGGATTTGCATGTTTTGGTTGAGGCTGATACTCAGGAGTCACTTGAGGGTGCAGCTGAGATGATTGAGAAGCTATTGCAGCCTGTTGATGAGGTTTTGAACGAGCACAAGAGGCAGCAACTTAGAGAACTTGCTGCATTGAATGGAACCATTAGGGATGAGGAGTACTGCAGATTGTGTGGGGAGCCTGGACATAGACAGTATGCCTGTCCTTCTCGTCACTCGACGTTTAAAAGTGATGTTCTTTGTAAAATATGTGGTGATGGTGGACATCCGACAATTGATTGTCCAGTGAAGGGAACTTCTGGGAAGAAAATGGATGATGAATATCAGAACTTTTTGGCAGAGTTAGGCGGGACTGTTCCTGATTCCCTTACTAAAACCGCATTGTCTACCCCTGCTGCTCTTGGATCTGGAACTTCTGCTACTAATCCTCCATGGCAGACTGATGGTAATAATGGAAACAGTGCACATGCAGGTTTGGGTTTTAATGGTATTAAACCAAAGGAATACGATGAAACAAATTTATACATTGGGTATTTGCCTCCCACTCTTGAGGATGAAAGCTTGATCCAGATGTTCTCACCCTTTGGAGAAATTGTGATGGCTAAGGTCATTAAAGACAGGGTTACTCAACAAAGCAAGGGATATGGATTTGTCAAGTATTCAAATGTCGAACAGGCCAACACAGCTATCGCTAGTATGAGTGGTTATATTCTTGAAGGTCGAAGAATTGCTGTGAGAATTGCAGGCAAACCTCCTCAGCCAACTGGCCCACCTGCACCTCCTGCTCCACCCATGCCAATGCATCCTAACCCAATGCAGCCTCCAGGCGCTTATCCATCTCAGCAATTTGCAGCTGGTGGACCCCTAGGTGGCATGCCACCTGGCAGCTATGGGGCCCCTGTTCCTTGGGGTCCTCCTCCTCCCTATGCTGCTTACCCTCCTCCGCCTCCTGGCTCGACTATGTATAATCCTATGCAGAATCAAACAATGCCACCACCACCAACCTATGGTTCTCCGTACCCTCCACCGCCTGCTCCTCTTTCTAGTGGCACACAATCACAAACAGTTAGTGCAAGTGAAACTCAACAAACTTACCCCCCTGATTTCAATTCTCAGAGTGGCTCTTCTGTTCAGCCAGTGTCTGCAAATGTATATGGTACTGTACCAGCCCCAATGCCTCCTTACTCTATGCCTCCAGTAGGTTATTCGATGTACTATGGAGTGCCCCCTCCTCCCCCGGCTACATCTGATCAGCCACCAAGCTTTGCAAATGTGCCATGGGCATCTAATCCTCCAATGCCTCCAGCTCCATCTGAAGAAAAGACACAAGGCGCAGATGCAGAATATGAGAAGTTCATGGCAGAAATGAGTAAAAAATAATCAACTTGTGCAAGGTAGGGTTGTTTTCCTGTTCATAATTAGCGTTTTTTTGCAGGTTGCCACGAGTTCATATTAATATACCATATCATGTTTATGCTTTCTAACATATACAGGTTTGCAATATCCCTGTTTATGCTTTCTATACATGGCCCCAAAACAAGAATTGTCAATTTTAATAATGTAATTTATTTCCTAAGCTAAAGTTTAATGAATTATCTCTAACATGAAATATTAATTGTGTTTCTGTATCATCACTTAACTCTCTTTTGTTCCTATCATTGTCGTATCTTACAGGCTTGATGTTTCTTGGAGATCTACTGAACCTGGTTACTAACCTGTTGCCTGTTGGAAGTTTGGGACTCACATCTCTAACCTTGCTGTACTGTTATGAAATTTGCAGAGAAGCGGGAGTTCGTTTTCCATGATCCATTGGAGTTTCTTTTTACATTGCATTTTGTACTATGTAGGTCTTGCTCCTGATTGCAGGCATGCTTATGGCGGCATCAGCACCAATTTGTTGGATTTTTCAATTCTTATTTACTGTTTTTATGTTTGTGGAGAAATTACCAGATCTGTTTGAAGAGTTGTTCTAATGTTTATTTATTCTATGAACTGATAAACTCTTTTTGTACTATTTTGTACCATTTTCTCGTGTTTAAGTATTTGCTTCTTGTCGTCAGCCACATGACTCATATTTCCATCAAGGAGCGGATCTGATCTCACCAGGGAAAGAAGGCAATTTGTGGGATATGTGATGTGTAAGTGTCACTTTGTCCAGGGCTCATGTTTCTTTGATAGTTGCTTCTTTGGAATCTAATGTTGATCTCCGGAGTTTGTGTAGCAGGTTATCTGATTCTAGAGGGTATCTCATCCTTGAATTATCTGGCTGATTCTAACCCCTTTTATCTATGCTAACTTGCTGTTTTTGGCTTCTGTTCAAACCTCCAAATGATCATAAATGGATATATTTAGTTGCTAATGATAACAAACTTAACATTTGAATGGACATTGTTATCTAATTCTGACTGACAGAACTGCTCATGTTTATTCAAAGGGAGTCAGGATGGCGGCAACAAAATTTGTCCAACAATCAATGCACCACACCAGTGTTTCATGAGTTTTAGATGCATAATGGTCTATTTTTTGCTGTATATGTAGGGAGTTATGGTGTGTCAGATAAGCTCTCGGTTCAAAAAGATGTATGTTTGTGTATTACTCTTGTTAATGCTAAACCCATACGCTGAAACTGGAGATTTCACTTTCTAGGTATTATCTTGTCGGCTATCTTCAAAACTCATATGGCCAAAAGGTTGTATTTCTTTGAATCATGGATCCACTTCAAAAATGTTATCTTCAAAGTCTAGTAACATGGCCTTCCTAATTTCAAGTCTAACAAGTCAATGTATTATCCCTTTTGATTTTTTGATTTTTTATTTTTTTTAATTTTTGAAGGTTTTAGGGAATTTGTGTATACTAAGTACTAACCCCTTTAGATTTTTTTGTAAAACATAATTATTTTCATTTTTGACAAATTGGGGGTTATTAACAAGAGAAAATCATAAGCTAACGATATTTTCAAAAATGTTAAGATTTCAATGCACTATCCTTTCAATTTTTTTGAAAAATAAACATTTTCATTTTTGAACGTTTTAGGCGATTTATGTGTACTAACTCCTTTGGATTTTTGTCAAACATAATTATTTTCATTTCCGAATACTTTCGGGGTTAATAACTTGAGAAAATCATAAGCTTATGATATTTGGTGTACTACCCCCTTTCGATGTTTTTTAAAAATATACATTTTCATTTTTGAACGTTTTAGGCGTTTTTTGTTTACTAACCCCTTTGGATTTTTGTCAAACATAAGTATTTTCATTTTCAAACACTTTGGGGGTTAATAACTTGAGAAAATAATAAGCTTAAGATATTTTCAAAAATCTTGAGATTTCAGTGAACTACCCCCTTTCGATTATTTTGAATAATAAAAATTTTCATTTTTGAACGTTTTTGGCGATTTCTGTCTACTAACCCCTTTGTATTTTTGTGAAACATAAGTATTTTCATTTTCAAACACTTTGGGGGTTAATAACTTGAGAAAATCATAAGTTTATGATATTTTCAAAAATCTTGAGATTTCAGTGTACTACCCCTTTCGATTTTTTTTTAAAATAAACATTTTCATTTTTGAACGTTTTAGGCGATTTCTGTGTACTAACCCCTTTAGATTTTTGTCAAACATAAGTATTTTCATTTTTGAACGTTTTTGGGGTTAATAACTTGAGAATATCATAAGCTTTTAATATTTTCAGAAATCTTGAGATTTCATTGTACTACCCTCTTTCGTTTTTTTTGAAAAATAAATATTTTTCATTTTTGAACGTTTTAGGCGATTTCTGTCTACTAATCCCTTAGGGTTTTTGTCAAACATAAGTATTTTCAATTTTGAACACTTTGGGGGTTAATAACTTGACTAAATAATGAGCTTACGATATTTTCAAAAATCTTGAGATTTAAGTCTACTACCCCCTTTCGATATTTTTGAAAAATAAACATTTTCATTTTTGAACGTTTGAGGCGATTTCTGTGTACTAACCCCTTTGGATTTTTGTAAAACATAAGGATTTTAATTTCCGAATACTTTCAGGGCTAATAACTTGAGAAAATCATAAGCTTATGATATTTTCAAAAATATCAAAATTTTAGTGTACTAAACCCCTTATGATTTTTTTGAAAAATAAACATTTTCATTTTTGAACGTTGTAGGCGATTTCTGTCTACTAACCCCTTTGGATTTTTGTCAAACATAAGTATTTTCTTTTTCGAACACTTTGGGGGTTAATAACTTGAGTAAATAATAAGCTTATGATATTTTCAAAAATCTTGAGATTTCAATGTACTACCCCTTTCGATTTTTTTTTAAAATAAACATTTTCATTTTTGAACGTTTTAGGCGATTTCTGTGTACTAACCCCTTTAGATTTTTGTCAAACATAAGTATTTTAATTTTCGAACACTTTGGGGGTTAATAACTTGAGTAAATAATAAGCTTACGATATTTTCAAAAATCTTGAGATTTCAGTGTACTACCCTTTTCGATTTTTTTTAAAAATAAACATTTTCATTTTTGAACGTTATAGGCTATTTCTGTGTACTAACCCCTTTGGATTTTTGTCAAACATAAGTATTTTCATTTTCGAACACTTTGGGGGTTAATAACTTGAGTAAATAATAAGCTTACGATATTTTCAAAAATCTTGAGATTTCTTTGTACTAACCCCTTTGGATTTTTGTCAAACACAAGTATTTTAATTTTTTAACACTTTGCGGGTTAATAACTTGAGAAAATCATAAGCTTATGATATTTTCAAAAATCTTAAGATTTCAGTGTACTACCCCTTTCGATTTTTTTTACAAATAAACATTTTCATTTTTGAACGTTTTAGGCGATTTCTGTGTACTAATCCCTTTAGATTTTTGTCAAACATAAGTATTTTCATTTTTGAACGTTTTTGGGGTTAATAACTTGAGAATATCATAAGCTTTTAATATTTTCTAAAACTTGAGATTTCATTGTACTACCCCCCTTTCGTTTTTTTTGAAAAAGAAATATTTTCATTTTTGAACGTTTTAGGCGATTTCTGTCTACTAACCCCTTAGGGTTTTTGTCAAACATAAGTATTTTCAATTTTGAACACTTTGGGGGTTAATAATTTGAGTAAATAATAAGCTTACGATATTTTCAAAAATCTTGAGATTTAAGTCTACTACCCCCTTTCGATATTTTTGAAAAATAAACATTTTCATTTTTGAAAGTTTTAGGCGATTTCTGTGTACTAACCCCTTTGGATTTTTGTAAAACATAAGGATTTTCATTTCCGAATACTTTCAGGGTTAATAACTTCAGAAAATCATAAGTTTATGATATTTTCAAAAATCTCGAAATTTTAGTGTACTTAACCCCTTATGATTTTTTTGAAAAATAAACATTTTCATTTTTGAACATTTTAGGCGATTTCTGTCTACTAACCCCTTTGGATTTTTGTCAAACATAAGTATTTTCATTTTCGAACACTTTGCGGGTTAATAACTTGAGTAAATAATAAGCTTACGCTATTATCAAAAATCTTGAGATTTAAGTGTACTACCCCCTTTCGATTTTTTTGAAAATCAACATTTTTATTTTTGATCGTTTTTGGCGATTTCTGTGTACTAACCCCTTTTGGTTTTTGTCAAACATAAGTATTTTCATTTTCGAACACTTTGGGGGTTAATAACTTGAAAAAATCATAAACTTATGATATTTTCAAAAATCATGAGATTTCAGCCCCCTTTCGACTTTTTTTGAAAAAGAAATATTTTCATTTTTGAACGTTTTAAGCGAATTCTGTGTACTAACCCTTTCGATTTTTTTCAAACATAAGTATTTTCAATTTCGAACACTATAGGGGCTTCTAACTTGAGAAAATCATAAGCTTATGATATTTTCAAGATTTCAGTGTAAAAGAATTTTTTTTCATTTTTGACGTATTAGGCGATTTCTGTGTACTGACCCCTTAGGGTTTTTGTCAAACATAAGTATTTTCAATTTTGAACACTTTGGGGGTTAATAACTTGAGTAATTAATAAGCTTACGATATTTTCAAAAATCTTGAGATTTAAGTCTACTACCCCCTTTCGATATTTTTGAAAAATAAACATTTTTCATTTTTGAACATTTTAGGCGATTTCTGTTTACTAAACCCTTTGGATTTCTGTAAAAAACATATGAATTTTCATTTCCGAATACTTTCAGGGTTAATAGCTTGAGAAAATCATAAGCTTATGATATTTTCAAAAATCTCGAAATTTTAGTGTACTAAACCCCTTATGATTTTTTTGAAAAATAAACATTTTCATTTTTGAACGTTTTAGGCGATTTCTGTCTACTAACCCCTTTGGATTTTTGTCAAACATAAGTATTTTCTTTTTCGAACACTTTGGGGGTTAATAACTTGAGTAAATAATAAGCTTACGATATGTTCAAAAATCTCGAAATTTTATTGTACTAAACCCGTTATGATTTATTTGAAAAATAAACATTTTCATTTTCGAACGTTTTAGGCGATTTCTGTCTACTAACCCCTTTGGATTTTTGTCAAACATAAGTATTTTCATTTTCGAACACTTTGCGGGTTAATAACTTGAGTAAATAATAAGCTTACAATATTTTCAAAAATCTTGAGATTTCAATGTACTACCCCTTTCGATTTTTTTGAAAAAATAAACATTTTCATTTTTGAACGTCTTAGGCGATTTCTGTCTATTAACCCCTTAGGATTTTTGTCAAACATAAGTATTTTCATTTTCGAACACTTTGGGGGTTAATAACTTGAATAAATAATAAGCTGACGATATGTTCAAAAATCTCGAAATTTTAGTGTACTAAACCCGTTATGATTTTTTTGAAAAATAAACATTTTCATTTTTGAACGTTTTAGGCGATTTCTGTCTACTAACCCCTTAGGGTTTTTGTCAAACATAAGTATTTTCAATTTTGAACACTTTGGGGGTTAATAACTTGAGTAAATAATAATCTTACGATATTTTCAAAAATATTGAGATTTAAGTCTACTACCCCCTTTCGATATTTTTGAAAATAAACATTTTCATTTTTTATCGTTTTAGGCGATTTCTGTGTATTAACCCCTTTAGATTTTTGCCAAACATAAGTATTTTCATTTTTGAACACTTTGCGGGTTAATAACTTGAGTAAATAATAAGCTTAAGCTATTATCAAAAATCTTGAGATTTAAGTGTACTACCCCCTTTCGATTTTTTTGAAAATCAACATTTTCATTTTTGATGGTTTTTGGCGATTTCTGTATACTAACCCCGTTTGGTTTTTGTCAAACATAAGTATTTTCATTTTCGAGCACTTTGGGGGTTAATAACTTGAAAAAAATCATAAACTTATGATATTTTCAAAAATCTTGAGATTTCAGCCCCCTTTCGATTTTTTTTGAAAAAGAAATATTTTCATTTTTAAACGTTTTAGGCGATTTCTGTGTACTAACCCTTTGGATTTTTTTTCAAACATAAGTATTTTCAATTTCGAACACTATAGGGGCTTCTAACTTGAGAAAATCATAAGCTTATGATATTTTCAAGATTTCAGTTTACTACCCCCTTTCGATTTTTTTGAAAAAGAATTTTTTTCATTTTTGACGTATTAGGCGATTTCTGTGTACTGACCCCTTTGGATTATTGTCAAACATAAGTATTTTCATTTTCGAACACTTTGCGGGTTAATAACTTGAGTAAATAATAAGCTTACGATATTTTCAAAAATCTTGAGATTTAAGTGTACTACCCCCCTTTCGATATTTTTGAAAAATAAACATTTTCATTTTTGAACGTTTTAGGCGATTTCTGTGTACTAACCCCTTTGGATTTCTGTAAAACATAAGGATTTTCATTTGCGAATACTTTCAGGGTTAATAACTTGAGAAAATCATAAGCTTATGATATTTTCAAAAATCTCGAAATTTTAGTGTACTAAACCCCTTATGATTTTTTTGAAAAATAAACATTTTCATTTTTGAACGTTTTAGGCGATTTCTGTCTACTAACCCCTTTGGATTTTTGTCAAACATAAGTATTTTCTTTTTCGAACACTTTGGGGGTTAATAACTTGAGTAAATAATAAGCTTACGATATGTTCAAAAATCTCAAAATTTTATTGTACTAAACCTGTTATGATTTATTTGAAAAATAAACATTTTCATTTTCGAACGTTTTAGGCGATTTCTGTAACGCCCCAAAAATTTCACTTAATGGGGGGTCACAGCGCCAGGAATTTCTGGCAGAAATTCCCTTAGGGTTTCAAAAAAAAATTCAACCTGTAGGACATAAACTAGCAGCATTCAATCACAAGATAAACCTGGTTCAAACAACCACTTCCAAGAGAGAACATATATACATGGGTCGGCGTTCACAAACGCTACAACGACCCGTCAAAACCAGCTTGGTACAACCAAGCACAACCATCCAACACGAGTCTCACCAGAAGACATCTCAAGAACCAAAACAGTAACACACACATAAAAACAAACCAGCAGAAATTAAACCCATCCTAACTATCGCATCACGTCGCACGTTCACCTCCACGCTCCGATACTACCTGCGTACCTGGTCATGTCAAAAACACAACCCGTTCCCCCACCGAAATGGGGGTTAGTCTCCAACCAGACTAGCAAGTATATAAGCGAATTAATTACGTAGAATAGCATAAATAAAGGGATTAGAATGAGCAGATACCACAAAGTACATTACAAAGCAAACAAGTATGTAAGAGACTATACATACAACATCACATAGTAAACCAAAAGAAGGAACTATTACGAAAACGCTTTTGAAAACATGACCAAGCCTGTCTTGGCCACAAAGGTACCTTCTAACCCAAAACTATGGGTAAAAACCTTTACCTGCCGGAGGGACACGGTATCGTTAGCTAGACGAACCCCCCCTACCACGATACAAGTAAAGCACCTTCCATGATCCACCCGAACACCGGGAAGCGATCAAGGAATGATTTTTAAAAACCATTTACATGCTAAGCGGGGGTCGGAACAATCCTTACCCGCACAAATCATATCCACAAGTGTTGTTACTTCTCAAAGAAATCAATAAAACGAGTATTTCATAAACAAACATATCCACGACGTCTAAACACAAATAATACTAATTCTATCATGGAAGGATACCAAATTACCAATATCACTTCACATACAAATGCATATCAAGACACAAAGTCAAGGAACAAACATTATTCATATGTAAGGCATTTACGGTTTCATGCATAGTCCAATAGCCTAAATTTATACCAACCACGTAAGTAAGCACAAATAACTTGCCTCGACAAGTCTCGTACGTAAAGAAACTTATGAGCTATCACCTCAGACGTGACCTTAACTCAACTCAACTTGGGGAGATTCCTGAATCTGCATACAAAACGATTTTGGCCATAACTTTCATTATACAACTCGGAATTGAATTCCGCAAAATTCCAGACGCTCGTATGAAAGTCCTCTATTTACTGAATCAGTCCCTTTATTTTTCATAATTACAGAACGAGAACGATATTTCCAGCAGTGAACAATTCAGCCCTAACTTCACTAGTTTTACTTCCAAACCTCAAATCCAATCCATCCATGCTTCTATAATCATCAAACCACCTCTAATAACTCATGATTGACATTCAAATTCAGACTTAACATACACATGAACAAATCTTGAAATTTTGGGGAAAACTTAAACCAAGCTTTCCTTGAGCTTTCTTATACAAATATGTCTTCCTTGCCTTACCAATAGCATGCTTTTGACATAAGGAACTCAAATCCAACATCAACATAACATGGCAGCCACATGAATAAGCTAGGGAGATATGACCATGAAAAAGGAGAGCCAAAGAGAGAAATTCTTACCTTAGTTGAGATAACCACTTGATTTTGATAAGAAATCCTTGAAAAACTTGTGTTTTGATGAAGAAATGAGTTAGGAAGATGGTGGAGGAGGTTTCGAGAGGTTTGATATGGAGGTAAGAGTAAGGGTGATGAAGATAGGCAAGAGAAAGTCAACATATTAGGCTAGGCACATCTAGGTAGTAGATATTTATAAAAATCATTTATTTAACATAAGAATTATCTACTTGCTTTGTCTTGTAGTGTAAAAAATAAAATATTTAAGCCATAATATAAATTTATAATAATATATAAATTTATGTACAAACGCTTAAAAATATTCCGACGTCGTATGTAAATCATGTATGGGTTGCCAGACAATAAGATTTCAAGAATCGCGAAAATAAAACATACTTGCGTCTTTTATCAAAATAATCTATAAATACATATTATGTTTATCAAAATAAAATTTCTGAAACAGAAACTAAGGTGGTATTACAATTTCTGTCTACTAACCCCTTTGGATTTTTGTCAAACATAAGTATTTTCTTTTTCGAACACTTTGGCGGTTAATAACTTGAGTAAATAATACGCTTATGATATTTTGAAAAATCTTGAGATTTCAATGTACTACCCCTTTCCATTTTTTTTAAAAATAAACATTTTTATTTTTGAACGTTTTAGGCGATTTCTATGTACTAACTCCTTTGGATTTTTGTCAAACATAAGTATTTTCATTTTCGAACACTTTCAGGGTTAATAACTTGAGAAAATCATAAGCTTATGATATTTTCAAAAATCTCGAAATTTTAGTGTACTAAACCCCTTATGATTTTTTTGAAAAATAAACATTTTCATTTTTGAACGTTTTAGGCGATTTCTGTATACTAACCCCTTTGGATTTTTGTCAAACATAAGTATTTTCTTTTTCGAACACTTTGGGGGTTAATAACTTGAGTAAATAATAAGCTTATGATATTTTCAAAAATCTTGAGATTTCAATGTACTACCCCTTTCGATTTTTTTGAAAAAATAAACATTTTAATTTTTGAACGTCTTAGGCGATTTCTGTCTACTAACCCCTTAGGATTTTTGTCAAACATAAGTATTTTCATTTTCGAACACTTTGGGGGTTAATAACTTGAGTAAATAATAAGCTTACGATATGTTCAAAAATCTCGAAATTTTATTGTACTAAACCTGTTATGATTTATTTCAAAAATAAACATTTTCATTTTCGAACGTTTTAGGCGATTTCTGTCTACTAACCCCTTTGGATTTTTGTCAAACATAAGTATTTTTTTTTTCGAACACTTTGGGGGTTAATAACTTGAGTAAATAATAAGCTTATGATATTTTGAAAAATCTTGAGATTTCAATGTACTACCCCCCTTTCCATTTTTTTTTAAAATAAACATTTTTATTTTTGAACGTTTTAGGCGATTTCTATGTACTAACTCCTTTGGATTTTTGTCAAACATAAGTATTTTCATTTTCGAACACTTTGCGGATTAATAACTTGAGTAAATAATAAGCTTACGATATGTTCAAAAATCTCGAAATTTTAGTGTACTAAACCTGTTATGATTTTTTTGAAAAATAAACATTTTCATTTTTGAACGTTTTAGGCGATTTCTGTCTACTAACCCCTTTGGATTTTTATCAAACATAAGTATTTTCATTTTTGAACACTTTGCGGATTAATAACTTGAGTAAATAATAAGCTTGACTATTATCAAAAATCTTGAGATTTCAGTGTACTACCCCATTTCGATTTTTTTGAAAAAGAAATATTTTGATTTTTGAACGTTTTAGGCGATTTATGTGTACTAACCCCTTTGTATTTTTGTCAAACAAAAGTATTTTCATTTTTGAACGTTTTAGGGGTTAATAACTTGAGAAAATCATAAGCTTTTAATATTTTCAAAAATCTTGAGATTTCAATGTACTACCCCCTTCTGATTTTTCTGAAAAACAAATATTTTCATTTTTGAATGTTTTAAGCGATTTCCGTGTATTAACCCCTTTGGATTTTTGTCAAACATAAGTTATTTTATTTTTGAACACTTTGCGGGTTAATAACTTGAGTAAATAATAAGCTTACGATATTTTAAAAAATCTTGAGATTTCAGTGTACTAACCCCTTTCGATGTTTTTTAAAAATAAACATTTTCATTTTTGAACGTTTTAGGCGTTTTTTGTTTACAAACCCCTTTGGGTTTTTGTCAAACATAAGTATTTTAATTTTTGAACACTTTGGGGGTTAATAACTTGAGTAAATAATAAGCTTACGATATTTACAAAAATCTTGAGATTTCAGTGTACTACCCCTTTCGATTTTTTTTAAAAATAAACATTTTCATTTTTGAACGTTTTAGGCGATTTCTGTGTACTAACCCCTTTAGATTTTTGTCAACCATAAGTATTTTCATTTTTGAACGTTCTTGGGGTTAATAACTTGAGAAAATCATAAGATTTTAATATTTTCAAAAAATCTTGAGATTTCAGTGTACTACCCCCTTTCGATGATTTTTAAAAATAAACATTTTCATTTTTGAACGTTTTAGGCGTTTTTTGTTTACTAACCCCTTTGGATTTTTGTCAAACATAAGTATTTTCATTTTTGAACACTTTGGAGGTTAATAACTTGAGTAAATAATAAGCTTACGATATTTTCAAAAATCTTGAGATTTCAGTGTACTACCCCTTTCGATTTTTTTTGAAAAATAAATATTTTCATTTTTGAATGTTTTAGGCGATTTCTGTGTACTAACCCCTTAGGATTTTTCTCAAACATAAATATTTTCATTTTTAGACACTTTGGGGGTTAATAACTTGAGTAAATCATAAGCTTACGCTATTTTCAAAAATCTTGTGATTTCAGTGTACTACCCCCTTTTGATTTTTTTGAAAATGAAATATTTTCATCTTCGAACGTTTTAGGTGATTTTTGTCTACTAACCCCTTAGGATTTTTGTCAAACATAAGTATTTTCTTTTCCGAACACTTTGGGGGTTAATAACTTGAGTAACTAATAAGCTTTCGCTATTTACAAAAATCTTGAGATTTCACTTAACTACCCCATTTCGATTTTTTTTAATAATATACATTTTCATTTTTGATTTTTTATGCAATTTCTCTGTACTAAGCCCTTTAGATTTTTGTCAAACATAAGTATTTTCATTTTTGAACACTTTGCGGGTTAATAACTTGAGTGAATAATAAGCTTAAGATGTTTTAAAAAATCTTGAGATTTCACTGTACTACCCCCTTTCGATTTTTTGGAAAAAGAAATATTTTCATTTTTGAACGTTTTAGGCAATTTCTGTGTACTATCCCCTTTGGATTTTTGTCAAACATAAGTTATTTCATTTTTTAACACTTTACGGGTTAATAACTTGAGTAAATAATAAAATTACGATATTTTAAAATATCTTGAGATTTTAGTGTACTATATACCCCCTTTCGATTTTTTTGAAAAATAAATATTTTCATTTTTGAACGTTTTAGGCGATTTCTGTCTACTAACCCCTTAGGATTTTTGTCAAACATAAGTATTTTCATTTTTAGACACTTTGGGGGTTAAAAACTTGAGTAAATCATTAGCTTACGCTATTTTTAAAAATCTTGAGATTTCGGTGTACTGCCCCGTTTTGATTTTTTTGAAAATGAAATATTTTCATCTTCGAACGTTTTTGGCGATTTTTGTCTACTAACCCCTTAGGATATTTGTCAAACATAAGTATTTTTTTTTCGAACACTTTGGGGATTAATAACTTGAGTAAATAATAAGCTTACGATATTTTCAAAAATCTTGAGATTTCACTGAACTACCACATTTCGATTTTTTTAATAATATACATTTTCATTTTTGATTTTTTAGGCAATTTCTCTGTACTAAGCCCTTTAGATTTTTGTCAAACTTAAGTGTTTTCATTTTTGAACACTTTGCGGGTTAATAACTTGAGTGAATAATAAGCTTACGATATTTTAAAAAATCATGAGATTTCACTGTACTACCCCCTTTCGATTTTTTTGAAAAAGAAATATTTTCATTTTTGAACGTTTTAGGCGATTTCTGTATACTATCCCTTTTGGATTTTTGTCAAACATAAGTTATTTAATTTTTTAACACTTTGCGGGTTAATAACTTGAGTAAATAATAAAATTACGATATTTTAAAATATCTTGAGATTTTAGTGTACTATACCCCCTTTCGATTTTTTTGAAAAAGAAAGATTTTCATTTTTGAACATTTTAGGCGATTTATGTGTATTAAATCCATAGAATTTTTGTCAAACATAAGTATTTTCATTTTTAGACACTTTGGGGGTTAATAACTTGACTAAATCATAAGCTTACGCTATTTTCAAAAATCTTGTGATTTCGGTGTACTACCCCCTTTTGATTTTTTTGAAAATGAAATATTTTCATCTTCGAACGTTTTAGGTGATTTTTGTCTACTAACCCCTTAGGATTTTTGTCAAACATAAGTATTTTCTTTTTCGAACACTTTGGGGGTTAATAACTTGAGTAACTAATAAGCTTTCGCTATTTACAAAAATCTTGAGATTTCACTTAACTACCCCATTTCGATTTTTTTTAATAATATACATTTTCATTTTTGATTTTTTATGCAATTTCTCTGTACTAAGCCCTTTAGATTTTTGTCAAACATAAGTATTTTCATTTTTGAACACTTTGCGGGTTAATAACTTGAGTGAATAATAAGCTTACGATATTTTAAAAAATCTTGAGATTTCAGTGTACTAACCCCTTTCGATGTTTTTTAAAAATAAACATTTTCATTTTTGAACGTTTTAGGCGTTTTTTGTTTACAAACCCCTTTGGGTTTTTGTCAAACATAAGTTATTTCATTTTTTAACACTTTACGGGTTAATAACTTGAATAAATAATAAAATTACGATATTTTAAAATATCTTGAGATTTTAGTGTACTATATACCCCCTTTCGATTTTTTTGAAAAATAAATATTTTCATTTTTGAACGTTTTAGGCGATTTCTGTCTACTAACCCCTTAGGATTTTTGTCAAACATAAGTATTTTCATTTTTAGACACTTTGGGGGTTAAAAACTTGAGTAAATCATTAGCTTACGCTATTTTTAAAAATCTTGAGATTTCGGTGTACTGCCCCGTTTTGATTTTTTTGAAAATGAAATATTTTCATCTTCGAACGTTTTTGGCGATTTTTGTCTACTAACCCCTTAGGATATTTGTCAAACATAAGTATTTTTTTTTCGAACACTTTGGGGATTAATAACTTGAGTAAATAATAAGCTTACAATATTTTCAAAAATCTTGAGATTTCACTGAACTACCACATTTCGATTTTTTTAATAATATACATTTTCATTTTTGATTTTTTAGGCAATTTCTCTGTACTAAGCCCTTTAGATTTTTGTCAAACTTAAGTGTTTTCATTTTTGAACACTTTGCGGGTTAATAACTTGAGTGAATAATAAGCTTACGATATTTTAAAAAATCATGAGATTTCACTGTACTACCCCCTTTCGATTTTTTTGAAAAAGAAATATTTTCATTTTTGAACGTTTTAGGCGATTTCTGTATACTATCCCTTTTGGATTTTTTTCAAACATAAGTTATTTAATTTTTTAACACTTTGCGGGTTAATAACTTGAGTAAATAATAAAATTACGATATTTTAAAATATCTTGAGATTTTAGTGTACTATACCCCCTTTCGATTTTTTTGAAAAAGAAATATTTTCATTTTTGAACATTTTAGGCGATTTATGTGTATTAAATCCATAGAATTTTTGTCAAACATAAGTATTTTCATTTTTAGACACTTTGGGGGTTAATAACTTGAGTAAATCATAAGCTTACGCTATTTTCAAAAATCTTGTGATTTCATTGTACTACCCCCTTTTGATTTTTTTGAAAATGAAATATTTTCATCTTCGAACGTTTTAGGTGATTTTTGTCTACTAACCCCTTAGGATTTTTGTCAAACATAAGTATTTTCTTTTTCGAACACTTTGGGGGTTAATAACTTGAGTAACTAATAAGCTTTCGCTATTTACAAAAATCTTGAGATTTCACTTAACTACCCCATTTCGATTTTTTTTAATAATATACATTTTCATTTTTGATTTTTTATGCAATTTCTCTGTACTAAGCCCTTTAGATTTTTGTCAAACATAAGTATTTTCATTTTTGAACACTTTGCGGGTTAATAACTTGAGTGAATAATAAGCTTAAGATGTTTTAAAAAATCTTGAGATTTCACTGTACTACCCCCTTTCGATTTTTTGGAAAAAGAAATATTTTCATTTTTGAACGTTTTAGGCAATTTCTGTGTACTATCCCCTTTGGATTTTTGTCAAACATAAGTTATTTCATTTTTTAACACTTTACGGGTTAATAACTTGAGTAAATAATAAAATTATGATATTTTAAAATATCTTGAGATTTTAGTGTACTATATACCCCCTTTCGATTTTTTTGAAAAATAAATATTTTCATTTTTGAACGTTTTAGGCGATTTCTGTCTACTAACCCCTTAGGATTTTTGTCAAACATAAGTATTTTCATTTTTAGACACTTTGGGGGTTAATAACTTGAGTAAATCATTAGCTTACGCTATTTTTAAAAATCTTGAGATTTCACTGAACTACCACATTTCGATTTTTTTAATAATATACATTTTCATTTTTGATTTTTTAGGCAATTTCTCTGTACTAAGCCCTTTAGATTTTTGTCAAACTTAAGTGTTTTCATTTTTGAACACTTTGCGGGTTAATAACTTGAGTGAATAATAAGCTTACGATATTTTAAAAAATCATGAGATTTCACTGTACTACCCCCTTTCGATTTTTTTGAAAAAGAAATATTTTCATTTTTGAACGTTTTAGGCGATTTCTGTATACTATCCCTTTTGGATTTTTGTCAAACATAAGTTATTTAATTTTTTAACACTTTGCGGGTTAATAACTTGAGTAAATAATAAAATTACGATATTTTAAAATATCTTGAGATTTTAGTGTACTATACCCCCTTTCGATTTTTTTGAAAAAGAAATATTTTCATTTTTGAACATTTTAGGCGATTTATGTGTATTAAATCCATAGAATTTTTGTCAAACATAAGTATTTTCATTTTTAGACACTTCGGGGGTTAATAACTTGAGTAAATCATTAGCTTACGCTATTTTCAAAAATCTTGTGATTTCAGTGTACTACCCCCTTTTGATTTTTTTGAAAATGAAATATTTTCATCTTCAAACGTTTTAGGCGATTTTTTTCTACTAACCCCTTAGGATTTTTGTCAAACATAAGTATTTTCTTTTTCGAACACTTTGGGGGTTAATAACTTGAGTAAATAATAATCTTACGCTATTTTTAAAAATCTTGAGATTTCACTGAACTACCCCATTTCGATTTTTTTTAATAATATACATTTTCATTTTTGATTTTTTATGCAATTTCTCTGTACTAAGCCCTTTAGATTTTTATCAAACATAAGTATTTTCATTTTTGAACACTTTGCGGGTTAATAACTTGAGTGAATAATAAGCTTAAGATATTTTTAAAAATCTTGAGATTTCACTGTACGACCCCCTTTCGATTTTTTTGAAAAAGAAATATTTTCATTTTTGAACGTTTTATGCGATTTCTGTCTACTAACCCCTTAGGATCTTTGTCAAACATAAGTATTTTCTTTTTCGAACACTTCGGGGGTTAATAACTTGAGTAAATAATAAGCTTACTGATGAGGCTTAAGTCGTAGTGCCAAATCAAAGAAAACCCTAAACACTAACTAGAGTATAGCAAGTAAGTAGAGGTCGAACCCAAGGGAATCAAAACACCAATCGCTATGCAGTCAAGCGAAATACCAACTAACAAACAAGTAACAAGTAACCAAGGGGGGGTTTGATTGTATGGAACACAAAAGTAACAAGTATCAAGCAAAGAAGGTTTGGTTGTGAATATGATGAGAAAGGATTTTACCTAGCAAGTATCCACACAACAGTCAATCAAGTTGATCATAGATTTATCTCAAGTTCTTATCAATCCTAGGGAATGTTCCTATTCCAATCTTTAATATATTAGCAAGCCAACCGGTCTTGATAATACTTACTATTCAACAATCAGGGAAACCTCTCAAGATTAGATGAAATAGCAGCAAAGAGCACATGAATCATAAGGATGCATGCAATAACTTACAACCGTCAAGTATTAACATGCAATCAATTCTCTTTCATAAAAGCAATCAACTACCAGATCATGCAGATATGAATGTTACAATGACAAGGAATTCCACAGTATATTCCTAGTCTAGCAATAGAAAACTATCAATCAAACTAGGTAATCAAGCTAGCAAAACTAATAGAAATCAATAGATGAAGAACAAGAGAATTAATACAAACCCATAGGAAAAGAACAAGAGTTTAGAAATCTCACAACTTAATAACTGAAGGCTTCAACCGCTAAGTAAAACAATCGAGATTAGTTCCTGCTCATGGTTGCAGAGCTAAATTGTCTGATGGAAAAGATGATAAAAAAGATGATAATAACTAGGGTTCTTAAATAGAGACTAACCCTAAAAATATATGGTAAAAGAAATATCCTAAAACTAATTAAGGAAAATGGGAAAGAAAAGAAATAAAACAAAAAGGAATAAAAGGGAAGCATAGCTCTGATGTACGGAGTATTTGCTTCCAATTTGTGCAGCCCACGTGGGCTCCACCGTCCTTTTCTGATTCAAGTGCAGCTTCCTCCAAAGGTTTGGGCCCACCTTGCTTCCTTCACGTGGACTCCTTCCAACAATTGGGCCGGGCTGCTTGCTTCAAATCCACGGCCCGTCTTGCGCACGAAGGGGAATTCAGCACAATACCCGCGGTCGCGGATTTATTAAATATTCTCGGCTCCTCTCTGTTGCTCCACCGCGATCGCCGCTGATCCATGGCGATCGCCGTCGGTGAATTCTTCAAATCTTCAATATTCTTTGGTTCTGATCTTCAATTCTTCACTTCTTAATAAATATCCCAGAACATAACAATGGCTCGAAACACATATAATAATACTCCTAAATCAATGTAATAATCCCTAGTTACTCTATACAAAGTGCAGCGTATCAGTTACGCTATTTTCAAAAATCTTGATATTTCGCTAAACTACCCCATTTCGATTTTTTTTTATAATATACATTTTCAGTTTTGATTTTTTAGGCAATTTCTCTGTACTAAGCCCTTTAGATTTTTGTCAAACTTAAGTATTTTCATTTTTTAACACTTTGCCGGTTAATAACTTGAGTGAATAATAAGCTTACGATATTTTAAAAAATCTTGAGATTTCACTTTACTACCCCCTTTCGATTTTTTTCAAAAAGAAATATTTTCATTTTTGAACGTTTTAGGCGATTTCTGTATACTATCCCTTTTGGATTTTTGTCAAACATAAGTATTTTCATTTTCGAATACTTTGCGGGTTAATAACTTGAGTAAATAATAAGCTTACAATATTTTCAAAAAATTTAAGATTTCAGTGTACTACCCCCTTTCGATTTTTTTGAAAAAATAAACATTTTCATTTTTGAACGTCTTAGGCGATTTCTGTCTACTAACCCCATAGGATTTTTGTCAAACATAAGTATTTTCATTTTGAGACACTTTGGGGGTTAATAACTTGAGTAAATCATTAGCTTACGCTATTTTCAAAAATCTCGAGATTTCAGTGTACTACCCCCCTTTTGATTTATTTGAAAATTAAATTTTTTCATCTTCGAACGTTTTTGGCGATTTTTGTCTACTAACCCCTTAGGATTTTTGTCAAACATAAGTATTTTATTTTTCGAACACTTTAGGGGTTAATAACTTGAGTAAATAATAAGCTTACGCTATTTTCAAAAATCTTGAGATTTCACTGAACTACCACATTTCGATTTTTTTAATAATATACATTTTCATTTTTGATTTTTAGGCAATTTCTCTGTACTAACCCCTTTAGATTTTTGTCAAACATAAGTATTTTCATTTTTGAACACTTTGCGGGTTAAAAACTTGAGTAAATAATAAAATTATGATATTTTAAAATATCTTGAGATTTTAGTGTACTATACCCCCTTTAGATTTTTTTTTAAAAGAAATATTTTCATTTTTGAACGTTTTAGGCAATTTCTGTGTACTATCCCCTTTGGATTTTTGTCAAACATAAGTTATTTCATTTTTTAACACTTTGCGGGTTAAAAACTTGAGTAAATAATAAAATTACGATATTTTAAAATATCTTGAGATTTTAGTGTACTATACCCCCTTTCGATTTTTTTGAAAAAGAAATATTTTCATTTTTGAACGTTTTAGGCGATTTCTGTGTACTAACCCCTTAGGATTTTTCTCAAACATAACTATTTTCATTTTTAGACACTTTGGGGGTTAATAACTTGAGTAAATCATAAGCTTACGCTATTTTCAAAAATCTTGTGATTTCGGTGTACTACCCCCTTTTGATTTTTTTGAAAATGAAATATTTTCATCTTCGAACGTTTTAGGTGATTTTTGTCTACTAACCCCTTAGGATTTTTGTCAAACATAAGTATTTTCTTTTTCGAACACTTTGGGAGTTAATAACTTGAGTAAATAATAAGCTTTCGCTATTTTCAAAAATCTTGAGATATCACTTAACTACCCCATTTCGATTTTTTTTAATAATATACATTTTCATTTTTAATTTTTTATGCAATTTCTCTATACTAAGCCCTTTAGATTTTTGTCAAACATAAGTATTTTCTTTTTCAAACACTTTGGGGGTTAATAACTTGAGTAAATAATAAGCTTACGCTATTTTTAAAAATCTTGAGATTTCACTGAACTACCACAATTCGATTTTTTTAATAATATACATTTTCATTTTTGATTTTTTAGGCAATTTCTCTGTACTAACCCCTTTAGATTTTTGTCAAACATAAGTATTTTCATTTTTGAACACTTTGCGGGTTAAAAACTTGAGTAAATAATAAAATTACGATATTTTAAAATATCTTGAGATTTTAGTGTACTATACCCCCTTTCGATTTTTTTGAAAAAGAAATATTTTCATTTTTGAACGTTTTAGGCGATTTCTGTGTACTAACCCCTTAGGATTTTTCTCAAACATAACTATTTTCATTTTTAGACACTTTGGGGGTTAATAACTTGAGTAAATCATAAGCTTACGCTATTTTCAAAAATCTTGTGATTTCAGTATACTACCTCCCTTTTGATTTTTTTGAAAATGAAATATTTTCATCTTCGAACGTTTTAGGTGATTTTTGACTACTAACCCCTTAGGATTTTTGTCAAACATAAGTATTTTCTTTTTCGAACACTTTGGGAGTTAATAACTTGAGTAAATAATAAGCTTTCGCTATTTTCAAAAATCTTGAGATATCACTTAACTACCCCATTTCGATTTTTTTTAATAATATACATTTTCATTTTTTATTTTTTATGCAATTTCTCTATACTAAGCCCTTTAGATTTTTGTCAAACATAAGTATTTTCTTTTTCAAACACTTTGGGGGTTAATAACTTGAGTAAATAATAAGCTTACGCTATTTTTAAAAATCTTGAGATTTCACTGAACTACCACAATTCGATTTTTTTAATAATATACATTTTCATTTTTGATTTTTTAGGCAATTTCTCTGTACTAACCCCTTTAGATTTTTGTCAAACATAAGTATTTTCATTTTTGAACACTTTGCGGGTTAAAAACTTGAGTAAATAATAAAATTACGATATTTTAAAATATCTTGAGATTTTAGTGTACTATACCCCCTTTCGATATTTTTTAAAAAGAAATATTTTCATTTTTGAACGTTTTAGGCGATTTCTGTGTACTATCCCCTTTGGATTTTTGTCAAACATAAGTTATTTCATTTTTGAACACTTTGCGGGTTAAAAACTTGAGTAAATAATAAAATTACGATATTTTAAAATATCTTGAGATTTTAGTGTACTGTACCCCCTTTCGATTTTTTTGAAAAAGAAATATTTTCATTTTTGAACGTTTTAGACGATTTCTGTGTACTAACCCCTTAGGATTTTTCTCAAACATAAATATTTTCATTTTTAGACACTTTGGGGGTTAATAACTTGAGTAAATCATAAGCTTACGCTATTTTCAAAAATCTTGTGATTTCAGTGTACTACCCCCTTTTGATTTTTTTGAAAATGAAATATTTTCATCTTCGAACGTTTTAGGTGATTTTTGTCTACTAACCCCTTAGGATTTTTGTCAAACATAAGTATTTATCTTTTTCGAACACTTTGGGGGTTAATAACTTGAGTAAATAATAAGCTTTCGCTATTTTCAAAAATCTTGAGATTTCACTTAACTACCCCATTTCGATTTTTTTTAATAATATACATTTTCATTTTTGATTTTTTATGCAATTTCTCTGTACTAAGCCCTTTACATTTTTGTCAAACATAAGTATTTTCATTTTGAGACACTTTGGGGGTTAATAACTTGAGTAAATCATTAGCTTACGCTATTTTCAAAAATCTGGAGATTTCAGTGTACTACCCTCCTTTTGATTTATTTGAAAATGAAATATTTTCATCTTCGAACGTTTTAGGCGATTTTTGTCCACTAACCCCTTAGGATTTTTGTCAAACATAAGTATTTTCTTTTTCGAACACTTTGGGGGTTAATAACTTGAGTAAATAATAAGCTTACGCTATTTTCAAAAATCTTGAGATTTCACTGAACTACCACATTTCGATTTTTTTAATAATATACATTTTCATTTTTGATTTTTTAGGCAATTTCTCTGTACTAACCCCTTTAGATTTTTGTGAAACATAAGTATTTTCATTTTTGAACACTTTGCGGGTTAAAAACTTGAGTAAATAATAAAATTACGATATTTTAAAATATCTTGAGATTTTAGTGTACTATACCCCCTTTCGATATTTTTTAAAAAGAAATATTTTCATTTTTGAACGTTTTAGGCGATTTCTGTGTACTATCCCCTTTGGATTTTTGTCAAACATAAGTTATTTCATTTTTTAACACTTTGCGGGTTAAAAACTTGAGTAAATAATAAAATTACGATATTTTAAAATATCTTGAGATTTTAGTGTACTATACCCCCTTTCGATTTTTTTGAAAAAGAAATATTTTCATTTCTGAACGTTTTAGGCGATTTATGTGTACTAACCCCTTAGGATTTTTCTCAAACATAAATATTTTCACTTTTAGACACTTTGGGGGTTAATAACTTGAGTAAATCATAAGCTTACGCTATTTTCAAAAATCTTGTGATTTCAGTGTACTATCCCCTTTTGATTTTTTTGAAAATGAAATATTTTCAACTTCGAACGTTTTAGGTGATTTTTGTCTACTAACCCCTTAGGATTTTTGTCAAACATAAGTATTTTCATTTTCGAACACTTTGGGGGTTAATAACTTGAGTAAATAATAAGCTTTCGCTATTTTCAAAAATCTTGAGATATCACTTAACTACCCCATTTCGATTTTTTTTAATAATATACATTTTCATTTTTAATTTTTTATGCAATTTCTCTGTACTATGCCCTTTAGATTTTTGTCAAACATAAGTATTTTCTTTTTCGAACACTTTGGGGGTTAATAACTTGAGTAAATAATAAGCTTACGCTATTTTTAAAAATCTTGAGATTTCACTGAACTACCACATTTCGATTTTTTTAATAATATACATTTTCATTTTTGATTTTTTAGGCAATTTCTCTTTACTAACCCCTTTAGATTTTTGTCAAACATAAGTATTTTCATTTTTGAACACTTTGCGGGTTAAAAACTTGAGTAAATTATAAAATTACGATATTTTAAAATATCTTGAGATTTTAATGTACTATACCCCCTTTCGATTTTTTTTTAAAAAAAATATTTTCATTTTTGAACGTTTTAGGCGATTTCTGTGTACTAACCCCTTAGGATTTTTCTCAAACATAACTATTTTCATTTTTAGACACTTTGGGGGTTAATAACTTGAGTAAATCATAAGCTTACGCTATTTTCAAAAATCTTGTGATTTCAATGTACTACCCCCCTTTTGATTTTTTTGAAAATGAAATATTTTCATTTTTGAACGTTTTAGACGATTTCTGTGTACTAACCCCTTAGGATTTTTCTCAAACATAAATATTTTCATTTTTAGACACTTTGGGGGTTAATAACTTGAGTAAATCATAAGCTTACGCTATTTTCAAAAATCTTGTGATTTCGGTGTACTACCCCCTTTTGATTTTTTTGAAAATGAAATATTTTCATCTTCGAACGTTTTAGGTGATTTTTGTCTACTAACCCCTTAGGATTTTTGTCAAACATAAGTATTTATCTTTTTCGAACACTTTGGGGGTTAATAACTTGAGTAAATAATAAGCTTTCGCTATTTTCAAAAATCTTGAGATTTCACTTAACTACCCCATTTAGAATTTTTTTAATAATATACATTTTCATTTTTGATTTTTTATGCAATTTCTCTGTACTAAGTCCTTTAGATTTTTGTCAAACATAAGTATTTTCATTTTTGAACACTTTGCGGGTTAATAACTTGAGTGAATAATAAGCTTAAGATATTTAAAAAAATCTTGAGATTTCACTGTACTACCCCCTTTCGATTTTTTTGAAAAACAAATATTTTCATTTTTGAACGTTTTAGGCAATTTCTGTGTACTATCCCCTTTGGATTTTTGTCAAACAAAAGTTATTTCATTTTTTAACACTTTGCGGGTTAATAACTTGAGTAAATAATAAAATTACGATATTTTAAAATATCTTGAGATTTTAGTGTACTATACCCCCTTTCGATTTTTTTGAAAAAGAAATATTTTCATTTTGGAACGTTTTTGGCGATTTCTGTCTACTAACCCCTTACGATTTTTGTCAAACACAAGTATTCTCATTTTCGAACACTTTGGGGGTTAAAAACTTGAGTAAATAATAAGATTACGATATTTTCAAAAATCTTGAGATTTCAATGTACTACCCCCTTTCGATTTTTTTGAAAATAAACATTTTCATGTTTTATCGTTTTAGGCGATTTCTGTGTACTAACCCCTTTTGATTTTTGTCAAACATAAGTATTTTCATTTTCGAACACTTTGCGGGTTAATAACTTGAGTATTTAATAAGCTTACGATATTTTCAAAAATCTAGAGATTTCAGTGTACTACCCCTTTCGATTTTTTTGTAAAAATAAACATTTTTATTTTTGAACGTTTTATGCGATTTCTGTCTACTAACCCCTTTGGATTTTTGTCAAACATAAGTATTTTCATTTTCGAACACTTTGGGGGTTCATAACTTGTGTAAATAATAAGCTTACGCTATTTTCAAAAATCTAGAGATTTCAGTGTACTACCCCCTTTTGATTTATTTGAAAATGAAATATTTTCATCTTCGAACGTTTTTGGCGATTTTTGTCCACTAACCCCTTAGGATTTTTGTCAAACATAAGTATTTTCTTTTTCGAACACTTTGGGGGTTAATAACTTGAGTAAATAATAAGCTTACGCTATTTTCAAAAATCTTGAGATTTCACTGAACTACCACATTTCGATTTTTTTAATAATATACATTTTCATTTTTGATTTTTTAGGCAATTTCTCTGTACTAACCCCTTTCGATTTTTTTGTAAAAATAAACATTTTTATTTTTGAACGTTTTATGCGATTTCTGTCTACTAACCCCTTTAGATTTTTGTCAAACAAAAGTATTTTCATTTTCGAATACTTTGCGGGTTAATAACTTGAGTAAATAATAAGCTTACGATATTTTCAAAAATCTAGAGATTTCAGTGTACTACCCCCTTTCGATGTTTTTGAAAAAATAAACATTTTCATTTTTGAATGTTTTAGGCGATTTCTGTCTACTAACCCCTTTGGATATTTGTCAAACATAAGTATTTTCATTTTCGAACACTTTGGGGGTTAATAACTTGAGTAAATAATAAGCTTACGATATTTTCAAAAATCTTGAGATTTCAGTGTACTACCCCTTTCGATTTTTTTGAATAATATACATTTTCATTTTTGACGTTTTAGGCAATTTTTGTGTACTAACCCCTTTAGATTTTTGTCAAATATAAGTATTTTCATTTTTGAAAGTTTTTTGGGTTAATAACTTGAGAAAATCATAAGCTTTTAATATTTTCAAAAATCTTGAGATTTCAGTGTACTACCCACTTTCGATTTTTTTGAAAAAGAAATATTTTCATTTTTGAACGTTTTAGGCGATTTCTGTGTACTAACCCCTTTGGATTTTTGTCAAACATTAGTTATTTAAATTTTTATCACTTTGCGGGTTAATAACTTTAGTAAATAATAAGATTACGATATTTTAAAAAATCTTGAGATTTCAGTGTACTACCTCTTTTCGATATTTTTGAAAAAGAAATATTTTCATTTTTGAACGTTTTAGGAGATTTCTGTGTACTAACCCCTTATAATTTTTGTCAAACATAAGTATTTTCATTTTCGAACACTTTGGGGTTAATAACTTGAGTAAATAATAAGCTTACGATATTTTCAAAAATCTTGAGATTTCAGTACCCTTTCGATTTTTTTGAAAATAAACATTTTCATTTTTTATCGTTTTAGGCGATTTCTGTGTACTTAGTACTAACCCCTTTAGGATTTTTGTCAAACATTAGTTATTTAATTTTTTAACACTTTGCGGGTTAATAACTTGAGTAAATAATAAGCTTACAATATTTTAAAAAATCTTGAGATTTCAGTGTACTACCTCTTTTCGATATTTTTGAAAAAGAAATATTTTCATTTTTGAACGTTTTAGGCGATTTATGTGTACTAACCCGTTATGATTTTTGTCAAACATAAGTATTTTCGTTTTCGAACACTTTGGGGTCAATAACTTGAGTAAATAATAAACTTACGATATTTTCAAAAATCTTGAGATTTCAGTGTACTACCCCCTTTCGATTTTTTTGAAAATAAACATTTTCATTTTTGATCGTTTTAGGCGATTTCTGTGTACTAAGTACTAACCCCTTTTGATTTTTGTCAAACATAAGTATTTTCATTTTTGAACACTTTGCGAGTTAATAACTTGACTAAATAATAAGCTTACGGTATTATAAAAAATCTTGAGATTTTAGTGTAATACCCTCTTTCGATTTTTTTGAATAATATACATTTTCATTTTTGACATTTTAGGCAATTTCTGTGTACTTACGCCTTTAGATTTTTGTCAAACATAAATATTTTCATTTTCGAACACTTTGGGGTTAATAACTTGAGTAAATAATAAGCTTACGATATTTTCAAAAATCTTGAGATTTCAGTACCCTTTCGATTTTTTTGAAAATAAACATTTTCATTTTTTATCGTTTTAGGCGATTTCTGTGTACTTAGTACTAACCCCTTTGGATTTTTGTCAAACATAAGTATTTTCATTTTTGAACACTTTGCGGGTTAATAACTTGTGTAAATAATAAGCTTACGATATTTTAAAAAATCTTGAGATTTCAGTGTACTACCCCCTTTCGATTTTTTTGAAAATAAACATTTTCATTTTTGACGTTTTAGGCAATTTCTGTGTACTAACCCCTTTATGATTTTTGTCAAACATAAGTATTTTCTTTTTCGAACACTTTGGGCGTTAATAACTTGAGTAAATAATAAGCTTACGATATTTACAAAAATCTTGAGATTTCAGTGTACTACCCCCTTTCGATATTTTTGAAAAATAAACATTTTCATTTTTGAAAGTTAGGCGATATCTGTCTACTAACCCCTTAGGATTTTTCTCAAACATAAGTATTTTTTTTTTCAAACACTTTGCGGGTTAATACATTGAGTAAATAAAAAGCTTACGCTATTTTCAAAAATCTTGAGATTTAAGTGTACTACCCGCCTTTTGATCGTTTTGAAAAAAAAAAAAAAATCATTTTCAAACGTTTTAGGCGATTTTTGTCTACTAACCCCTTAGGATTTTTGTCAAACATAAGTATTTTCTTTTTTCGAACACTTTGGGGGTTCATAACTTGTGTAAATAATAAGCTTACGCTATTTTCAAAAATCTTGAGATTTCCTTGTGCTACCCCATTTCGATTTTTTTTTAATAATATACATTTTCATTTTTGACGTTTTAGGCAATTTCTTTGTACTAACCCCTTTAGATTTTTGTCAAACATAAGTATTTTCATTATCGAACACTTTGGATATTTAAAAAAATCATGAGATTTCAGTGTACTACCCCCTTTCGATTTTTTTGAAAAAGAAACATTTTCATTTTTGAACGTTTTAGGAGATTTTTTTCTACTAACCCCTTAGGATTTTTGTCAAACATAAGTATTTTCTTTTTCGAACAATTTGGGGGGTTAATAACTTGAGTAAATAATAAGCTTACGATATTTTCAAAAATCTTTAGATTTCAATGTACTACCCCCTTTCGATTTTTTTGAAAATAAACATTTTCATTTTTTATCGTTTTAGGCGATTTCTGTGTACTAACCCCTTTGGATTTTTGTCAAACATAAGTATTTTTTTTTCGAACACTTTGGGGATTAATAACTTGAGTAAATAATAAGCTTACGATATTTTCAAAAATCTTGAGATTTCAGTGTACTACCCCCTTTCGATTTTTTTGAAAATAAACATTTTCATTTTTGATCGTTTTAGGCGATTTCTGTGTACTAACCCCTTTGGATTTTTGTCAAACATAAGTATTTTCATTTTTGAACACTTTGCGGGTTAATAACTTGAGTAAATAATAAGCTTACGCTATTATAAAAAATCTTGAGATTTCAGTGTACTACTCCCTTTCGATTTTTTTGAATAATATACATTTTCATTTTTGACGTTTTAGGCAATTTCTGTGTACTTACCCCTTTAGTATTTTTGTCAAACATAAGTATTTTCATTTTTGAATGTTTTAGGGGTTAATAACTTGAGAAAATCATAAGCTTTTAATATTTTCAAAAATCTTGAGATTTAAGTGTATTACCACCTTTCGATTTTTTTGAAAAAGAATTATTTTCATTTTTGAACGTTTTAGGCGATTTCTGTGTATTAACCCCTTTGGATTTTTTTCAAACATAAGTTATTTTATTTTTGAACACTTTGCGGGTTAAGAACTTGAGTAAATAATAAGCTTATGATATTTTAAAAATCTTGAGATTTAAGTGTACTACCTACCCCCTTTCGATTTTTTTGAAAAAGAAATATTTTCATTTTTGAACGTTTTATGCGATTTTTGTCTACTAACCCCTTAGGATTTTTGTAAAACATAAGTATTTTAATTTTCGAACACTTTGGGGGTTAATAACTTGAGTAAATAATAAGCTTACGATATTTTCAAAAATCTTGAGATTTCAGTGTACTACCCCCTTTCGATTTTTTTGAAAATAAACATTTTCATTTTTGATCGTTTTAGGCGATTTCTGTGTACTAACCCCTTTTGATTTTTGTCAAACATAAGTATTTTCATTTTTGAACATTTTGCGAGTTAATAACTTGAGTAAATAATAAGCTTACGGTATTATCAAAAATCTTGAGATTTTAGTGTAATACCCTCTTTCGATTTTTTTGAATAATATACATTTTCATTTTTGACGTTTTAGGCAATTTCTGTGTACTCACCCCTTTAGATTTTTTTCAAACATAAGTATTTTCATTTTCGAACACTTTGGGGGTTAATAACTTGAGTAAATAATAAGCTTACGATATTTTCAAAAATCTTGAGATTTCAGTGTACTACCCCTTTCGATATTTTTGAAAAATAAACATTTTCATTTTTGAATGTTTTAGGCGATTACTGTCTACTAACCCCTTTAGTATTTTTGTCAAACATAAGTATTTTCATTTTCGAACACTTTAGGGGTTAATAACTTGAGAAAATCATAAGCTTTTAATATTTAAGTCGTCTGATATAGATGAAAATGGCGCCATTGAGTTTCAGGAGTAAATGATAAATGAGGCTGATGTTTTTTTTCCTGTATCAGGTTGATAGTGACCGGAATCAGGTTCCATTTGTTTGTTGCAGTCGGATGATCGGGAAAACTTCCTACGAAAGAATAGATCTATCCCAAGGATAACCACATTTTTTCCCATGTGATGTATCACTTCAGTCAAGGCCTTATAAAATGCCTTATCATAAAGAAGAACTGTTAAATGTTGTCGTCTGTCGTGTAGATGGACTAGAATCTGACGCTTTGATGGGTAAACTGTAATTTTTATAAACTTTATGCAGGTGCTGCATGACGCTCTGATGAGGCAGGAGGAATTGCTTGCTTATATAGATAACCAAGAAGCCACCAAATTCAGAGCAAGCATTTTGCCTTTGTTTTATTAGTACTTGACCATTTCATATATCAAATCTAGCTTAACACTCTAACAGTGCTCACTTTGTCATTACAGAAAAACAAGTTCTGCTGATGAATCGAAGAGAAACGCATTTACAAGGATCAAATGTGTGCTGTTTTTTTCTTATGCTTCAAATTCATGAACTTCAATTGTCATGTTGAGTTCTCTGTGTATATACTGGCCTCTGAATATTTAATGTAAGAGTATGTTTTTTACAAATAGCTCTTTATTGCATTGCTACTGTCGTTCTCTTTCAGGAAAAAGAATTCCAAGAACAGTTGAGTTTGTTTCTTACATCTCCCTTGGAATTAATGGTTATGATTTCGGATTTGGAGCACCATCCCGCCTTCATCGCCACCTCGGTATTAATGGTTACCTATTAATTTGGTTAACTGTGTAGAATTCTGTCTAAACTAAGAAAATTGTATTTAGCTGCCTCCTTTCCTTCTATTCTTATTTGTTGTGCAGCAGACAAATATTCTTAGGCTATTGAATTGTATACTCAAGCAACTGACCTAAACAATCATAATGCCATATACTGGGCAAACCATGCATTTGCTCATACCAAATTGGAGGAATATGGCAGTGCTATGAACGATGCCTCAAAGATTCAAAGGCTATACAAATCGATCCCAAGCACTCCAAGGCATGTCGTCAACTGTTTTCGATTAATACAAATGGAATTTGTAAGACTGGATTTTTAACAAATTTTCATGAATACTTCCCTTTACGGGGATATTACAGGAGAGGAGCAGCATATTTTGCTTTAGGGAAGTTAAAGATTTTCAGCAAGATCAATCATGATTTAATAGCTGAAGCAATTCACCCCCTCCCAAGACTTAAGCTTCTGTCAACAATCTCTAAGCCATCAATCAATCGATGGCTTAGAGACATAATAGAGGTTATTCAATCTTAAACTAATGAATTGTTTTGTAATATGACGTTCCACTACATACTCAAAAACTGGTCTGAGGTGCATGTATTAGACAGCATAATTATATAATACGGAGTACTACGGAGTATTATTGCCGCTTATAAATATATTAGGTGTAATTTAAAAGTCACCATCTTTAGTTTACTACAATAAAAAAAGTTCAAACACTCCTACACGGAAAGTAATCATATGTTACATGCCTATTATAAGAAGCCAGATTGATGTTGGAACTAGAACGCTTGATTGAGCAACTGAATTTCCTATATCATGAATTGTGATTTAATGTTTAAGATGATCCACGCAAACTGGATAATAATTATAAATAATATTAGCTTATCTGAACAAACAGAAGTTAGACGAAAATATGGGATGGTTTTCGGTAAAGAATGATGTCACTGTAGATTAAAGATCTTAGAGAGTCTTTTTTATTATTATTATGGGGAGATAGTGTCACTATAGGTTAAGACTTATGTAGGGAAAAATGCAAATTTGTTCATTTCGTTAACATATGTGATAACATCCTTTTTTGGATGATCACATCTATCTATCTATCTATCTATATACTATCTATATCTTCTATATCTATATAAAAATCGAGACAAAATAATGTCAATCCGTAACCGGGCCATCGTAATTAATCCATTAGGTCTAATTGAGTTATTGGGTTAAATTTGATTTATCGATTAAGCTTTATTTCTTCCGTTGATATTCAACCATTCTTCTTCCCATTAACCTTTCATCTTCTCACTTGATTGTTGAATTAAAAGATGATTTTACTTAGGATTTTTTGGGTATAAATATGTCTTGCCTATTGCATTATCCAAACGTCTTCTCGAGTTTTTCATTCTTGATTTCGGTTGCAACCACTGTTGCAATAGTTGTATTTGCATTTTACGAGTTTGTAGAATGGTATTATATCATTGTTCACTCATTTTAAATTTAGGGCCTATTTAAAGACTAACCGCAAAACGGAAAACTGTGATTTTCGCGCGGGGATTCCGGATCTAGTTATCTTCAAAGTCTAGTAACATGGCCTTCCTGATTTCAAGTCCAACAAGTCATAATTTCACCCATTATTCATGAACAAGCTATATCATCTTCACCAAGCTGTGTAATTTATACTCCGTGGTATAGTAGAGCTGCCGCTACATTGTACCGGATTGTCTTTCCCAGTTCATATCTTCAGAGAATTCAGAGAGTGCAGCACGCGGGTTGCCATTGGAGATGGATAGGTAATACAGAGCTGTTTCATCATCAACTTGCATGCTCCTCCTCAATGATTCAATCACCCTTCTTCTACCCTGATCTGAGGACGCAGCCGAGCTGATTGAGTTTCTTGAATCTGGGCAACCATCAAGATACAAAACCGCCACCTCTCTTTTCGCATGCTTGTCCAGCTCAATGTAGCAGCTTCTTCCTGAGAGCGTCTCTGGTTTGATCACCGGGATAAGCAGACGGTCTCGAGAGTATATGCCATGGTCACTCATCATGTTGTTCAATCGCCTTAGATCCATAACCTGATGCATAATTGCCATACACACATAGGTTAGCATTCTGATATGAAAACCAAATTAAGAGAGACGAAAATAGGTTAAATTATGAATTTGTGTCAAGAAATGTTTAGTACTAGCTTGATTCATCAATATTTGATCGGATCAGTGAACAAATCACTCACATCCTATAAAATTGGAGTATTGAAAATTGGAAGTGAATCTCACTAGGAAGTGATTTTTTTTTCTTCATGTAAGTTGATAGGTTATAGCCTTATAGGTCATCAACACAAAGTGAATTTCACTCTATGAATCTATCGAAAATTTGGAAGCGAGGAACAAAAACATGATGAAATTTGTGTCAAGAAATGCTTAGTGCTAGCTTGATTCATGAATATTTGATCCGATCAATGAACAAATCACTCACATCATAAACATGTTTAGCTTCCGCAAACTAAATATATCAGGTAAAATTATATTGAAGATTGGAAGTGAATCTCACTGTAAATCTATTGATTATTGGAAATTTAGAAGTGAATTTCACTTAAGAATCTATCTCAAATAATCTCAAACTTGGAAGTGAGGAAGAAATAGATGATGAAAGTGAGAAGAGAAACCTGGACAGAGTACTTGACGGCAAGGCTGGAAAGGGAATCGCCTCTAAGAATCCGATGAGAAATGGCGAATTTGTTCAAGGTATTGTCTCTCCAGAAGCTACCAGAGGTCGGATTCCCCAAAACCTCCTTCAATTTCCAGGGAGCCTTGAAGGCCGCAGTCTGAATCTCGCCATCAGATGCGAGGGCGTACCAAATCCGGCAAACGCAGGACGCACGAGCTAAATCGGGGATAAAGAGCTTCTGAAATATGATCCGCAGAATATCGGTGCAAATTAGGGCTGAGAATTTAGAATCTCCCGAAGATACAGAGAGTGCCATTTTTGCGTTGGATGCTTTGGTTTGGTTGGAGAGAGATTGTGGATTGGGGGTAAACAAGTAATGGACCGGCAGGTGAGGAAATGAGTGGACATCAGCATTGCCCGCCTCTCAGCATAAGTAAATATGATACCAATATACTTAACGTGAAAGCAAATGTGTTTAACATTAACGTATGAATATTTTTTCATTTTTTCACATTCAAATGCACATTTTTTCATTTTCAAATCATATATATATTTTTTCAGTCTTGAATACAGACATTTATGCAAAGGGTTGTAAATCTAAATAGTCCATTCATATTCATATCTTAATAATTATTTTCATATTAATCATTTTCATAATTAAACCTGTATATTTAATTATAAATACACGGACTCATCTATAACTCATCTATAACCCTCGAGAGTCCAGAGTGTCATTTTTAGGGTAAAAAAACACCATTTATAATTATAATTATAAAATTATGTTGATTTTACAATAAGGAAATTTATAGTTAAAAAATATAATATCTTTTATTAAATCGATGAAACTCTTAATCATTTAGTGTAAGGTAAAGTATAATGTACCAAAATTTTATTCTTGTGCTATGGTAAAGTATAATGTACCAGTATAATTTGTCATTATTTACACTTTTAATTTGATTAGACTTGTCATTATATAATGTGCATATTTTTTATTGTAAGATATTGAGTTTTTCTTTTATATGCTGATTTATATGTTTGTATGTAGTCTTTTCTTATACGGGACAATTATGTTGACGTGATCATTTGTGATATTGCAGGACACTTGCAAAACAATACTTTTCTAGTTCTTTATGCATAGGTTTTTATTGATTTTAATCCGTACTTTCCCGTTATTTTTAGTTTATATGCATCATAATTCTATTTGTCATTCTGATATCTAATTTTAATCAAACAACAAGTTTCTGGAACGACTCATTCCAAAATTATACCAAACAAAATGTTTCAGAAATCACCCAACCCGATTCCTACTATCATACCAAACGAGCCCTTAGGGATTTAGGGACGGAGAGAGTACAACTGTTCTCAACCAGAATGGTTTTATTTTTATTTCATTACTACGTATATTGGAATGATATGACAATCGCAATCACCCTACAAAAATAAAACAGTACAATTCACAGAATTTTTGAAGTCTAATCAACTTGGCATCTGGCAGCAAGGCCAGATCACATTGGGCTATATGTATCGTATAGTCCTCCCAAGAACTAACCTATATAATTTCAACCAACAAATATAAACCTTTTCCATTGTAATACTTGAAACCTGTAACTTATCAACTGCATATAATCTCCGCACTCGAATCTCACAATTTCTGCTCTGCAGGATCTGCTTTGGAGATTTCAGCATACATTTCTGAAATTGCCTGGGCAAAATATTCTTTAGCTTGGGGTCGCTTCACCTGAAAACGATCAGAAACGTTATATCCAGTTCATGAACTACACGGAGAAAGAAGATTATATACCATCGCTTACCTTAAGAGTCGGTGTCAGGAGACCGCTTTCGACTGTCAGTGGCTCGGGAATCAAAGTTACAGACTTTGCATATTCGAATCCCCTCAGCTGTAACACATTGTATGGATCTTAGAAGCTGACAATTAAGTAATTTATGATAATTAAAGGCAAAGTATAACGTACCCCAGCCTGTTTTCCTAAAGAGTCCATATCAGCTAAAACTGCTGACCTTGCTCTTGGATCACGGCATAACTGGCCCACATCTTCGTACTGCACACAACAAATACTCCTCTGTTAAGTTTCACTTGACTTTCTATCAATTTTAGAGCAAAATCTTGTACTAAATACGAGGACAAATATGGAAAAATCAGGTCAAATATTTCTTAACGTAGGGACTGTGTCAAAACATACAGGGAAATAAACATGCAACTGGGTAAACAAAGTAGTTTACAAACCTTAATTCCTACAGCAGCGGCCCACTCCTTCAAAACATCAGGTTCGACACACACGATGGCAACTAGGCAGGAATTAAAGCTATCACCTGCCACACAGATCATTAATTAGTGAAATGAAAATTCTTTTAACAATAGTTACAAACGTCTGATAACCTAGAACATACCATATACAAAACACTGTGCCACAAATTTGCATTTAGCATAGACATTCTCGATCTTCTCTGGTGCAATGTACTCGCCCTGTGCGAGCTTAAATATGTTTTTCTTCCTGATATAAAGCAAATGATAAGTGACATTTTGGCAATAAAACTTGCACATAAATTGAGTGCATCTGAACTTTACCTGTCTATAATCTTAAGACGCCCCCCTGGTAACCAGAGACCTATATCTCCAGTTTGCAGCCAACCTTCCTCATCAATAGTTTCTCTCCTGTCCATTTAAATAGCATAATGTAACTTAAGGGATTGAAAGCGAGTTCAGGTACAAAGCTGTATGTATGAATTTTCCTTACGTCTGGACTTCATCTTTAAAGTAGCCTCTGAAAATTATTGGACCACGCACACAGATTTCACCACGGGGATAGGGCTGGTCTTCAGAGGAATAATTCATTTCAGGAACGTCAACTAGCTTGATCTCTGAATAAGAAAGAAAACTGCATTATTTTCCTTTTTTATTGCAGTTAACCACCTTGTTATTTAAAAAAATTGTGAAAATACATGTACATTGTACAAGTGTACTAATAGGTGCTTTCAAAAAAAAAATGCTTATACTTCAAGCTGAAGTTCACTCAAATATGCGAGAACTTGAAGCTCAAGCTTTCACATAAGTTGGGCTTTAAATCACCCAATGTTCTTCTTTGGGTTCTTGTTACATTTCATTAAAGCATTTGTTTCTTAAGCCACAGGAATTCAATCTATCAACACGGTTTTTTTAATTGTCAATATGCACGTAAGCATGAATTAGATAAGAAGCAAAGGAGCTCACCACAAGCAGGATTGGGAGCACCCACATGGCCAGTCATCTGATCTTCCATCTCCATTGAACTTATAACACAAGATGTTTCGGTCATTCCATATCCTTCAACAACAGGGCATCCAAAGCACCTAAAATGTGAAGAATATACATACAACTTACAAATTCGGAACCTTCCCGAAATGCAAAATAAGAATACAGATAGGCTGGGAGGTGAAGAAATACTTTTAAGTAAACAAAATTAATCTATTAGTCTCGAGGGTTAAAATCAACTTACACCTTCAGAAAGTCCACAACATCAGATGATACAGGCGAAGCACCTGAACACATAAGACGGACACGGCCACCTATCTTGGCCTTTATTTTATTGAACACCAGTTTATCCCAAAGTGGAGATGGATTTTGTCCTGTCAACATTCAAGAAGATAAAAGCAGAAACCAGAGATCACACATGTGCCATTGACGTAACTTTGAAAAGCATGCAAAAGCTAAAAATACAGATTTTTATCGTAGTTAGTTGTAAGGAAAATTTCCATCCCTACCATTCAATAAAGCTTGTTTCTTGGAATTGAAAGCGATATTGAACAGCCTCTCACGTAGACCTCCTGATGACTGGACAGCTTTAATTATTCTACAAACCGTAACTGAATCAGCATTTTCCCAGTTGATTATTGCCGAAATTAATTTTTAAGTGTGATAAAAATCAGATGTTAGTATGTTACCCAGCATATATTCTGTTGTACAGCCGAGGTACACTGCAAAAGATAGTTGGTCGTAAAGCCACCAAGTCGTCCATCAGTTTCAAATTGTCCTGCAACCCAAGTCATTATTAAGACGAGAGAATGAAGTCATTGTAAATTGCCTACATTACATGTAAACATTATGGCTTTTTATCATCATTTACCAGAGTCCTAACTTTTGCAGTAAAACATTTAAGAAGTCCCCTTTTGATAATGCGAACATGTAAATCAGCAATTATGGAGAAAAGGTTCCAAAGGAGTAAAAACTTTTATCAGTTCATTCTTATAGGACAAGAGCATCAAGCCAAAAAATTATTATCAAATGACATAGCTGATGACTTGATGACATAACACCATTCAGGTTAAAATGAGAGGAAAAAAAGAAGAGGAAGAACTAAAGTGCATAGTCATAATCTAAGCCACAAAGGTGGAAAAAAACATGTTTCATCTTACAACCCACAGACACCTCCGAACAACAGAAGGGTTAGTGTTTAGCAAGCACACAGATTTGTATACTTTTCCTTCATTTCAGATTCTGTTTCGAATTTTCAGCTGCTGAGTTTTTTCAAGCAAACCATTCAAATAAAAAGTTTTCGGAAGTCAAACAAGACTATTGGATATTATCACATACCCCCTGGTAGAAACCAACAGCAACACCATAGTGCGCACATGCAATCTGGTTAGCTCGCTCATAGATGTGTGCCAGAGGAAGGTACGATATGTAACTGCAGATAAGGAAAATAATTCAGAAAGTCACCACCAATCAAATACGGGAAAATATTCTGAGCTAGGACACAAGTTTATGTGATTGTGACAGGATTGAGGTTATGTACTCACACATCTGTGGGATAAAATGACGCTAGGAGAGACATGCCAGCGACATTAGCAATCAAATTTCCATGTGTTAAGACGACCCCCTTTAGCAAATAACCAAATGTCACTACTAACAAACATATGTTATTTAAAGATCAGTAATAAGAATTTGGTTTACCTTTGGTGTTCCAGTGGTCCCACTTGTGTAACATATAGTTGCAATATCATCAGGTGAAGGTGGACAGTGGGGCTTCAGATTAATGTGGCCCTACAATGATAGAATTCTCAATTAATAGGATTTAGTGCGAAATATTCATCATGGCTATGTTGGAAGTTGTTATCTATGGGTGCTGCCTCAAACTGCATCACACCACCTTTGAACAAAATGGGTAGAAAGAAAACAGATTTTTCCTGTGTTGCAGTTTAAAAGTAATCTTAGAACCTAGAGGGCATAATATTGTTCAGTGAAAAACATTTGTCACTATTCTGAGTCATTAGTTGCTGCAATTTTCAGTTAGAATTGATCTATCAGAAATAGTGGGGATTAAGAAAAGGTTGAAACACATATGTAGCCAAACTTGTGCCTTTAAATCATGGTCATTTAACTAGTACTTGTAAGAAGGCTAAATTACATTCAACAATAAGATCTGAATTAGCTACTTGTTTGTGGATTGTAGAACAATAAGATACCAACATTCCACAACTGGGTCTTTAATTACATAGCCTGTAACGGAACCAAATTCTAAATTCAATACTTCCCCTACCAATGATGTTATGTCTACTGTCTACTACAACAAACCAAAGCTAATGGCATTAAACTTCATACCTGGTTTAGCAGTTTTGAAAATGAAACAATCTTCACACCATATTTGCTTGGAAGGGAAGGTAGGTGTTCATCAACACCATCCACAACCTGTATGTTGTATTCCAAACAGTCATCAGGAAACATGAGATAAGTCACATAGAAAAGATGAAGGTATGCTAACTTAATAATCTTAACATACCACTATAACGCGGACATGTGGAATCTCAGATAAGAAGCTCAGCAACTGCCATTTTCCAAAAAATAACAATTTAATCTAGCTGCCGATTAATCACATAATTCAAGTTTAGAGCAGTTCAAACTTAAAGAACCAGCAAAGTTATGGAATTAGATTACCCCCTCATTTTATGTATTTTTGTCCACAACTTGCCAAATTCAATCTTGTCATTTAACAGAGCACGTGTCTATTACTTGATTATAAACGTCCACATTATGAATCTGGTACAGCATAAGCAAATTTGCTCCTGGATGTACCTTTCTCATTTGTTTCAACTCCTATCTTTTATTTTATAGCCCCTTCCCTCAAATTTGTAACAGAGATTTCCTGTTTCAAGCACCAATTTTCTTAAATTTACTGCTTGGGCCTGCTATCCCATTCAAATTCCAAAAGTGGACTGAAGAGAGGAAGTGAGGAACCAAGTGGTTACATAATGAAATCCTAAGATAAATCATCTCCAAGTAAACTCATTACACTTCTAGCACTTCTCAGAATAACTCTTATCTAAATGACAAGTATCAGTAATCGAGAAGAAAACTAACTGCAAATTTAAAGCAAATAGTATTGGCAATTGACTCCTGTACTAATGGCATAAGTCAAAATATCCAAGAGAATAAATTCATGGAATTGGAATATGCTCACAGCATTCAAGGTTGCAGGCACACAAAAAATGGCCTGCACATCTGCATGATTCACGATATACTTCACAGCATCAGGACCTAGACAGAGGGAAAAACAAGGAATTCTTGTAAGGATTTAGCAACAAAGAATTTATTTCATAAACAAACAATTGACTAAAGAACTACTGACCTAAGGTATCATAGAGAGGTACTGAGACAAATGAATACGCAGAACATGCATGGTCAACAATAACCCATTCTGGTCTGTTAATAAAATATAGTCCAACACATGCTCCCTGTTAAATACAAAAAGCATACAATTACACGTAAATTCAGCTAAACTTCTGGATGTCATCTGAAATTCAACAAACAATTATTCTTTAAGATACAAATCAATAACGAGTGCCACTGTAGCATTGACTACCAGCTCATCATTCAACCACACATAACGGTACCAGTTAAATCAACCAAGTAGCTATATTCCACTCACTTTAAGAAGTCCATAATTCTGAAGAGCTGATCCAATAGCTGAGCGAGCATTGCTTACTTCTCCATATGTCATCCACTTATACCTTCAAGTTGGCACACAAATAAAACAGGACAGAAGAACTCAGTAATTTTGCCCAAAGTATCACATGGAACTAAGTAAAACAAATACTATTTCAATATACTCACTCTCCGACTGTTCCATCAACCCGCACTCGTGTACCCAAGTACTTATAATCAGGGAATCTCTCAATTGTGGATCTGATAGTGAAGGTACAAAATGACAATGTCACCAATGTTAGCTGTTAAACAGATGATCCTTGTTTCGAGAAGAAAAAGAAGAAAGAATATCTTACACAAAGTTATCATGTAAAGTCCCGATATCAGGATGCTCAGGATACCTAGTGACAAGCTTCAATGGTGAATGGACGGATCTGTAATGACAGTTCCCAGTAAAATGAGTTAAGTGAGAAGTGGGAAAAGATACAGCCTAAGCAACCACCATGAAGAAGCATACCTGTACACATTCCACTTCCCTACGTTTAACTTCTCAGGAAGAACTACACTATATCCTTCACCTGGAGAGAACTGACGGATGTCAATATAATGCATGAACCATTCAAAAGAAAGAAAACAGGAAGGTGAAACAGTGTATTATTTTGAACCAAGAGAATCAAAACATAGTAAATTAAAGGAACTCTTTTATCAACATATATCCCTTTGATCATATCAACCTTCTTTTGGATTTTCTTTTTCTTTTGTCCATACTGCTACAAATAAGTCCGCAGTAAGAAAAGAAAAATTATGTCAACATCCAAGGTGTATAAGAAGTATAACTCCTAGCAGCAGCCTTCCTACCATCCCCAACAGTACACAATCCTCCAATGCTACATTTACAATAATTAAGAGTCGTTCCTGTATAATAAATATTTCTTTCTTGACATTAACTACCTAAAGCCAAATGGACCCAGCACAATGAAGGCAATGGGAAGCCTGGTAAAAATGAGACAAAAATCATAACCCAAAGCTACCGGATTATTACTTTGTTTGGGATAAAACATTTCACTGTAGATATTTACGGAAAGAAAAGGCCACTTTTCAATAACCATTTAAGACCAACCAATTTATCTGCAGTTACTTAATGTGACTCCAGAAAGTAGTGTCACCTTCAAATATTTTAAGAGCAAGTGCAACTATGGAATCACAACACTAGGGTCTCAAAAGCAGCGGAATATTCCATCACTACAAAAAGTTGCAGTATACCACAAAAATCTGCAGAATCAGTATCCTAGATCTACGAGACACGATTCTTAATTCCAAAAAGCAAGTATCATTAACCATCCGATGGAATTTTAAACTCAGAAGAATAGTGCAGCACCAATAAATAGTCTAATTTCCCACCAGTGCACATACTGACAGACAAAAATAACAGGGAGAGATCACCTTGTATGAACTCGGAGGCGGTGGCGTTGATGTGCAGCAGATCGGAATTATCATCGGATGCGTCAACGAAGTGGCTCCGAATCGCCTTCAATCTGCGCTGAGCGACCGATTCCATTGACAACGACACTCGAAATCGGATTTCTCAATCCACAAGACGAGAAAAACAGGCACGGAGATGGAAGAGATGGTCGGGAGCGGAAATCTAGGGCGCAGGATAAGGTGGAACTGGACAACGAATGATTCAAAAAAGGTTGAGATTAGAAAATGAAGAGAGAAAAGAGGATCTTATTATTTGGAGATGGTGATGGAGATGGATAGGGTTTAACTGGGTAGGTGGGGACGCCGGCGGGATCTAGAGAACGGCCGAAATGGTGTCGGCTTTTTTTCTTCTACTTTCTTTCCGTTTCCACTATTATAGCCGAAGAATATCCGCACTAATTTTGGTAATACTCCTTTTGTGCGTTCAATTTACGCTGCTTACATAATTGAATTTTGTATAAGGAGATTTACTTTTGAGCAGTACCGAATAAAATAAGAAACTATTACAAATATTATTATTTTTTAGTACAAAAATATCAATCCATCCGATTTTACAAATATTAACATTTATTTGCAAATTTTTAGTACAGTGTTAAAATTATACACTGTGAACGTGTATACTCGAATAGACAAATGTGTATGTATTCATGTTTATATATATCTCAGTGTGCAGATGTGTATATAAGTGGAATTTTCTATTCGTACACTTATAATTATTTCTCACATTAATCTTTTCGCTTAAATTAGGAAAAATGAAAGAATGGTAGACAATTTGACTAGAGAAAGTCAATCTTTCTTATTTCAACTTAGATTGAAACACTTGAACCAACACAACTGAAAATAAATGTGAACCAAGTTTATGGAATAAGTTTTGGAGGAAACGTACATCATTATTCAATTTCCAACAGAAATAAAAAATGAAATGATCCAAAATGTAAATGTGTTTTGAAATAAATTTACAACTAGCTTGTTTACATCAGCTCCTAGGGGCCAAGAAGAAGTGAAGCTAACGTGCACGTTATGAGCAAGAAAAATCGATTATGTATATATTTGCAATCATTTTTTCCCATTTATGTATCATTATCAGAAATACAATATCCCCTTATCCAATGGTTGATGAAATGTAATTTAAATCCATCCCTAAATTAAATTCCAAAATTAAGCTGCTTGCAAGCCAAAAAGATCCCTAATACCTATAATCTTGACAGTATTAAAATTTGTTTACCTAGTTTTCTTAGCTTTGGCCAGTTTCTTTTTCTTCTTTTTCATAGCCTTTGGGATTTTGTTCTTCCTGGATTCCCTCTTCTCTTCCTTCACCTTTTTCTTATTCTCTTTCCTAGCAACTTTCTTGTCAATTGTTTCCCCTTTCTCAAATCCATCTTCACTTGAGCTTCCTTCTTCTTCCTCTGAATCCGACTCCGTTTCACTACAAGATTGGTAAGAATCAGCAGTCACCGCTTTGCTCTCCTCATTGGTTTCTTTCTCATTTTGAGTTTCACTGTTCTTGGTCGTTGTTCGAGGATCTTGCAGTCCCGTGAGGGTCTTATAGTAAAAATCCCCCGTTCCTTTCCCGCTTCCAATATTAAACGCATCTTCTTCAGCATTCTTAACCTGATCTAGCGTGTTTGGGATGAATGACTGCAGACAAATCAAACAATGAAATCAAACAACTCTCGAATTGTCGCAACCCCATGTTTTTTAAAGAAATCCTGCAAAATGATAGTGTTGTGTCAAAATTTTCCCTTTGGGGATCATTAATACAAGTAAAGATATTTAAAGCTGACACATGAAGACAGTCTTCACGCAAGAAGTCAATGGCGTGCGGATGATCAAGATCAACAGCTTGAGAAACATCAATGACGTGCAAGTGACCCTGCCCAAAATATAAAAGTTCAATTTAACACTTCTGAATTTGGTAGTTTTCACCCCCTCAAAAGGTTATCAGCTTGCTAATTACCTCATAGTATAATATGTTGTATTCACTGAGATCTCCATGTACCAACTTGCACTTCTGATACAATGTCTGCATAACTGTAATAATCTGAAAATTCAATTACAACACTGACCGAGTTAAGAAATTGGAATAAAGGCCGAAAATGAACTGTTGATATTGTCTCATTATTTAACTTATTTGTTCCCAATCTATATATCAGCTTTCCAAAAGAAGTTCAAACTAATTATTTCAAGTATAAACCAAATCATAACAATCAATTCCAATTCCAACCATTATATTATCCTGGAATTTCATGTATCCAGGAAAATAAACTGCAAAGACCAATTCCACATGGAATTACATTAAACAAACCTTGGGCAAAATTAATGGAATAAAAGAAACTTTATATGTTGATATTAGATGGTATTCTTGTTATTCATCATTTGGACGGGTGATATACAGTATACCAAGCTAGATATCATCATTACAAACACAAACCTCTAGATAGCCTTCTCGCAACTTGTCTAATGATAAAGCAGCATCCTTAAGTCTAGGTGCCGCCCATCCCGCTTTACCTGAATCACAATTTCATTTCCAAATAATTGTTCAGAATAAAACCCCTGCTAAACTGCTTGTTGCATAACAGCATTATCCATACCTATGAATTCCATAACCAAAACATGAAGTCTGAGAAGATATGGAGTAGGACAACGGATTCCAGCAGCCTTGAGCCTGTATATGACCACAACAAGAATAAGGTCAAAGGAAGAACGGAAAAATAAGAAACAATTGCTATTACCTTTGCATTCTAAGAGAAAAAAAATTAGGGATGCCAATTTTCCTCAATCTCTATAAAACCATGGTCGTTACAAATGAAATACATGGGTTATAGCTAGGATATCAGACTATTTCCGTAGCAGTGCCTATTAATGCACAAAAACACACATATCCCTATCCCAAACTAAACAGTACACACCCATTCCAGCAAATTCTACAAGTACTTTAAAGTCAAGGCACGGCTATAACTCGAGTGTGCATGCAATAATGAAGCAGATGTTCAAGATAGCCGAAAGAATCACCTCATTAGATTTTTGAGTTCTTTCTCAGCCCATGTCTTCACCATTTTACGTGGATTGTGCCTACAATATCCGTGTCTGAAACGATAGTCACCTTGTACATAACGATCTATGTCCCTGAAAATGTTCCACACACATACAAGACATTATGATCAGAAAACATACATCAGAGTCTATTGTTACACCAAAATCAAGTAACCTGAAGAATCTATAAATAAGAATGTGAAAGCTATAAAGGATAGAATTTTTAGAGCGCCAACAGTTTATATCCCATTTTTCTGACGATTAGTGCAATAATGAAAATTAAAAAATGTAGCAACACTTACTTGAATACAAGAACAGAAGTCTTGTACACTTTTATAGCCAATTCTTGGCCATCAGACTTTGTTGCATGATAAACATTAGCCTATTCAAAATCGAAAAATTAACAACTGAATTGTTAGTGTTAAAACTGAATAGGGATACATAAAAGTATGTAGCTTAATAATCACGGTAAAGATGCAAACTTGCCTCTTTCCCAGTTGAGATGCAACCATTTATGTCATTGAATATACCACGATTCAACATTTTGAAGAGAACCATACGAGTTCGAGGATCAATGGCCTGGCACACACGCCATAAATCAATTCATTAGAAAGACCCATAAGTTTGTGGTAGTTAATCCAATTTTTGCAACAAAAGATACCAGAAGACATATCCAATTACAAGAAGAAGCCTTATAATATATACCTGCTCAACAGTGGCACGGTCTGCCTTCTCAGAGTGTTCTTTGTTTTCCCAATAGCCATATCTCGAACACTTCCACGAATTGCAGTAGTTACAGAGTTAGACATTCCAACATCCATTCTCCCTTCCCACTCCTTTATCGTCAACAAGTTAAGCAAATAAGGAATAAAATCAAGTCTTTTACATTGCTATGGGGTTCAGTTACCTTATGTATGGGCTTCATGTCGACTTCTTCCCCAATCCGTAAATGAACAATCAAAAGAAACAGTGCTAATTAAAATTTAAAAGCATCAAAAATCGATGAAAATTAATAGTTTTTTGGTACCTCTAAAGGAGAAGCACTAAAATGATGCCCAACTTTTTGGCTTTGATTGGACAAGGGCTGGAGAGCGGACGAATTTTGACGAGATTGAGCCCCGCCATGTGCGTTTGATTGACGGGCATGGAGGGCGATTTTACCCCCACCTTCCAAGCCGTCATCATATTCATTGATGTCAAGCCAATCCAGAGCCTCCTCAACCTCTGAGTCCGATGTAGACCACTCTCCTTCTTCTTCCTCTATAACTTCTTCATTGATTGAGGCATTAATGTAATTCCAAGGAACCACATCTTTAACTACAGGAGTATCTTTCTCAAGCTCAGCCGACATGGCTACACAGTGTAGTAACTTGGACACGAAATATCAATGATCTTCGGATTCAGCAAATAACTGCATTAAGAAGACACTACAAGTATTCAAATTAAAGCAGCACAATCTTATCATTCAATACCAATCTGGCATTCTGTGAATATTATTCAAATTGAACTATTTTGTTCCTGATGTATATGTGTAAAATCATCTCGAGCATAAACGCATATTTCAATAAAATAAACACCATCTAAATACAAAAACTTGAGATTTGGAGCCCTAATTCTCAACTCTGAACCTCTAACACAGAATAATTATAACCTTTCAAGAAGAGGACGACCAGCAACAAGATTTTCAACTTCATTAGAAGACAGTTCAATCACATAAAGTATGAGACACCTCAAGAACAAGAGTCCCTTGAAGGTTGAAGGTAAAGTGCAACTGCAAATGATACCATCCAAAATATCTATTATTAACTCTTTGATATTATTTCTAGACACAATACCCATTCATCAATTTTCGGATAACTTTCTGGGAATGAGACATACATTTTGAACAGGATGCTTGTTCATATGTACCTACACTTCTTTGACAGGATGCTTGTTCTAAGTGTGTCTTGAATTGGAGCAAGAGCTAGAATAAAATGGATAATACTCAAGGGAAGGTCACTTACCCTATCACCACCCAGATCATCATCCTTTTTTATTTCCCTTCATATCAGAATGAGTTTCAGTCTCAACATACCATCGAGTTGTTAATCATATTGAAGTTTCAATTTTTACACGAATTAAACTAACCTAATACTTCTGCGTTACAACTGAAGTCTCTAGAGTATGCATGTGGAAAGCTAGGGTTTTAACAGCACACCGGTATGTAATAGAGGATCCCGCTTCACACAGCAATCAAATAATAATCATTGCTAATCAAGCATATCAAACAATCACTGCCAGAAATTAAGACAAAAAGAGTTAGAATCCCTCGCCTCATCTGCATCGGAGACTGAAAGTAACAAGGATGTGAGAATCGCCGGTCGATTTAGGGTTTGGATGAAAATGGTCAGCTCGGGTCGGATCCGGTCCAATCGTCCATCGGACCGGTTCAGGGAGTATAATAATGTAAATGCATGTGCCCGGTTCGGTGGGATCCGGTTAGGTTCGGCATAATTTTGTGAGTTAAAACTTAAAACGGGTCGGAGTATTTTGAAGCTGAGTGAGGAGAGGAATTGCGCGCGTTGAGTTGAGCTGAGCATCTACATGGATGAAATCGAGATGGGTCTTTCACAAGCTCAAACCTTTTTTGCCATCTTCTAATCCTTCTCTCCAATGTATTACGCCGTCAAATTTTTCATCTCTTTGCAATCGAATTATTCCCCTTCTCAGCCATGTAGAGTTAAGCGGCATTCTCTCAACCTGTGGGAGAGAGGGAAAACTCCAATTGGGTTCGTCTCTTCACGCCTCAATCATAAAGAATTACGAATTCTACGATCCCAGGATATGCTATAATCCCCGCAACTGTATTGTGGTTTGGAATAGTCTCCTCTCTATGTATGCCAAGTGCCGGGAAATGGAGGATGCTCTTAAAGTGTTCGACGAAATGCCTGTGAGAGACACTGTGTCGTGGAATTCGATTATCTCTGGGTTTTTGGCCAATTCGGATTTTGATTGTGGGTTTCGAATTTATAAACAAATGTGGGAACTGAGTGCTGTTGATCAGGCCAGTTTTACCACTGTTTTATCTGCCTGCGGTGGGCTGCGGTTGTTTAGTGTGGTCGAAGTGGTGCACGCCATGGTTATTTTGAGTGGCTTTGAGGGAGAAGTTACTGTAGGGAATGCTCTGATAACTGCTTACTTTGAATGTGGTTGCTCTGATAAGGGAAGACAAGTCTTTAATGAAATGAAAGATAGGAATGTTATAACTTGGACTGCTGTTATCTCAGGCTTAACCCAGAATCAATTCTATGGTGATATCCTGAATCTGTTCAGGGAAATGTGTCAATGGATTTCCCCTAACTTTCTGACATATTTGAGCTTGCTTTCAGCCTGCTCTGGTTTGCAGGCTATAAGAGAAGGACAGCAAATTCATGGACTGGTGTCAAAGATAGGGTTTCATTCAGATTTGTGCATTGAGAGTGCATTAATGGATATGTACTCAAAATGTGGAGAAATGGAAGATGCGTTGCAAATCTTCTATTCTGCCAGTAAGGTTGATGATGTTTCGATGACTGTTATTCTTGCAGGGTTTGCTCAAAACGGGCTTGAAGAAGAAGCCATCTTGTTTTTTGTGAAAATGGTAAAAGCAGGACTTGAGATTGATCCAAACATGGTTTCTGCTGTTCTTGGTGTGTTTGGTGTTGATACTTCTCTGAGTCTAGGCCAACAAATCCACACTATAGTAGTCAAGAAAAATTTCAGCTCCAATCCTTTCGTCAGTAATGGGCTTATTAACATGTACTCTAAATGTGGTAATCTGGAGGAAGCTACTAAGATCTTCAACAAGATGCCTCAAACAAATTCAATCTCATGGAACTCAATGATTGCAGCATTTGCCCGCCATGGAGACGGGCTTAAAGCCCTTGAGTTGTTCGAAGAAATGAAAACCGAGAAAGTTGAACCCACAGACGTTACTTTCCTCTCATTGCTCCACGTGTGCAGCCACGTTGGATTAATTAAAAAGGGCATGGAATTCATAGAATCCATGACCAAAGTCCATGGAATTGCACCAAGAACGGAACACTATGCGTGTGTAGTTGACATGTTAGGTCGAGCTGGACTTCTTGAAGAAGCTAAATGCTTTGTAGAAAAAATACCGTTGGAGCCCGGAGTATTAATCTGGCAAGCGTTTCTTGGTGCGTGTACAATTCATGGTGATCCAGAGATGGGAAAGTATGCAGCAGAAAAGCTTTTCTTGTTAACACCAAAGAGTCCAGCACCTTACATACTCCTGTCAAACATATATTCTTCACGGGGTAGATGGAAAGAAAGGGCGAAGACTATTAAGAGAATGAAGGAGGCGGGAGTTACTAAAGAGACGGGTATAAGCTGGATTGAGATTGACAAGAATTTGCATAGCTTTGTTGTTTATGACAAAATGCATTCACAATGTGAGGAAATCTACAGTTTGTTGGCAAGGTTGTTTAGGCATATGAGGGAAGAAGGGTATTGGCCTGACAAGAGATTTATTCTGTTTTATACTGGAGATGATGAGGAAGGAAGCCAATGCTGATAAATGCCAATCGACTGCACCACAATTAAGATAAACTGAACAAATTAGAGCTTATAAAAATGTCATCTGAGTTAGAAGCCTATACTCGAGTAGCATTAAGTTTTTCTTGCATTATTTTACATATCAAAAAAAGATGTTTTTGGTATTCTGAAGTGGTAATGATGAGGTATGATATCCGGAAACTTTAAAATGGTATTGTATATCTAATACTGAAATGTCAGCAAAATTGTTTATTGGATGAATAAACTTCCGATTGGGAATAATAACAAAGTGCGCAGGGATGTAAATACCCCTCATTTGTCAAAAAATAAAAGGATTCATATGACACAACAGAGTGAGCATAATCCAGATGCTTGATGAACAGGATTCCATCGAACTCCATCCTTCTTAACTCGAACCATTCTTGCGAGCAGAGTATACACGACAAGCAGCTACTCCAATAACAGCAACTGCAGCTCCAACTGCAGAAGAGAGGAAACAGAATAGCAAGATTTAGAATTCTACAGAAGGTGGGGAACAATGGAGAGATCCACTCGAGGAAAAAAAAAAAAAAACAAATAACACAAGTATAACATCAAAGTTTTAGAGGTCATTGCCATGAGAAAGAATAGGGAAGCCGAAAAGGTGAGGAAGTTTGTACCAGAAATGAACACTAGAGAGCGGTTAAAAAGCCGGCTGTATTGTTTCCTAGTTTTACCAGATACGGTCTCTGGGATGCTTAGATGAGGACGTTGTGCTGCACGAATGATCCTGTTGAATATATTACTGAAGTCTTCTAACTTGGTACTGATGGGTATTGGGGAATCAATACCCATATCTTGGCTAATCTGCATAGCAAAACATAACACAAGGAAAAATGAGTCCAACCAAAAATGACCATGTCTGCAGGCAATATTTTGTAAATATGATTCGTCTAATTTTTTTTCTATAATGACCTCTTTCAGGTCAAGCCTCAAGTTTAGCAGGAAAAACTACCCGAGTAGAATCAGGGATTGCTGTAGGGTAAGATTCCAGGTCATCTTTTGCAGCCACAATGAGACAGGGCATCTGATACCCTGTATTTTCTCCATGACCAGCAACATCCACAAGTAACCGTGACATCTTTTGCCATGACATCTCGTCAGATCTGCAGAGATGATAGAAGCATTTAATGAATAACAAACAAGATTCACTTCTCATACTAAATCTAAAAGTTCCATCCCAGGTAGTAAATGGAGATGCAAGCATTAAACCTTGACACAAATGATAAATTTTTTGAGGAATAGCAGGTAGATATAAAAAAAAAACAATTGTCAGAAGAAAACAAACTTATCCGAAGTCCGAACACTTCTGTCCTTGTTTATAAATGCCCAAAAAAAGTTAGAATAATCAGAAAAATTTGTGTCCTTGTTTTATTAGATAAACAGTTTATAAATGCCAGCATCAAAAGGATTTTCTGTAGGTTTATAAATGCCCAAAAACTTATCAGATAGACAAAACAAAGGCAGAACCTTCTGAACAAAAAAGATATACATAACTAATACCAATTGTCAGAAAAAAGACCATCGCACAAATGAAATTGAACTCACCTATCATGGACAAATACCGCTACATCACAAGTAGCTAAGGCCTCTTTGCTAGATAGTAGCTTCGGGGTGACATTTTCAGGAATTTCCCGCATCAAAAGGATTTTCTGCTCTGCCTAGAACAAACAATAGAGGACAACAAGCATCTGGGTAAGCATTTGCAAACGGGCCATATATTATATTGAGTAATGAGGAAGCATGGGTGCTGTTTTCCTGACAAAATGGGAGGTGGCAATATTCTATGAACAATTGTCTAAATCCATCTAGAATACATCTGCTCATTGTTAAACTAAACAGAGGAAAGCAGGAAGCCATTGCATAAGATTTATCAGATATTAATTCCTGCTGCTTACGTACCCAAAAGAAATAAGTAAACTAATAGCACTTACTGCTGGTTCATTCACAAAGCCTACAGCATATTGTTCTTCCATAGTCGAGGTGTAACTCTCTGAGAAGGGTCTGCAACTTGGAAGACAAACACTACCATTACAAAGCAGCTAATACCCCTAACTTCAGAAATAGTATGATGAACAGCTAAAAATAAGGCACTTTCATTAACATGTCCGGAGAAAATATACCTTCCCTGAAAAGCACTCAACAATGCTGACTTGCCAGCGCCTTTTGGTCCAAAGACAAAGCATTGGAATACATTTCTATCTGATTTTTGTTTCTTACGATCCAGACTCCTTTTCCTAGTCACACGAAGTGCAGAAGTAGCATCACCATCGTACATCAAGTATCTAAGATATTCAACAGTCTTTGCAGGATCTACAAGTGTCATGAAAGCCCACTGCAATTGAAAATAGAAAGAGAATTTGTATGGTTACCCCCCAGTGCAGTTTAAAATGGGAAACAAAAAAAAAAAAACGAGAAAAAAAGAAAAAAGAAAAACACATACCATTGACAAGAAACCTTCAAGAGAAGTATCCCCTGATGGAGTTGTTCCGGCCATGCCATTATAGGGAGCCTTGTTCCAAGGGCTACACCATCAGTAGAGTTAGTTAGATCGTAGTATTTACTATTTACAAGATCTTTACGAGATTGACTGCAGTTGAGAGCATTATTTTAAATAAAACTAAGTACCTATCGGGGGCAGTAGAAAACAGATCATCACAAAGATCCCAAGGATGCAAAACTCCATCCTGTTAAACATGGGAAAAGAACAATTTCACAAGTCAGAGTTTCAGACTTTCAGAGACGTAAACCCTGACAGCAATTTTTTTGAAAAGAATCCCTTTTCTTACGTGATCTAAGTCAAAAGTAGTGAATACTCCCTTCAGGAACTCAATAGCATGTTTTGTGAGTTCCACACCCTGCATATCACAAGTACCAGATAAGCACCACAAAAATTCAATGCAGTATATACAAAAAAAGAGTGAGCACTGACCAACTAATGAGTATTAGTAATCTTCCACAAATCAGAATACTGCTAAGTATACTTTACCCATTTGGTTCCCAAAGCCTCAATAATATATCATAAATATTAGTCTTAACATAATGGCATTATCTGCTAAAAGAGCAGTTATATCTCTTTTACAATTGATACCGAAAAAAACCACCATACCTGATCAGGTGCACGCTTGAATGTAGGTGGAAGAAGATCACTAGTTAGTCTAAGATCATTATTATAACCAAATTTCCTCAAGACAGTCCATGTTGTTTCATTACGCCCTCTTTCTATGAAAAGGGAATGAAGAAAACGAAAGCCAGGCAGACTAAGCCCCCGTTCATTCACTCCTTCAGGTAACCTGTCTTGCACAACCTTTTTGACACCAACTAGCTCACCAGGTTGCAAGGGAGCGTTGAAGCATTTAACCTGTTGAAAATACCAAACATTCACAAATAGTCATGTTTTATTCAACAATTTAAAATATACCTAACAATGATATAAATAAAGTTTGTAGTTATCAGCAGAAAAACATGATTCGATATAGTACTAACCTGAAATTCATTCAACTCTTTATCGCTGAGTGCACCATCTTCATCACGATCACAAAGAATGAAGATTCGTTTCAAAGCCTTTATACAACGAGGACTCAGGGTTTGTGTTTCTTGATCAAATAAAGGTCGTAGAGGATGAAGGACTGCTCTTTGAGCATAATAAAAGACTTCAAGAACCTGTTGCAAACAGACGCAATATGAATATATCCACAGACGGAATTGAAATTTCTGTTTTTTTGGTAGATAGAATATATAAATTAGTTAACAAAATAATAAGGGGCCAAGGTTGAGTTAAACCTGCATATTACTTAAGGCAGAACACTCCATACACGTTTCAATTTCTCGAAATTGTTGCATGATTGGCGACATGAGCTGTTCCATGTTCACTTGCTGATATTCATCCCTTATATCCAACTTGCAGCCCACAACTATAACAGGGACATCGACCTGCCCAAAAACAAGTAAATATAATCTGAAAGAATTCAACTAAGATAAGTATGACCCTTTCTATATATAAAGCTTTGACAGCCTGCAGAAAACAGATGTGCATGACCAAGTACCCAATGATATTTTGGATTCAGAAAAATAAGTTGGACATTTCAAAAATTTACTGAAGGGTTTCAAACCATCGGAACAAATGGATTCACATGAATAGAAAATCCAAAACTGAAGAATATGTAATCTTACCTCCAGACGTCGAAGCTCCGGAAGCCAAAAAGTACCCAAACGATCAACAGTCTCAGGCCGATCACATGCATAGGTAAGCACAACAACGTCAGCACGTTTTAGCTCTTCTTCAAGCCTATTCCTGCTATCCTTACTATACAAAAGTACAAAATTTTAAAAAAGTAGGAAGAAACGCAATATGTGTGTGAATTTAGGTGTTCTAACAGTCATGGTTAAAATGTCTGAAGCAAAATCACATACACAGTTATACACATGTCAATAACTGAATTAAACAACAGGTCCTGGTCAGCATAAAATCACATACTTCAAATTGGTGTCAATAATGGTGATGGGCACACGATCAGGATAAATGTCGTCAGGCAATCGAGAAGGTGGTAGAAGAGGCGGAACACTAGCAGGATAATTTTCCGAAACAGCTGTCACTATCAAACTTGACTTTCCGGTCCCAGCGTCGCCGGCGACCACAATTCTAACCAATTCCTTGCCACCAACTTGACTTACCGCCATTAAAACTACAGAACACACACACACAAAAACGTAAAGTTTAAGCAAAACCTGAAGGCAAACAAGATAATAGGACTTCAGAACCCTAGTTTCGACAAAATTGTTCTCTTTCTTCCTGAAAGTTATTTGTTTTAGCCAAATTGTTGTCGGAAGGAAAACATCCCCCACGCTTTTTTATGTCAATTCATCAATCCTGAAAGCCCTTAAACACACTAAACCAGTGTAATATAGATAGAATCATCACCTGAAATCGGGCTGTTCAATGGCAGGGAGCTGTAGAAAAGCAGAGATTGGAAACTTGTTGAGGATTTGGTTTGCAATTGCAGAGGCAGAGGCCTTGACCAGTAAATAAAGGATGCGTTTTGGCCTGCTGACTGACCCCCGACTTTCTTTCGCATCAAGAAGCCTAAACCCTTATTTTTCTTATTTAAAAAATCAATAATCCGAATAAATTAAAAATGAGATTTTTTTGGGGTCATAATTAAAATAGAGACATTATTATTATTATTATGTTACTATAAAAAAATATTACAAGCGGAGACCTTTATTATTCTGCTCCAATATTTTTTTTAAATGTTATAATTATTTACGTATTCTATCTAATAAATTTTAATTAATTGTTATGTTCGTAAATTATGTGACATTCTTTTGTTTTTCTTTTGAGTGTTTTTCATGTTATGACTAGTGTAGTGACCCGTGCCATGCACGGGAAATTACATATTAGACGTATGAAAATTGTATATCTTTTTAATCGAGTTCGTCAAAAAATTAAGATTAACTTTTTTCTTGTAAAGACTATTTATAAAAATATATTTTATTTCATGAAGGTTATCTACGTAGCTTGACTTAATTTTTGTTATCGAAAATAATCCTAATTTTATCGTAAGAATATATATTAACCTTCAACATAATATTTATTCTCAATAAAATAGCTTGTATATTTGTTGTTGAAATGAATGATAATTTTTTAAGATTTATTTGTTAATATAATTATCCAATCTATTAATAATTGAAATTAAAGATAAAAAGTAATAATTGTGTAACAAACTAAGCCTAAAATCACTCTAAGAGCTCTAAAAGGCTCGACTTTAATATATAAAAGATATTTTATCCTAAGAATATATATTAACCTTCAACATAAAATTTATTCTCAATAAAATAGCTTGTATATTTGTTGTTGAAAGGAATGATAATTTTTTAAGATTTATTTGTTAATATAATTATCCAATCTATTAATAATTGAAATTAAAGATAAAAAGTAATAATTGTGTAACAAACTAAGCCTAAAATCACTCTAAAAGCTCTAAAAGGCTCAACTTTAATATATAAGAGAGATTTTATCGTAAGAATATATATTAACCTTCAACATAAAATTTATTCTCAATAAAATAGCTTGTATATTTGTTGTTGAAAGAAATGATAATTTTTTAAGTTTTATTTGTTAAAATAATTATCCAATCTATTAATAATTAAAATTAAAGATAAAAAGTAATAATTGTGTAACAAACTAAGCCTAAAATCACTCTAAGAGTTCTAAAAGGCTGAACTTTAATATATAAGATAGATGACGTGGTGACATAGCCTAGGTTCATTGAGTATAAGGCGACATGTGATAAAAAACGCTATTATAGTGTATGTATATATAGATAAATAGAAGATAGATAATATTCTTTGAATCTGATTTTTTTTTTCCAAAACTACGCAGATAATATTCTTTGAATTGATATATCATTATAGCAAGTTCATTGGATAAATACAAACAAAATTTGGTAAAAACTAACAAGGCTAACATATTGATGTATGAGTTGTCAAGTATCATTAGCATTTTGAAAATAAAATTGGAAAAAAGCCGCATAGACTCCAAATAAGTATGACATTGTTTGGAACGAATCAAGAAGCACAGCAGTAGATGATTAAAATTGAAAATACATAGAAAAAGCATTCACCAATCACCACCTTAAATAATGCAAATTTTAAATTGTGCTAAAACCAGGAAGCTAAACTCAATAGGCAAACCATCACTATACAAAGCAAACTCCCTATGATTTCAAGGGGGTAATAATTAAATAAAACCCATCTATGGTACTTCAATACAAAGTTTTATCAGTTACACTAAGACATCGAAAAACAGAGGTTTAATTTGAAATAAGGTTAAAGCTATAGCTTCTTTCCAGTTCTTTACCACTTCTTTTGTCTATCCCTCCACTCTACGCACCCAATCTGTCAACAAAATCCACTTCATAAAATCATCACTAGGCTCAAAGCAACATCAAAAGTAGAGATTTTTTACTTACTAGCATATTGGAAACACTAATTATCAGAAGATGAAGGCTGCCTCTGTGGTGGAGGAGCTTGAGGCCACATGGTTGGACCCATATAAGGCTGACTCTGCTGAGCATACACATTCGGGTCCATAACGGGCCGGCCCATCATCATCCCGCCACCTCCCGCCTGTGGAGAATTTTCAGAAGGTCCCTGCTGTACATAGTAGTAAGAAAGCGGGTCATTTGGGGGCATATTCCCCCTCGGGATTGCAGCAAGAACGTCGTCTTTAAGATCCTCCCTAGGCACAATATCCACTAAAAAGTCAAAAATATCAGTCCTCGTGATTGCAGCTGCAATGTCGTTTTTCTGGAGAGTCCTACGCTTATTCTCCTCGGTATGATTCCAAGATCTGAGTGTGAGTTCCAAGATGAACATCTCACAGGCCCGAGCAAAGACGACAGGGGCCTCGGCTGATATCATCCTTACGTCCTCATCAGCCTTCATGATCTTCTTGATTCTTGCAAGTGGAAGGCTATGGTTCTTGAAGTCGGATACTTTTTCGATCTCTTGGTATTGGTTTGACCAGAAAGCCTGAAGCTGTTGTTGAAGCTGCTGCTGTTGCTGCTGGTGGATTTGCTGGTATGCAAGGTGGTGTTGGGTAAGCTGGTTTCCTGCTGATGGCTGGACTGCACTCACTTGATTTGGCGGGAAATTGCCTCCATATGGAAGCTGCCCACCAACCGTGTTTCCTTGCTGGTCCATCTATATTGTACCAATGTAAAGATAAGAAAAGAGGAGCAGAGGTTCGAAAGAAACACAACTTTGAAGTAAATGTTATATCATGGAGAAAAGATCAGCATAAACTGCATAATTCAGATTGGCAGTTTGACAGAGAAGGCAAAGAGGTATAAAATTAATTTTGGTAGTCTAGATCCGGGTTCATATGCGAAAACATCATCCCTCAATAGCCTTTTACTATGAAAACCTCAAGTACAATTCAAACTACTATAGTTCATGTTCATGATAAAGTAAGGTATGCCTAAAAAAGTTCACATCATCAATCACTCCCTCGTTCAAATCAAGATATCAGATTCTCTCATTTGACAAGTACAAACAAGCCAAAGAGATTTCTATATTATTCCAAACTTTAGTGTTTTTAAGGTTGTAAATCAATTCTAAGATCTAGGATGAGCTAGTGCCAAATCAACCTCACAAATAGATATGTATGGGTTGTAAAATTAGAATTGATGGGAATATGGCATCTTTGGGCACCAAGCTTTGCTTAGGATCAATGAGTATGACGCAGAGAACAAAATCAAACACAAGGCGGACACCCTGGTAACGAAAATTTCACACAATCAGACATCTATCAATATCATTTTCGGAATAATCAAGCAGAATTCCCCAAAAATATTAAAAAGACAGCTCAGGTTAGTATCACAAATCACAATCAATCCTTAACCATCAAAGTAATAAAAAAAAATACACAGCTCAGGTTTGAACACAGGCCCTTATACTTGTACAAACACACGCTTGTCCTACTACAACGAGCAGCATTTCATTTTGTACAGACACACACTTAGACAGCCCCGCTTGTCCTACTATAACACACAATGTACAAACATAACACTTAATGTTACTTATGAGAGAAGCCAAGTCAATCTGGTTAAAGAAGACATAAACATTTGATACATACATAATCTATCAAAAAGGAAACGCAATGTAACGTTTTAAACTGAACCACAACCAGTTTTTGGGAATTAAAACTTAAACCTACAGACAACAACTTTAGCCATGCTGGACTCCAACCAAAGGAAATTCATATTTGTTCTGCCTTTTGATTCCAATTAATCTTCATACCAAAAGAACAACAGTCAAGGAGCCCTAAAAACCACACAAGCTACAAGTAAGCTTTGTTCCCAAATGTCCACAGCAAATATATGCATAAAAAGCATATACTTTGGTTACAGCAAAAACAGAAGCAATCGGGTAAGCAAGTACAAATCAATAAGAAGCTCTAGTACTAACAGCTTCTAAGTATCAGCAACTTAAGAAACATGATTCTACCAAGGAGGGGGAATATATAAGGAATAAAGGGAATTGCTATAAACAAATCAAAAGAAAAAATATTGAATTTCAGCGTACTAACACAAACACAAAAGATGCAGAGTGAGATGAATTAAATTAATCGCCACAAGGGCCGAATTCAAGTAAAGTAACAGATCAAGCGCAAAACCTAGAACAGAGGAATCTCCATATCAAACTGAAAGAAGCGTGTGATTCACACAATACGACTTCAAAAAGTCAAGCTCGGTAACAAATTAGGACTAAAAACCATCGATCTCATAACGAAAAATCTGCATGCAAGATGATCATTTATACAATTGGGATCAACCAGAATTATAGGGTTTGAATTATTTTCAGCTCACGGGACTTGAAATCCAAAACAGGACAGACATGCAAGCATATATAAAGTGCGGAAGTAGAAAAATTAGATACCTAAAAAAATCCGAGTTGCAAAATTGAATTTCACCTGCAAAATAGAATGGGGGAGAAATCGCAATCAAATCAGCGTTCAAGTAAAACACACAAAACAGGAAAGGAAGATCAAAGGGAGTAAGGGACCACTCAGTGCATGATTTGATGCTAAAAAAAGCATAATGGAAGAAGAAGTACAAGAGAGGTATTACAGAGAGATTTGTTCCTCCCTTTTTTAGGGTTTTGAAAAATCGGCTTGTTGAATTGGGCGAAGTACTAGGGCAAATTACAAATGGCGGAAGAAGGAAAACCAGAAAGGGCAAAGGTAAAGTACCTGGAGATGATGGCGAGAGAGTGTGCCTGAAAAAGCTTGAAAATTGTTGTCGTGAGAGAAAAAGGGTGCTCGAATCTGAGCTAGGTGTCAGAATTTCAAAGCCCAGAGGAAAATAATTTTTTGTGTGTCTATTGCTTGGTATATTATGGGGCCCTACTGCTACAAATAAGCGACCAACCCTAATTCGTATTGACGATATTGCCCCTTGGAACGCAGCGCTGTACATACCGACAAGGAGCACACTTGGATTTGACAGTGACAGTCACCGCACTTTTATTGGTTTGTCTAGTTTATGTAATTAAATTAAACTGAGAACCGGGTTTATCTTACAAAAAAGAAGTTAGCGTAAAAGTTACGGACTATAAAGCCCAAACTCTATTAGCGTAAAAGTTACGAGCCCAGAACCTTATTAGCGTAAAAGTTACGGACTATAAAGCCCAAACTCTACTAGCGTAAAAGTTACGAGCCCAGAACCTTATTAGCGTAAAAGTTACGAGCCCAGAACCTTATTAGCGTAAAAGTTATGGGCCCAAAGTTGGAAGAAAGTTAGCCTATAAAGCCCAAACCTCCAATATTCTCTGTTCCAAAGTTTATCAATATTCTCTGTTCCAAACTTCTTCCATCATTCTTGCTCGCAACTTCGGAAGACAGAATCGTGAGATTTCAACCTCCATGGCGCAAGTCCTTGTTCTGGACAATGCTCCAATTAATCTAACTTCTTTGAGGTCTATTCTCCCTTCCAATTCGCCTTTCTTAAATTCTCTTTATACTTCACCAGTTTTGATTGTTTTCCCTTTTTCTCTTTTGATGCAGACAACAGTCGAAGAAGGAGCTTATAAATCTACTTAAAAATGTGAGTTCACTTGTTTTTTTCGGGACAAGAATCGATGATTTCCCCCTCTAAAGAACAGATTATTTGTGATGTAGATCCGTGGGAAGAAGTGGTCTGATCATCGATTCGAAATTGGGAATTCAGACGTCAGTCCTTAAGGTACTGTACGATGATTGATTTATTTTTTACAAATATGGTGAGTGTTTGTTGACATTGTTGCAATCTCAGTTGTAATATTTATTTGCCAAGGTAATTGGGCAGGAGCATGGGGATTTAATAGTGGCTTCTGAATGCTGAACCAGTGCAGACTGAATGCGCCGAAGTGGTGTTCTTGGTCAGGTATGAGCTTAATTTAATGAGACATATATGCTCTCATATTCAAAATGATAATTCGAAGGGACTGCAAAAAAATTAGTTTGTTTATTTTGTGCCTCGACGGTCAGTTGCATGTGAGAAGGTGCAATGGGTTTACAGTTAAAAACATCAATCTCGGACACAATTTTATATTGTTGCTATGTCTAATTTTGTTCTTTTTAAGCATGAGGGAGATATATTTTCACCAAACTGTTAAATGTGGTTCTACAGATACTTGAAAAGGTTCATCAATCACTTACTATTATAGACATTTTAGACTCACACCTCTTTCACTTAAAAAATTGCATCAATACTCAGTGATTGGCTATCCTCTAATTGTGTGCTGTGTGTTGATTACTGGTTAGGAATTTTCGGTTGATGGTGACACAAGCTCTCTTTAGCATATTGCAAAAGCAATTCATAAGGTTGATTTTTGTTCCCTTCTTTTTTTCTTTCACGTATATTTTAAATATTGACCTACCTCATTATTGTCTATGCTTTTCGAGTTTGAAACCCATTGACATAGTATCACTGTTGACTTTGGCTTAGACTTCGTCTGTGGTTTTTGAGTTTGCAATTCATTAGCTTGAGATTTGTACCTTTTTTCCTTTCATGTATAAGTTGCTCTCTTTTTTTCACTTGAACTAAATATCACTGTTGACTTTGGCTTAGACTTCTATATGATTCTTATAATTCTTATTGTTTATAGGTGCATTACATATGGATTCTTTGATCTTTCCTACCGAATCTGCATATAGGTGTGTTGCATTTCCTTAATGTTTCCGCAAATTCCCTTTATTTTATCTTCTGAGGGATGCTAATTTACAGTAGTAGTTTCAGGTTGATATGGTCACTCCTATGCTAACACGATTAGCGTGTTTATTTTTCATAGTTCATCCTTCTAGGCTAATTTGCTCCATCCTTCTAGGAAGTTAATTTCCAATAAGCATCGAATGAGATTCAAGGAAGTGTAAGAAAAACATGAAATATATTAATTAGCTCCATCCTTCTAGGCTGATTTGCTTGTTTGAACTTTTCTACTGCTTTGACGTTCCTCGGGAATTATTCATAGTTCACTGGTGGTGCTCTTTTACTGCCTTCATATTTTCTTTTATGTTGAAAGGATGCCTTTTTTCTACATTATACAGTTTTTAACTTGCATGTGATGATAGTGACAAGCTGTTAAAGGACATTCAGGATTTTAACTTTGAAGTCGTTGTCCAGGTAGGTCCCTATAATACTTAATTTAGAGTATTTTCTGTTTTTCCTCTGGATGCTTTATGACCATTTTGTATATTATTGATTTCAGGGTTTAGTAGCTATCTGCAGTATGATTGCAGGTTATACGTGACAAAGAAACTTCCATGAAACAAGACTACACCGACATAAGTACTATGGCAAGTTACTGAAGTTTCGCATGTTTATTTTAGTAGTAACTAGTCACACTTTTATAACTAACCAGCAAGTGATCTTTATGGAATCAAATCCTCATGTTTAATTTATTCTGCCATTTCTGTAATTTGTTCTAGTATGTCTTTTCCTAGTTAAAATTAAGTTCAAGCATTGCACGCTGGGTTTTGTTTCCCTATAATACTTGAAATTTTAATGGATGACTTGGTTGAAAAATGTAAATCTTATTGCGGATATATATTATCTTTCTGGATGTGATTAACAGTAATTGAAAAGATTCAACCATATAATTCTCCATAGAATGATTATCTGATGTGAGTTTTGAATGAAATTGCAGAACCAAACAGTGTCTGAGTTACAGAATTTTGTCCTAAAGCTCAACTCTTTTTCTGAAATAACAGCAAGTGGTTTCCTCCTGGTTCTGAACTGCATTTACATCAATGAGAGGTAACATGTTTTATCATTGACATTGTTTCAGAGACATATTAATCTTGCTCAACATCTGACATGTTTTATGGAGCAAACACTCACTGAATCTGAGAGTTATGACATGTAAAGCTAAATGTTTCTTCATATGTTAATTTTGAAAGTATTGAAATTTATTATGAAATGACATGTGTTTTTCGGTATATATCAAATAGCCGAGTTTGTGTACTTACTCCCTTGGTTATTTTATGGCGACAGTATTGTTGTTAGAAAAAGGGTGGCTGTTAGAAAAAGCTATGTTTCAGGGTTTACTGAAGTTGGAGGAAATACTCATCTACTATCAAAGAAACTAATTAAGTTTGAAATGTTTTCGCATACAGTACATTCATTAGGAAAAAGAATAGTGTTGTTACAATTATATGTACCATGTGCACTTAAGCACCATACTGAATTACTCTGCATTTTAACAATAAGTATTATCTTGCTGCATTTTCAGCTTCTGATGCTAAGTAAAATCATGCTGATAATACCCGATAATGAGTTATAAAATCTCACTGTAAACTAACTTACACTGTTAGTTAATTGAGCTTATTCGGAACTATAATTGATTTTGCATGCAGATGGGGGGTTTGAATATATTTGAAGAAATGATTCACAAACAGGAGCCTATTTAATATGCCTCTTCTCATTGTATTTTCTGTGACAAACTTGGGATCGCCAGAGAACAGTTTATTTAAGGTAGGTAGTGGTACTCGTCCAATATGTTTGCTTTACACTGATAGTTTTTTTTTCAGATTATATTTTCTAGTTTGCTACCTATGGATTTGAGCACATGGCCACATTGAATAGTTTGGAAAAGGCTGAATTTTTCAAGAACCAAGTACGATTTTCTAAGCATGATATTTTCTTAATATCTTGTCTTGCTGCTAATTTTCAGTCTTGACACCTATAGTTAACTGATGCATGAAACTAGAAACAACTGGTTGACAATTAAGAGAGCTTTGCATCTTATTGTTGAAGATACTAATACAGCAAAGTATTACCCTACTCTTAAGTGGAATAAATCTCTTTATCCTTTTAATTTCGCACTATTGCTTCTTATGTCTGCGTCTGTTCTAGAATTCTATGGGATATTTTAGAAGATAATTTATCTGAACAAAAAATATAGAGAATCAGAAGAATATCTACTGGCTCTACCTTTAGTTCTGACTATCAAGCAAGCAAGCTTTTGACATGAAAACTACAGAAGGGAGGATAGGCACCCAAGTATTTCAGTAGGTTTGAAAATAACAATACTGGATTGTATATGGGTAAGCTTTCACAAGATAGATGAGGGTGCCTAATGATGACTCGAACTAAGATTTTACCAGTTGTTAAATGAGTGGAGGAATTCTTTGCTATTGTGTAGAAAATACTTGTCTAGAAAGAATGGTACCAACTTGTCTAGAAAATACTGATTGGAACAAATATAACATTTTCGAGTTTTTCGTGTATGTGTTGTACGTCCTCGATATATTACATACTCCATTAGAATATATGGTGATACTTGGAATCTTATAGAAGATTCACAAGCTTTATTCCGCACTTAATTAAAGCTCATTGTATTAAGATTCTCTTTTTGATACCTCGACGAACCACAATCATGCACCTACCCTCTCCTGCTCAACATACTCATAAGTCAAAACTTGTAGCCTAAAAGAACTTTTTCAGCTTTTATTAGCCTAAAAATACCATTTCAGAACTAACTGTAATTTTAAGCACAACATGAAAATCAGTTGTTGAACAAAACATGGAGCAATACAAGCATATACGAAGTATTACATATTTTTCACATAGTAAGGAGACAATCATATTCGAAGTCGAGCTTTAACTAGAATAAAATTACAAAACTACACCAGAAAACAAGCTTGTCTTATGCAAAAGAACATTACATAATTACATAATGATGCACCCAGCCAGCTCGTACGATAGGAACGAACAACATAAATGTAGCAGAAAAGCACGAGATGCATCGTCAGTTGTTGAACAAACGTATACAATCCACTAAACTAGCTCAGTTTTACATTTGCATGAAGCAACACAATCATACATTAGGTATATATTTCACAAGAGACGGCCATATTCTAAGTTGAGCTTTAACTAGAACAAAAAAGGACGACATTACATAATGTTACATCCCTGAGGATTCTCATCACTAAACATATTGGTCAACGGATCATGATAAACCGGCGGCGCATAACCATGTCCGTACATAGGCGGCTGATGCATCATCCCTTGCTGATTCCAATGGGCCATGTACGGAGGTTGCTGATATGGGCCTGGGCCCATTGGGTCAACACTCACAGGCCCATTCACATTCATCATTGGCGGTCCAGCCATTACCGGAACAGCTGCCACCTCACCGCTTTCTTTATTTCCAATTTTACCCTCGCCAGTTGATTTTTTACCTAATATACCCTCGCTCTTCCCACCAATTGCCTTCCCTATCTTAGACATCATACTTGCACCTTTATTATCTTTTCCGGCCGCCTTCCCCTCGTCGTTCATCACTACATGTACAACCTTTTTGTGATGATGATCATTATCATCACTTTTCTCAACATCTTTATCATCAATTTCTTCATCAGAATCATCACTCTTCATATTAACCTGTTGAGGCTTTGAGTCTTTGGATGCTTTCATCTCTTGGAGTAGCTGTTGAATTGCAATTTGCTTCTGCTTGTTGTTCGGCTCCTTTTTGTCAGGATTAATTTGGCTGCTGCTCTTGTTGTTGATTACATTTACGCTCTTAGAAGAACCCCAAATCTCAGCATGTTTGCCTGATTTCTCCAGATTCTTGATCAACACATCTGGGTCCACGTTACCAGTAACGCTCACTTTCCCCTGTTCCATGTCAATTGATGTAGCTTGCACACCTGCAACACGTTAAGCAAAACAGAGCTTAAAATTAGCTGCTCTGTAATCACAGAAAAACTAAGATGATATATATAGTATTGTCCCTACCTTTGATCTTGTGCAGCAATTTTTTTATTTTCCTTGCGCAGCCGTTACATTTACAGCCGATGTTGACGCGAAGAACTTGCGTCTGCGCCATTAAGTAAAAACAAAGCAAACGGAGTTATAGAGATTGTCATAACGAAAGCTTTAAGTGAAAAAAGAGATGAGGAAAAAGGGAAGAGAAAGCTAACCTGGGAATTCATCAAATCTTGTTTACCCATGACGAATTATAAGGAATCCTTGTTCTGAAAACCCAGAAGAAGTAGAAAGACAAAGAGATGATTGTAGTTTATGACAACAGTAGCTAGCTGAAAGTGTATGAGAGTGCGAACAAAGTTGATATCTATATCGCAAGAAGAAATGTGTTGGAAGGGGAAGTCTGTATTTATAAAGAGAAGTTGCCTGCAGAAGAAGAAAGATGAGAAGGCGGCGGTGTTTTATTTTGTCGCTTTTGTATAAATCAAACAGAGTTTCTCCAACTCTTAAGAGATAAACGAGAGATACTGAGAGATGGATAAGGATATTTTTGGAAAATATTTATTTGCATATCTTTTTGTAAGCCATAATCTTGGTATCATATATCAACCATTATCCGTTATCCATGGTTTTGATATTTTAAGAAGATTCGAGGGATGTGACAAAAGGGCAAGGAATTGTAGTAGGTAAACCGTGTCGGTTGAGTTAAAGTTGAGGCCCAATCCACAAGGTCCACTTTTTTGGGAGCAGCCCATTAAAATGTTTTTTCGCCCAAATGCAAAAACTAAAGATTAATTAATTGGTTGAGCAGCTGCCGGTGGACGCCACGTAAGTCTTCTACCGAGGAGGCATTGACACGTGTCTAGTTTCCACAATAACTGTCGTGGTTGCAGGGTGCAGGCGGCGGAGGAAAAGGTTGAGAAGGGTGTGGCATTTGGCGGGAACATATATACACTTCCTACTTCCTACTTCCCTCTTCTGTTGGGCTTGGGCTACGTTTTCAAACTTCAAACCTAGTAGCCCAATACAAAGAGATCCACATTTATAGTCTGCTCGTAGTTCGGCCCATTAAATCCTTGGTTATTGGTCAATAATTGGTCTGGCCCCATAATTTTCTAGGCAACAGCAACAGCAACAGCATATATATTTTCGAAACTGAGAGATTAATCACTAAATGTTACTATTAGACACCTAGATTTTGGAACCGTATGAAGCTGACTTTCGCGAAGATATTGCAAGTAGACATATATCATTGGTGGGTTGTCATTTTACATAAATTGTGTAAGCAAATGTTCAATAGATATCACGATTAAATCAACGTAGCCTAAACTCTCTTCGATTGTCTTAAAGGATATTCACTTATTATTTTATCATATATCAAATAATAGTTTTTTCAGATTCTTTCAGTTCTTGGACTCTTCGATTGTCTTAAGAGATACTCACTTGTCAACTATCCTATAGGATATACTTTTTATACAGATTCTTCATTGATACCTGTACAACTTTCGATCAACACCTGAAAGAGAGTACTCCACGCCAATTTGGATCTGCTCATCGATCAGGTTAAAACTAAAAAGCTAGCCAGGACAGAATACAACAATCTAAATTAAACCAAGTTACAAAGTCAAACCACATTTCTTTTGTTATACGTTACAGTATATTTATTAAAAAAAATACAGAAATAATCAAATGATTCAAGTTGCTTGATACATAATAAATATTGATGGGATATATTGATTGAGTGGTTGTGAAGTAAATAGAAGATGGAGTGGTATGCAATTCTAGGGCTAGTAGTTCAAGCCGCCATTTTATTAATCGTGATCCTCATCCTCTCTATTTGGGTCTACCTTTCCCTCTCCCAATACTGCTGTTTCCGGTACCGGCTCCGGGGACCTTGGGAGGCGGCGGGATTATCGACGTCGACGAGGAGGGGGCTGAAGACGCCGGAGATTGAGAGGCTTCCCAAATTCAGTTTCAACGAAAACGAGAAGATAAAGTGTGGTGTTACAGAGTGTGCTGTGTGTTTAGGGGCGTTCATGGAGGATGAAACGCTGCGTTTGATTCCTGTGTGTGGACACGTGTTTCATGCTGATTGCGTCGATGTTTGGTTACGATCTCGTACCACGTGTCCTTGTTGTCGAGCCAATCTGAATCTTCCGCCACCCGACACTACTGCTGATCAGTCGCCCGTCTAAAACTCATCCATCTACAATTTCATGATTTCGTTTTCGTTATCATCGTGAATATTGTGTGTGTGTATATAAGATTAGCAGCTATTTGGAATTATAGAAGATGAAAAGAAGTACAGTTTTTTTTTGTTATTGTTAGTACGAGTGGCGCCTTATAATCATAAATAACGAAATGAAAAGGTTTTAACGATTGTAGGTGTAATTTTCTAACCTAACACGTATAACATGTATTCTTAGAATAGTTATGATCTCTTCTGTTTTGTACACGGTGTGTTGCTTTGTCTAAAGGTGCAGAATACAACTTTCACTTCTTAAACACAACGTTCCATTTGTATTTCTTTGGGTATATATTAATTAGGTTTTGAGGATTGGGTGTTCTTCTCTCCTTCCGCCGCTCTTTATTCTTGAAAACTAATGGCTCTTTGAGAGATCATGGCGTCTTCTCTTTGAATTGCCTCGGATTTGATTTTAAAAAAAGACTTGTGAGGAGAGCTCGTAAGAAGGGAAGTTGAAGAAGGAAGACTCTACACCTTTATTATTTCTTCCTCTTATAATATGAGTTTAGTTGATCACTTGATCTATCTTGAGAATGTAGAACTTTGTTAAATATCATGTCTCTTCTACCCTTTCATTGTTCATTAATTCTATCTTATTTGCATCACAAATACTATATAACAACCATGCATTTGGTTGAGCATGCGAAAAAAGACTTTAAACAAAATTCTAAGTTCATAAAATATAAATCAATTAATTAAAATTAAATCTCTGAGAGTATGTGATGGATTTAGCTAAGCCAAAATAATTGTTTCGTTGCTAGATTAATTTTATGTTAAAAGTTTTTTCGTATGGTCAACTAATTCGGAATCATCATGACATCAGACCAAATAAATCATCTTATACAAATAAGAAACATCAATTGAAATCGGCTTTTTTCAAAAAAAATTCCCGACGTAGGCTCTTTTCAAAAGAAATTCTCAATATAGGCACTTATGTCAGCTTCGGATTTTTTTTATGTGTGAGAGACGCTCTCTCGTCCGAAGTTGATAATTTTTTTTTTGAATTCTTTATGTATAAGAGACGCTGGCCCGGCCAGCGTCTCTTATACGTTAAAACATAAAAAAAAAGAAAATCATCATTATGACGTTATTATCTCCTCCGTAACACTTTGTTACGTATGGAGTAACAAGAGATCTACAAAATATATCTGTTAGTACGTGTATTTTTTACTACTAGAATTTTTCAGTATTTTCAAAGTCAATAGTGTAGTCAATTTTCTTCATATTTGTAATATATTTAAGTTTTGAATGATTTAATAAATGGTTACATAAAGTTGGATGAAAGTCGAGAAACAAGTTGCGCTTCCACGTCTTTCTGAATACAAAAATTCAATATGTGAAAGATAAATGTATCATTCCTAACATTGTTAGAGTCACTAATAGAAAAGGTCTTGATAAGTGTGTCCAATGCCTCTTTATCCAACTCTCCAAATGTGGAGAAAGCAAATGAGATGAACTTGTACCCATTCTCCTCGCACTTAGATGCATACTTCATTCTTTTCTTCTTCACCGCATTGTGCAAAGCCACACCAGAAGCCCAGAAACTCATACCCATGTCAGCAAAGGGAAATTTCATATTATTCGTATGAAAATTATATATCCTTTTAATCGAGTACGTCAAAAAATTAGGATTAACTTTCTCTTTGTAAAGACTATTTATAACAATATATTTTATTTCATGAAGGTTATGTACGTAGTTTGACTTAATTTTTATTATCGAAAATAATCCTAATTTTATCATAAGAATCATATATCATAATCATAATCATAATCATAATATATATAATTTTTGGGGGTGGTTGAAAAATATTCACACAAGATAATCACAAAGATATTCCCCAATATATTCATCTTGGGCTGGGCTTTTGCTTGGACCACGGAAATAAAAATTTAATATTAAAGTTTACATTTTTTAAAAAGAAATTTCCACATATATTTTTCAAACAAATATATTACTATTAAATTAAAGATTATATTTTAAGAAATTACATCAATCTATTTTCTAATAAAGATTTTATCTTTTAGTAAGTTAAAAACGAAATTATATTTTATAAGGATTATATAATTGAAAAAAAAAATTGGGGGTGGTTGAAAGCTATTCACACAAGATAGAAAAAAAGAAATTTCCACATATATTTTTCAAGCAAATCTATTACTATTAAATCAAAGATTATCTTTTAAGAAACTACATTAATCTATTTCCTAATAAAGATTTTGTCTTTTACTAAATTAAAAACGAAATTGCATTTTTATAAGGATTATATAATTGAAAAAATATTTTTGGGGGTGGTTGAAAAATATTCACAAAAGATATTTTAAAAAGAAATTTCCACATATATTTTTAAAACAAATCTATTACTATTAAATTTAAGATTATCTTTTAAGAAACTACATCAATCTATTTCCTAATAAAGATTTTTCTTTTAGTAAGTTAAAAAACGAAATTATATTTTATAAGGATATATAATTGAAAAATATTTTTGGGGGTGGTTGAAAAATATTCATACAAGATATTTTAAAAAGAATTTTCCACATATATTTTTCAAACAAACTATTACTAAAATTAAAGATTATTTTTTAAGAAACTACATCAATCAATTTCCTAATAAAGATTTTATCTTTTAGTAAGTTAAAAACGAAATTATATTTTATAAGGATTATAGAATTGAAAAATATTTTTGGGGGTGGTTGAAAAATATTCACACAAGATATTTTAAAAAGAAATTTCCACATATATATTTCAAACAAATCTATTACTATTAAATTAAAGATTATCTTTTAAGAAACTACATCAATCTATTTCCTAATAAAGATTTTATCTTTTAGTAAGTTAAAAACAAAATTATATTTTATAAGGATTATATAATTGAAAAATATTTTTGGTGGTGAATGAAAAATATTCATACAAGAAATTTTTAAAAGAAATTTTCACATTTATTTTTCAAATAAATCTATTACTATTAAATTAAAGATTATCTTTTAAGAAACTACATCAATCTGTTTCCTAATAAAGATATTATTTTTTACTAAGTTAAAAATGAAATTATATTTTATAAGGATTATAGAATTCAAAAAATATTTTTAGGGGTGGTTGAAAAATATTCATACAAGATAATCACAAAGACATTTATGAATATATTCATCTTAAATTGGGTCTTGCTTGAGCCATAAAAAAAAAGGTTCAATCAAAAAAAAAATATTGCTTTTTATAATGGGAAAATATCAAAACTAAAGTATTTAATAAAAAAATAACGATAAATCAAATTAAGAAAAATGATTTTTTGAACATGATAAATCATATTTTAATAGAAATAATTTTATTTAAGGCTCATATAATTGAAATAATAAAAATTTCATAAATTATTTTACTAAATAAAAGAATTTTAATTTTTTAAGGGTCATATAATTGAAAATAATATCAAATATATGCATAAATAAAATTTTCTTTAGATAAAATGTATTATAAACAAAATAAGCCAACATAAATCATATCAACTTATTAAAATTACAGGTTAAGATAGAAAAAATGATTTATAAAATGTATAAGTAACATGTTTTCTTAATAAATAAGAAAGAAGAAGATATATTTGACAAACTCTTTTTTAAATCTTAACCTATTCATTTTTCGATCAAATTTTTTCACCTCTTATTTGATGAAGGGAAATTATATTTGGAAAACAGGTCAAATGGGTCGGGTTTGGGTTCGGATGGAAAACGGGTTTGGGCTAAGCGAGTCGACCATTGGCCATTGATCGAGTTCGGGTCGGGTCCCAGTGTGTTTCAAATGTTCGATATTTTTATTGTAATAAAGAAAATAAAATTTAAATTATATTTTTGTTTATTCAGAATGAAAATATGTGAAAAGTGGGTCCCTCAACGAGTTTTGAGAAGTACGGATCAGTTCAGGTTTGACCCAGATAGTTTCATTGTTTGGTAAGCTTTTGACAAGTCTACTTAGGATATAATAACATATAAATTCAATATTTCAATATGACTATTTGATATGTTTCCCCGTGCTAGAAATATCTATAATGACAAAGAACTTCATCAGTAAATATTTGACGCTAAAAAAGATTAATTTTTATAAATTTCAATATTTCTCCTTTGGTAAAATAAAATTATATGATTATTATATCATTAGACAATAAATAAAAAAATATCCTAAAATTGGACAGGTAAGTCCATTTCTTGATGACTTACGGAAGGTATTCTTTAGGAGTAACTCAAATTTACATAATACAATACGAAAAAACAAATCTCAATTTTTACTTGAGATAAAATTAATCTCAATTTTTAAATCAATAAAAGAAATTAAGAACCCCAACTTAAAATTTATAAACAAAAAACAACCAAATTACAATTTCAATTAAATATTTTTTAAATTCAAAGATGAATGTTTTGCAAAGTACATAAAACTATTATTATGTGTCATGTTGTTATTGAATTTTCTTAATTTTTAATGAAAAAAGTTGTTTGATCTACAATTTGGTCTTCTGGTAAAAGTTGAAAATATTTTAATTAGTTCTTCTTAAACAATTAGAGTTTAAGCCTATATTTTTCTCGTATCGTGTATGCATTTAGTATGTTTATGTACTTTATTTTTTAATTTTTCAAATTATATTTAATTCTTTTAAAATATAACAAAATAGTTGAACACAATAATTGATTTAAAAATTATTATCCGGATTCAAAGTAAAATGTAAGTGAAACATACGGGACAATATTACACATTTTAATTCTATTACAGAGTATTAAATTTTTATTTTTTAAAATTTATTTGGCCCGTGCGTAGCACGGGCAGGAGGGACTAGTATATATAATTTTTGGGGGTGGTTGAAATATATTCACACAAGATAATCACAAAGATATTCCCCATTATATTCATCTTGGGTTGGGCTTTTTTGTTTGGGTCACCGGAATAAAAGTCTAATATTAAAGTTTACATTTTTTAAAAAGAAATTTCCACATATATTTTTCAAACAAATTTACTATTAAATTAAAGATTATCTTTTAAAATACTACACAAATTTATTTCCTAATAAAGATTTTATCTTTTAGTAAGTTAAAAACGAAATTATATTTTATTAGGATTATATAATTGAAAAAATATTTTTGGGATGGTTGAAAAATATTCACACAAGATATTTTAAAAAGAAATTTCCACACATATTTTTCAAACAAATCTATTACTATTAAATAAAGATTATCTTTTAAGAAACTATATCAATCTATTTCCTAATAAAGATTTTATCTTTTACTAAGTTAAAAACGAAATTATATTTTATAAAGATTATATAATTGAAGAAAAATTATTTTTGGGGGTAGTTGAAAAATATTCACACAAGATATTTTAAAAAGAAATTTTCACATATATTTTTCAAACAAATCTATTACTATTAAATTAAATATTATCTTTTAATAAACTACATCAATCTATTTCCCAATAAAGATATTATCTTTTACTAAGTCAAAAACGAAATTATATTTTATATGGATTATATAATTGAAAAAATATTTTTGGGGGTGGTTGAAAAATATTCACACAAGATATTTTAAAAAGAAATTTCCACATATATTTTTCAAACAAGTCTACTACTATTAAATTAAATATTATCTTTTAAGAAAATACATCAATCTATTTCCTAATAAAGATTTTATCTTTTACTAAATTAAAAACAAAATTACATTTTATAAGGATTATATAATTGAAAAAATATTTTTGGGGGTGGTTAAAAAATATTCACACAAGATATTTTAAAAACAAATTTCCACATATATTTTTCAAACAAATCTATTACTATTAAATTAAAGATTATATTTTAAGAAACTACATCAATCTATTTCCTAATAAAGATTTCATCTTTTACTATATTAAAAACGAAATTATATTTTATAAGGATTATATAATTGAAAATATTTTATTGGGTGGTTGAAAAATATTCACACAAGATATTTTAAAAATAAATTTCCACATATATTTTTCAAACAAATCTATTACTATTAAATTAAATATTATCTTTTAAGAAACTACATCAATATATTTCCTAATAAAGATTTTATCTTTTACTAACTTAAAAACGAAATTATATTTTATATGGATTATATAATTGAAAAAATATTTTTGGGGGTGATTGAAAAATATTCACACAAGATATTTTAAAAACAAATTTCCACATATATTTTTCAAGCAAATCTATTTCTATTAAATCAAAGATTATATTTTAAGAAACTACATCAATCTATTTCCTAATAAAGATTTTATCTTTTACTAAATTAAAAACAAAATAAAATTTTATAAGGAATATATAATTGAAATAACAATTTTGGGAGTAGTTGAAAATATTCACACAAGATATTTTAAAAAGAAATTTTCACATATATTTATCAAACAAATCTATTACTATTAAATTAAAGATTATCTTTTAAGAAATTACATCAATCTATTTCCTAATAAAGATTTTATCTTTTAGTAAGTTAAAAACGAAATTATATTTTATAAGAATTATATAATTGAAAAAATATTTTTTGGGGTGCTTGAAAAATATTCACACAAGATATTTTAAAAAGAAATTTCCACATATATTTTTCAAACAAGTCTATTACTATTAAATCAAAGATTATCTTTTAAGAAACTACATCAATCTATTTTCTAATAAAGATTTCATTTTTTACTATATTAAAAACGAAATTATATTTTATAAGGATTATATAATTGAAAATATTTTGTTGGGTGGTTGAAAAATATTCACACAAGATATTTTAAAAATAAATTTCCACATATATTTTTCAAACAAATCTATTACTATTAAATTAAAGATTATCTTTTAAGAAATTACATCAATCTATTTCCCAATAAAGATTTTATCTTTTACTAAGTTAAAAACAAAATTATATTTTATAAGGATTATATAATTGAAAAAATATTTTTGGGGTTAGTATTTTTATTATATTCATCACATAATTGGAAAAATCTGTTATTAAAGATATTTTTTTATTACATATTCACAAAGATATTCATCAATATATTCACAAAGCTATTCATCAATATATTAATCTTGGGTTGAGCTTTTGCTTGACCCAACGAGAAAAAGGTCCAATATTCAAAAATAAATATTTCTTTTTATAATTTGAAAAATATCAAACCTAAAAGATATACTAAAAAACATTTTAACTGAAAAAAAGATAATAAATTATTTTACGTATAAATCACATAGCAAAGTCCGTGGAAAATATACGAACTTCAATAATTGTGATAACTTAATCATACTATGTTGATATAATTTATTATATTAGTATTAATAAAATACTAAAGACTATAAGAGGTGTCTATTTTTTTGAAAAAATATTAATTAGAAGAAAATGTTAACTTCTAATCTTAAATTGGTTGAAGTTATGAATATGTCAACATCATAATCATAATCAGAATATATAATCATATAATCATATAATCATAATCATATCATAATAATATATGTAATTTTGGGGGTGGTTGAAAAATATTCACCAAGATATTCACAAATATATTCATCTTGAGGCTGAGCTTTTACTTAGCCCACCGAAAAAAAAAACCAATATTATAAAATAAAATATTGCTTTTTATAATTGAAAAAAATCAGAACTAAATGATACAATGAAAAAATATATATATACAAGTAAAAATCTTTTATAATTGAACACAAAATAATAGCTAATAGAAATATTGCTTTATATAATTGAAAGAATACAACAAACACTTTAGAAACGATACAAGATTTGAACTATTGGGTATTAAATTATTGTAATTTCAGTATATAGTCTATCTCTAACAAATCTCGATTATAGTTTATAATGATTTTTACAATTAATGTATAACAAAAAATTACCAATATTTTTTAATTCTAAACATCTAATCTCTATCTCTTCCTCAAAATATTTTACCTAGATTAGATGACTACTTACATGCTACTATTATGACATATCAAATTTATTAATTTAACAACTGACGATTTGAATATGCATGTCATTCGTAACATACTATATTAACAATATAAGACAATATAATCGAGAAATAAGAAATATGATGGAGGATGACGCGACTTATATTTAAAATTATAAGACACATACATATATCACCTTAGATAAGTCATCCTTAATTTGGACGGGTTGTCTCTTGATAATCCTATACGTTCTAACATAAAGTGATATGTTTTTTCATATGATGGAGGATGACGCGACTTATATTTAAAATTATAAGACACATACATATATCACCTTAGATAAGTCATCCTTAATTTGGACGGGTTGTCTCTTGATAATCCTATACGTTCTAACATAAAGTGATATGTTTTTTCATATGAAGGGTTTTCTCCAATTTCTGCACAGAATAAGCATAAAGTAATATGTTGTACCATAATTATATTTTATATTATTATATAATTTAGGGGTGTATGGTGTATGGTTTATAGTTTAATAGTATATAATTTGTAGTTTATAATTAGAGTTTATATTTTAAGTTAATTAGATTGATATAATAATAAATGAATAAAGATTTATATAAGAGAAAAATATAATATATTAACAGATGAAATGAATATTTAAATGGAAATATAATCTATTAGATAACTTATTAATATATTTTTTTCTTATTTAATCTTTTTTTATAACAAAAAATGAAATCGAAATCATCAATCACATGAGAATACACATAAAGAATACGTATGGATAAGATTTATCAAGCGGATTAAGTTATATTTGGATAGCGTGTATAAAGTAGATACAAAATTTGAGGTAAAAATAATTAAAGTTAAATCAATAATATTTTTAGGTATATAGATGAGAAGCAGATAAAAAATTTAGGTAATATTCATCAATATACTCATCATAACTTATGGGTTTTTACTTAGCCTACCGGAAAAAAAATCCCAAATATAAAAGTGTGCATAAATTGTTTAACATTGTAATATATAAATAAAATCACATATTTTAAGTGACATAATTGGAAAAAAATTGATTTGAAAGATCTTAGTTTTTGTGGGCCTCTATAATTTATTGGACTTAAAAATACATATACATTTTCGATTAGTGATGTAGTAAGAAAATCTAACTAACATTACAGTATCATATATGACATACGTAATATTAGTCAATTAGTGATCAATAACTCGATATTACGATAAATTTTATTAACATTTATATTACTTATCATTAAATATTTGGTATAGTTTCAATGTGTACATTCATATCAAATTGAAAAGGGTGACATACATTCTACTTTGCATTATAGTTAAATATCAAAGTATAACTTATTAAGCATAGATGAATGTATGATAATGAATATTATTGTTTTTGGGCGAGAATAGGGTGATCCTCAAAGATATTACGATTAATAGATTATGATCCTCAAAGATATTACGTTTCACCATGATTTGGATAATCAAAATCATCAGGTTGTTATTGAATTAACCTAATTTTCAATGAAAAAATTCGTTTGATCTATATTTTAATCTTCAGATAAAAGTGAAAAACTATTTTTAGTTGTTTTTCATAAATAATTAAAGTTGAAGCCTATGTTTTACCCATGTCATCTATGCATTTAATATGTTTATGTACATTAGTATTTAATTTGTCTACGTATTATTTTTTATATAGTAAAACTAAATATAATCGTATGTGAATATATCATTAATATTTAAATAATATATTTCAATTCATTAACGATTATCTTTAATTCTTTTATAAATACATCAAAGTAGTTGAACACAATAATAGACTAAAAAATTACAATATAGATTCAAAGTAAAATATAATGTAAACATACGGAAAATATTGCACCTACTAATTCATATTTATATAGTACTAATTTTATTTTTCAAATTCATTTGGCCCGTGCGTAGCACGGGCAGAAGGGACTAGTATATATAATTTTTGGGGGTGGTTGAAAAATATTCACACAAGATAATCACAAAGATATTCCTCATTATATTCATCTTGAGTTGGACTTTTGCTTGGGCCACCGGAATAAAAGTCTAAAATTAAAGTTTACATTTTTTAAAAAGAAATTTCCACATTCATTATATTCATCTTGGGTTAGACTTTTGCTTGGATCACCCAAATAAAAGTCTAATATTAAAGTTTATATTTTTTAAAAAGAAATTTCCACATATACTTTTCAAACAAATTTATTACTATTAAATTAAAGATTATATTTTAAGAAACTACATCAATCTATTTCCTAATAAATTTTTTATCTTTTACTAAGTTAAAAATGAAATTATATTCTATAAGGATTATATAATTGAAAAAATATTTTTGGGGTGGTTGAAAAATATTTACACAAGATATTTTAAAAATAAATTTTCACATATATTTTTCAAACAAATCTATTACTATTAAATTAAATATTATCTTTTAAGAAACTAAATCAATCTATTTCCTAATAAAGATTTTATCTTTTACTAAGTTAAAAACGAAATTATATTTTATAAGGATTATACAATTGATTTTTTTTTTTTGGGTTGGTTGAAAGAAACTTTCACATATATTTTTCAAACAAATCTATTACTATTAAATTAAAGATGATCTTTTTTAGAAACTACATCAATCTATTTCCTAATAAAGATTTTATCTTTTACTAAGTTAAAAACGAAATTATATTTTATAAGGATTATATAATTGAAAAAGTATTTTTGGGGTGCTTGAAAAATATTCACACAAGATATTTTAAAAAGAAATTTTCACATATATTTTTCAAACAAATCTATTACTATTAAATTTAAGATTATCTTTTAAGAAACTACATCAATATATTTCCAAATAAAGATTTTATCTTTAACTAAGTTAAAAATGAAATTATATTTTATAAGGATTATATAATTGAAAAAATATTTTTGGGGGTGGTTGAAAAATATTCACACAAGATATTTTAAAAAGAAATTTTCACATATATTTTACAAACAAATTTATTACTATTAAGTTTGAGATTATCTTTTAAGAAAATAAATCAATCTATTTCCTAATAAAGATTTTATCATTTACTAAGTTAAAAATGAAATTATATTTTATAAGGATTATATAATTGAAAAAATATTTTTGGGGGTGGTTGAAAAATATTCACACAAAATATTTTAAAAAGAAATTTTCACATATATTTTTCAAACAAATCTGTTACTATTAAATTAAAGATTATCTTTTAAGAAACTAAATCAATCTATTTCCTAATAAAGATTTTATCTTTTACTAAGTTAAAAACGAAATTATATTTTATAAGGATTATATAATTGAAAAAATATTTTGGGGGGTGGTTGAAAAATATTCACACAAGATATTTTAAAAAGAATTTTTCACATATATTTTTCAAACAAATTTATTACTATTAAATTAAAGATTATATTTTAAGAAACTAAATCAATCTATTTCCTAATAAAGATTTTATATTTTACTAAGTTAAAAACGAAATTATATTTTATAAGGATTATATAATTGAAAAAATATTTTGGGGGGTGGTTGAAAAATATTCACACAAGATATTTTAAAAAGAATTTTTCACATATATTTTTCAAACAAATTTATTACTATTAAATTAAAGATTATATTTTAAGAAACTAAATCAATCTATTTCCTAATAAAGATTTTACATTTTACTAAGTTAAAAACGAAATTATATTTTATAAGGATTATATAATTGAAAAAATATTTTTTGGGGTGGTTGAAAAATATTCACACAAAATAATCACAAAGATATTCATGAATATATTCATCTTGAATTGGGGTTTTGTTTGACCCATAAAAAAAGGTTCAATCAAAAATAAAATATTGCCTTTTATAATGGAAAATATTAAAACTAAAGGATATAATAAAAAAAAGAACGATAAATCAAATTAAGAAAAATGATATTTTCTGAACATGATAAATCATATTTTAAAAGAATTAATTTTTTTTAAGGCTCATATAATTGAAATAAACAATTTTTCACAAATTATTTTACTAAATAAAAGAATTTTAACTTTTTAAGGGTCATATAATTGGAAATAATATCAAATATATGCATAAATAAAATTTTCTTTAGAGTAAATGTATTATAAACAAAATAAGGCAACATAAATCATATAAACTTATTAAAATTACGGGTTAAGACAGGAAAAAATGATTTATAAAATATATAAATAACATGTTTTCTGAATAAATAAAAAAGAAGAAGATATATTTGACAAACACTTTTTAAATCTTAACCTATTCATTTTTCGGTCACATTTTTTACCTCTTATTTGATAAAGGAAAATTAGATCTGACAAACAGGTCAAACGAGTCATGTTTGAGTTCAGATGGAAAACGGATTTGGGTTAAGCGGGTCAACCATTGGTCGAGTTCGGGTCGGATCAACCCAATGGGTTTCAAATGTTCGATATTTTTATTTTAATAAAAAAAATAAAATTTAAGCAATATTTTTATTTATTTAGAAATAAAATATGTGAAAAGTGGATCCCTCGACGAGTTTTGAGAAGTATAGATTGATTCAGGTTTGACCCAAATGACTTCATTGTTTGGTAAGCTTTTGATAAGTCAACTTAGGATATAATAACATATAAATTCAATATTTTAATATAACTATTTGATATGTTTTCCCGTGCTAGAAATATCTATAATGACAAAGAACTTCATTAGTAAATATTTGACGCTAAAAAATATTAATTTTTTTAGAAATTTCAATATTTCTCCTTTGGTAAAATAAAATAATATGATTATTATATCATTAGAACAAAATATCCTAAAAAGGTATTCTTTAGTAGTAACCAAATTTAAATAATACAATACGAAAAAAAAAAAAAAAATCAATTTTTACTTTAGATAAAATTAATCTGAACTTTTAAATCAATAAAGAATTAGAACCTCAACTTAAAATTTATAAACCAAAAACAACCAAATTACAATTTCAATTAAATATTTTCTAAATTCAAAGATGAATGTTTTGTAACATACATAAAACTATTATTATGTGTAATGTTGTTATTGAATTTTCTTATTTTTTAATGAAAAAAGTCGTTTGATCTACATTTTGGTCTTCTGGTAAAAGTTTGAAATATTTTAATTGGTTTTTCCTAAACAATTAAAGTTTAAGCCTATATTTTTCCCATGTTGTGTATGCATTTAGTATGTTTATGTACTTTATTATTTAATTTTGCAAATTAGATTTAATTCTTTTAAAGATATAACAAAATAGTTGAACACAATAATAGATTTAAAAATTATTATCCAGATTCAAAGTAAAATATAAGTGAAATATACGGGACAATAGATATTACACATTCTAATTCATATTTATAATTTTTGGGGGTGGTTGAAAATTATATGAGACGCAGTGTCTCATATAAATGGTCTTTTTTTTTATTTGAACATGTATAAGAAACACTGGTCGAACCAGCGTCTCTTATACAGATTTGTATTTTTTAATTCCCCCGTGTAAGAGACGCTGGTTGATACGCTACACTTTGTATGGCGTAACTAAGGGTTATTACATTAGTTTAGGAGTATTATCATATGTGTTTCGAGTCATTGTTATGTTCTGAGATATTTATTAAGAAGTGAAGAAATGAAGATCAGAACCGAAGAAGATTGAAGACTTAAAGAAATCACCGATGGCGATCGCCATGGATCAACGGAGATCGCGGTGGAGCAACAGAGACCAAAGTCGAGGATTTATGAAATCCGCGACCGCGGATGATTTCCGCTGAAGGCAGATGGACCGCTCGTTAGTGGCTTTGCAAGCAGGCTGCTGGGTCAAATATAGGAAGCAACCACCTGAAATTAATTCACGTGAGAAGCAAGCAGCTCAAAGCTTAAAGCCGAGCGCCGCCTTTTGTTACGTTTCTTTCCTTCTTTTGTTTTGTTTTATTTCTTTTCCTTTTATCTTATTATTTCGTTTAGGATATATTTTTTATCATATATTTTTAGGGTTAGTCTCTATTTAAGAACTCTAGCCTCTATCATCTTTTCTATCATCTTTTCTATCATCTTTTCCATCAGACAATTTAGTTCTGCAACCATGAGCAGGAACTAATCTCCATTGTTTTACTTAGCGGTTGAAACCTTCAGTTATTAAGTTGTGAGATTTCTAAACTCTTGTTCTTTTTCTATGGGTTTGTATTAATTCTCTTGTTCTTCATCTATTGATTTCTATTAGTTTTGCTAGCTTGATCGCTTAGTTTGATTGATAGTTTTCTATTGCTAGACTAGGAATATACGGTGGAATTCCTTGTCATTGTAGCTCTCATATCTGCATGATCTGGTAGTTGATTGCTTTTATGAAAGAGAATTGATTGCATGTTAATACTTGACGGTTGTAAGTTATTGCATGCATCCTTATGATTCTTGTGCCCTTTGCTGCTATTTCATCTAATCTTGAGAGGTTTCCCTGATTGTTGAATAGTAAGTATTATCAGGACCGGTTGGCCTGCTGATATATTAAAGATTGGAATAGGAACATTCTCTAGGATTGAATAGAACTTGAGATAAATCTATGATCAACTTGATTGACTGTTGTGTGGATACTTGCTAGGTGAAACCCCTTCTCATCATATTCTCACCCAAACTTCATCTGCTTGATACTTGTTACTTTTGTGTTTCATATAATCAACCCCCCCCCCCCCCCCCTTTGGTTACTTGTTACTTGTTCGTTAGTTGGTATTTCGCTTGACTGCATAGCGATTGGTGTTTTGATTCCCTTGGGTTCGACCTCTACTTGCTTGCTATACTTTAGTTAGTGTTTAGAGTTTTCTTTGATTTGGCACTACGACTTTAGCCTCATCAATTGGCGTTTTGCTTTGATTCTGTTTCCTTTCTTCCTTGGGTTCCGTTTTCGCCGCGTTGGGGTTTTCCCCTTTTTTGCTTGGCCTCTTGATGGATGTTTTTGGTTGTGAGGACGACTGGGTTTCGTCATTTTCGGGCTCCCTGTTGGCCTAGATGCTTTGGTTTCTCCACGGATCTTCGTTTTGATCTGGATTTCTTGAAATTTGATGGCGTGTGGCTCTGGATCTAGAATCTTTGTGACTGTCTCGGAGATCTTCTCCCACAGGTAAGTGATCCACTCTCTCCTCTGGTTTCTCTCTCTCGTATGCACTAGAACCATGATTAGGTGGCTAGTGGGTAGATCCGTTCCTGATCTCTACTTCTGGAACTCCTTGAAGTGGATCTCTTGGATCGTTTGGTGCCCACAGGCCTCCTGACCCTAAAACATTGACAATTACTCTGGATCTCTAAAATTTGCGTGTTGTGCTTTTGATTACTGATGTGTGATGAGCAGTATCTCCGTAATTTGTGATACATCCTATAAATCCTTTGATTTGCTAAAGAACTGATCTCTGGTCCATATTCTGTGTCCTCGTATTCTTGGTGACTACTCTTATCTATTAAATCACCAATGCATGTTTGATTCCTGTGTAATTCCACCTAATTGGCAACATCGATTGAGGTAAAGCTTGTTTCCCTGATAATTGAATATTAGTAACCCCTAATATTAAGCCTTTAGCTAATTGACAAATTCCTTCTATCTGATTCATATAGTCTTAATCTCATCCTCGGTGTTTGCTTGGGTGATAGATTTAAGACTCTCATCCACCTAATATATAATATCACTACAAGTTTATCTGATTATATTTGTGTTCTGACAAGGTGAATAGAAACCCTTAGCTATACTTTTGTTCTCAGCTTTGATCTTGACTAGTTTTATGCATCTGTACAGATTTAATTCTCTTCTATATACTCTTCAGAATGATTAAGCTCATCCCCCCATTATTTTTCCAATATTTATAGAAATACTGTTATAACTACACCTCTATACATCTACCTACCCTTCGATTAATCTAATGCATAATTTTATAAACTACATTATCTTCCTGTTTATGATCTTGTAGATACTCCACTATAATTAACTACTCCTTAATTTTTTTAGCTTTATAGCCATGAGTTTTTACTTTGATGCTTTAGACATCTAACCTATTTAAATAATTTCCTTCCCTCTTAAGTCTTATTAGATCCCATGCTAACACTTTTTCATAAACACTTTACTGCAAATAATTGTTTCCTTATACCTATATGAATTTGTTTTCCTATAACTGCTTGCTATATCACTTCTATTTCCTGATCTGCCCTGGTTTAACACGATTGGCTCTAGCTCAACCAAGACATTTTTAGTATACTACCTCAATTTTGATTCACAAAGATTTTAAGGGACCACATCTCTCTACACTCTACCATGAGAAAGCCTCTCTTGTTAAAATTTGTAGCAAAAATATTGATCCACTATGTGTGTCTCTAGCCCCACCCCAGTAGAAACATATACTCCTGTTTTATTTAATCTTCCCATTTTGGATTAAGTTCTCAAATGAATATCCTACTCTCAAATGAAGAACACCACCCCATAGTAAGATCTCTAGTCTTCCACTCTCTTTATCATTATGCTATATTTTCCTGCAACTTATCTTTCTAGTACTACTACTACTCCCCTGCGTGGGTTTGAAACTTGATCCTAAGACAAATTTCCTCTGCTTTTTTGACATATATCATGTTAGCTTTACTGCTGTTTTTTATTACTCAATTATTGATCTGTCTTCCACTTGTTATCTTAGCCTTCCCAATTTATGTATTTGATTTTCTGATGCCTATAGACTTTAGGACTTTAGCTGACAATCTGCATTTCCTCATAATTGTACAACCTTTCTGATTGATCTATTTTTCATTGTCTTGCTAACATGCTCATCTATATATTAGGTGGAGCGTAAACATGGGTAGAAACAATCTGCGTTGGGCGACGCAAGTTGCTTCTTTCTTCATCTCCTGTGATTGATCCATCTTTGTTATCTACTTCCCGACCTAGCAAATTCAGTGCGTCTTATGCCGCCACCGATGATTTCTTTGCTGGTTTACCTGGTGGTAGTGATATCCATTCTAGTGCCTAAGTTGTTCCATTTTAGCATTGTTTGTCGTGTGTTAATGTTTTAGTGTGTGTGGGTATTCATTTAGATATGAATTCATGTTTTTGATTTTTACTCTTATGAAATTTGTAGTTGAACAAGGCTTGATGTCCTTTCTATTGATATTTATGTTCATTTCAGTTTTTACTAATTATATTGTTTTGATATTTTTATTGTTAATTAAATACATTGCAAAGGGTAAATTGTAAAATAGATATTCAGCAGAAAATATTAATAATAAAATTGGGCAACCTTACTATTATTTATAATCATTGTTATTAAAAAAATTATTTTATGCATCCAAACAATTTATTCATAGCAAATTGCTATAACAACATCCGTAGGAAAAATAAACTCTACAAAATTCTATTTTAATATAAAAAAGTTGTTTGTGGGGCAAAGCCCACTTTCTCAATAGTGGGTAGCGTTTCTCACTTTCTCACGCAGTAAATTCCAACGCCTTGTCATCCGTTGAAGTTGCCCACTACACCCGGTTATTCATTCCTAATGCCTACGGTACAAAAAGTTCCGATTTACTTTTTTTCTAGTAGTGATATATCTAGAAGTGAGTTGAGATACTTCTTGAAAATTCTTTGTAACTAAAATTCCATATTATAAGTATAACATATTTTTATTTGATTATGTTTTTAAACACCAAACTTGAAAAATCTGAACACCGTGACACACTAGGCTCTTTCAGTACATTTTTCATCCGTACATGGTACGAATGAGGAGGTAGGAGAGGACGAATCATATAATACCTCGTCCACCTCCACATCTTTCCTTTTTGAATTGGTGATTCCACTTTTTGATTGAAGTAGCCACGATTATTAACCCGGACTTATTCAGACCAAATTCTATAGAAAAAATAACTTAGTCATAACTCGATCATCAACATGTCTTCAAACAACAATCAAGTGGACTTTAATTTATTCAAACTATAACCTTACACATATAAACGTACATCCTAGTTCGTTCCCATGTTCCAAAAGTCCAAATTAAAGTAACAACTGGATCGATGATATATGGATTGGTATTCGATTCTAGGAGTTTTATTGAAATCCATCCTGTGGACATTCTTGGTATTCTGCGTTACATGGTGTTTTTTCTCAGCCTACAGGCATTGGCTACGCTGTTGCATTCTACCTTTCCGACACCAAGATCCGACGGCAGCTGCAAACAACTCCGTGAGTGTTGAGTTGACGGCAATGAGGGGCTTATACAGGCGTGGGAGATTGAGGGGTTTCCCAAATTCGGTTATCCGCTTGATGCAGAAAGCAATGCACTGAGCTGGCGTGAGATAACGGAGTGCGCCGTTTGTTTGGCGGTGTTTAAAGAGGCCGAAACGCTGCGTTTGATTCCGATGTGTGGGCATGTGTTTCATGCTGATTGTGTCGATGTTTGGCTTAAGGCTCATGCCACGTGTCCCTGTTGTCGAGCTTATTTGAAGATTGTGTCGAGCGTAGAGACGACGAGTCGCCCAACTAGTGAGTCGCCGGTGTAATAACTAACATCCATTTCGATTGGTGTACATATACGAGTTTCTTTTCTATATTTCCAAGAGATATGATTGGTTGGGCTGGGCCTGATCTGGGATGGGCTAAACTCATTTCAGATGGTGCAGTTTGGCCCAATAACAGCTGACTGAACCAAGGATGATAGAATTGTGTGCCAAGTCTCTTACGTAGAAATGGTCGCGAATTGAATAAGCCTTCCCATTTACTCCTCTTGGTTTTCCTTTTATTTCCAATCCGCTTGCTCCACTTTGCAACACGGATTGTTAGGGATCAGTATATATTTTAGTTAAATATCTTTGAGTATCTTGGTGTTTCGTTAATGATAGGATTTATAGCTTGTCATCCAAGGATTTCTCTTGTATATGTATCCATACGTAACTAATGAAAAGGCAGAGGAAAATTATTTCTTTCTTGGTACTCTGATTTTACACCGATGTTTAAAATTTTTACGAAACGATATCCGTATGTCAAAAAAAAACATAGATTGTATGTGCATAACACCAAGTGTACATCGAATAATTGTACAAGAAAATGCACATCAGATACTTAAAAGGTTATAAACAAAGACAAAGCGAAGATGAGGGGTTGTGTAAGCATACTAAGCAAGTGTTTATGTTGAGGAAAAAACAGTTTTATAAAGTTTGCTCGTCTACGTTCTATCCTCTATGTCCGTGATACTTGGCAAAGGTCATTTTCTGGTAGACTGATACAACAACTCTAAAATATCTTCCCAAACAAAGTCTTCTATTTTGAGTTACTCGAGTTTGCTATATTTTTCAAATAAGCAACAGTAATTGCCCTTGCGGTCCCTTGATGCTGAAGCACATGATTAAAACTTCTTCTTCTTCTTCTTCCATTTCCCAAATCAAAACCCAAAGAATCCATGGACGGTTCAGGCTACTCAATTCTGTACATATCAATCTACTTTGTCTTCTACACCTTCATCGCTTCGGTCCTGTCGATCTGGATCTTCGTCCTCGTTTGCAAATGCTACCGATCATCGCCCCGCTTCAGATCCACCATAGCTCCTCCTCCTCCTCCAACGCCTTCGTCTCCTAGCGGAGGTCTCCAACTCTCCGCCATTGAAACGCTCCCGAGTTTCAATTTCATAGCCGGAGAAGAGATGCCTTCGAGCAGCAAGACCAAAACAGAGTGCGTCGTCTGTTTAGGGGCCTTTGAACACAACGAAACGCTGCGTTTAATGCCTACATGTGGACACGTGTTTCACTCCCATTGCGTTGACGTTTGGCTCCGATCACACGCCACCTGTCCCTATTGCCGTGCCCTCGTTATTACTCCGGAGGTTAGGATCGAACTGCCTCCGCCCTTGTCATGACGTGTGGAATTACAATTTACAATTGTTGTTGTCGATTGTATTTCAACGTCTCACAAATACAACAATTCTTGCGTATACAAATGAATTATAATTTTTGCGTGTAAATATTAATTCGCTTTCTCTATACTCATTTATAGCTTCACTTTTTTTCCTACTAGCTTTTCCCCCACAGAAACAAGCATGAAATTTACAAACTATTAAGATTTTTCACATCGAAAGTAGGGAGAATAATAACTATATAAATGATTTTTTTACTTATTTCATCTTTATATAGACGTCTAACCATACTAAAAAAAGGGTATCCATCTCTCTTTCATATTGGACTGATCGGCGATACATTGAATTTCACATCATTTGCGTCTGTGTATTGGACAACTTTTTTAATAGATAGAGGGGTCATTCCTTAGAGAGAAGGCCAGATGAAACACTATTTGACCTTCTTTCAAGAGTTGACAGTTTACTTTCCCTTTCTTGAGGGTATAAGGATAAGGAAAGCTCGAAACTTAGGTAAAGTGAAGAACGATGAATAATAGCCTACTAGGAGAAATGATTGGCTAGATCATTCTAGTCGTGAAGGCAGCCCGCGATAGAAAGCATTGAGAAAAAGGGGCACCACCTTGCAAAGTTAAATACTCATGGGTGTCTGATAGGCGATAGTTGTGTTTTTAATAAACAACCGCTACCACTTGGTATGTGTCTCATGCTTAGAAAGGCGAAAACAATAGCTTCGTCGAGCCAAGAGTGGCAGAAAGCTTTATCCTTTTCTTATCCAAGAATAAATCTCTTTACTTGTATGACTTAGACGTCTCATATTTCTCGGGAAAAAAAGTCCCCAACTTTTCATACTTTTGGAGAACTTTCACCTATCAAGGATATAGACACACGCGAGACCTGATATCGTATTAGAAACTTTGATTTCGAGAAAATCATTGGACGCGCCTTGTTCCACAATTCGCGGGTCAAGGTTCGAGCCAGGATAGGGCCTTGTCGGTCGCCACTTGTTGACGACAAAAGGTATCATCAATTAAAGAGTCTTCATGTTAACACCCCTTATTAAGAACTAAAGTTTCGATGTTTGCGTGCTTAGCCGAAGTCGTATGCTTTGTTCATTTCGTAGGAATCGAGTTCGATATATACATGCCCTACCAACCTTTCATTGGCTCCTTAGAAAGAAAGCTTCAAACAACACCATTGACCGAAGCTTGTATCCTTTGGGGTTTGCCCTATGAGCCTGACGTAACGTCGAGTAGAAAGGAACAAGGGGGCCAGAGGCAACGATCATTATATCTTTTTTTTCTTTACATGGATGTCACGAGTCTAGAAGAGTTGCTCTTTGGAGAGCACAATACGATGAAAGGGAGGGCTAGACTTATTATATTCTTTGATCAAGATGGAAGGGAAGGAACACATGCATATTCACGTCTGGGGATGTGAATACAACAAGCAAACTATATTAATCCTACTATCGTTAATTGATTTTAGAATGAAATATCATGGCCTTGTATTGTGGGCATAATAATATATATACGCATATGTGTTCGTATATACGATCCACGTGAACTACTGATTGAAAACTTGTGCCCTTGACTAGAGCGACAATAAATATGTGCTAATCTCAATATTTCATATGTTTAATATCATTTATATTAATATATTTAATTAGTAGTATTACATTATATGTTTAGATCTTTAACGATAGATATTAATTTATTTTTTTTAACAAGCAAACAAAGACAACCCTTAATACAGATAAGTCCCAACACCCACAAGGAGAGAATACCAAATTTCGAACCTTGGACCTATGGGATATAAAGGCAAGCCCCACCCCACTAGACCAAGGAGGAGTTGGTTTAACGATAGATCTTACTTGATTGCAATTCCTATTCATATTCCTATTCCTATAATTATTTAATTTGATTTAATATTTATATTAGTGTGTGCATCATAAGTTCATAACAAATAAATCTCTACTAATAATTATAGAAACATATTTTATTTGAAAGACATGAAGTTTAGGCCGATTTAGAAACATATTTTCTTGAAGCAATGATATAATTATGAAACAATTAATTATATTGCACCATTCCAAAAGATTTACAATTCATATAAAATTTAAACTTGACAAAAGTATTTAAAATTTAAACTTGGAAAAAAGTATATGAAATTTAAAATTGGTGAAAGTATACACAATTATTTAGTTTAAAATTTACCACAAACTAATATGATTTTAACAAAAAAAAAGTGTGCTATAAAACATGAATAGAATAAAGGCAAATAATTAAAATGAAACTTATAAAATTAAAGTTTAAAATAAGAATAAATAAACAAAGGTGAGGGAACGCAATAACTGATGAACATATGACAATTATTACTCCGCTTTAGCATTGTTAATTGATTTTATAGAAAAATGTGCCGAACTTGAGAAAATACTTAGTACAATACAATGATCTTACGATCAAAAGTAAAGATTTAATTATCTTCAACATCAAAAACATGTGTTAGTTTTAGTACAATAGTAATCACATTAAGACATTAAATAAAATCATATAAAAAATCTATTATTTCCTGTATAAATTATCAAAAGGCTTTATATTTTTCAATTAAAAGCTAAGAATAATGTGACAGGAGTTCACCAATATACGTGTCGTCTATACTGACCACCACAACCAATCCATTGTTGTTGTCTCTCCTATCACCAATATAGCATATAGATTACTATATCTTGTTTTGGGTGCCCACATGTACATCACATATCTTATACCAAAATCTCTTCCTGTCAAGATTCACACAGAAAAATTGGACCAAGCTCAAGTAGATTGTGGCGGCAGTATGCTGAAATTGCTGGTGAAGGAAATTGGACCCCATTTCAACCCGCCAAGTGAAATGTCCGAAACTAGAAACAGTTACATCTTGGATTTGAATGTAACGGTAACTTCATATTTGAAAACATGGCAGTGCCAAAAGCCGCGCGCAATATTTTGTTGTTTGTCAAAGTCCAAATATTTGAAACTTTGTTTCTTTTTCCACATTTTTATGAGGTGTTTCATGTATCATTAAACTAATTATATACTAAGGTAGAATCAGAAATATATATGAACTTTATTTAATTGAATTGTGAGTTCATAAATCTTTACTTAGGCTCCGTTCGACAGATCTTTTTTTTGCACATTACGGAGCTTAATTTTTTATTGCATCTAGTTATTAAGTGTTCGGTAAAAAAACATTCATCTAGCTTAACAAGCTTAAAGTAGATTAAAGTAGCTTAATTTGTTAATGTTACACCCCTAGATTAATGGAGCTTAACAAGCTTGATATAATTTTTAATCCACTATTATCCTTTATCAATAAAGATTTAAATAATTTATTATATCTTTTTCTGTAATTTTACTAATATTATTACATATTCAGCTAGAAATACCGAACATCAACTAGCTTTTTAAACAAAATTTTGACATGAAAAATATAGTGTGTACAAACTCTACGCATATTCAATATAATCATACTTATATTCGATATCAACGAGCCCTTAGTGTGCTGCCAATTGTTGTGAACATAGGAGTATATTTGAAAAATCATATATGCAGCTTTGCAATTGCACTTAGGTGTATGATGTAATTCATATGAAATTAAATGACTACGTACTCTCTATGCATAATGTAACATATATATGTAGCTAGATTTTGAGTATTGCTTTAGATGCTATAATTCATAAGGGAAGTTAGGCGTATATGCATGGTTAAGGACCAAATCTAAGGTTTGTATCTCCCATTGCACGATGGTGCCCATTTGTTTGATGTTACTATATATATATGCTGGCCGGAGAATCACGAATCCATCACCATTGAATTACAACATCTTTGGCAAATGCGTGTAAATTGAATATTTATGCGTTGCTTCATATCGTCGCCATTCATTTCATTATATAAACTCATCTAACCGATGAATGATATTCCCACTCCACCATCCAATTCTATTCTTCTATGCTTTCCTCAACTTATTTCCTTTCTATTTTTTTGTAAAATAGTTTCTACTTTCTACTCCGTAGTAATTTATTTGTATTAATGATCATAGTTTCATGACCATCTCTTAGCACAAAACTTGTTTACAAGAATACCATATCATTATACCTGAGCAAACGCGGGTAGCGACAAAAGTGCGGGTATGGAATACGAGTAAAGCCTATCCGGGTCTCTTAACTTGACCCGTATGGGCTATCGGGCCGGGTACAAATATGATGCAAGCCCATTCGGGCTTCTAGACCCGGCTCGTATGGGCTACCGGGCCGGGTACGAACATGATATAAGTTCATTCGAGCCTCTGGACTCGGCCCGTATTTATGAATATTAATTTGTTTTAATTATTCAACTTATTATTGATACACATTAAAATTATAGCTTAAAATTCTTATCAAATATAGACTAAATAAGGATCACATTTTTATTAAGAGTATACTGGATATTGATTTAACAGTTTGTTTTTATTCATTTTTATTGTTTTATTTGATGATATTTTTTCAAATGCACAAAATTATTTTAATTTTTATTGTTAAACAAGCTATCCAGCCTGCAAACTAGATCAGGTATGCTTAAAGTCTCACGTCCGAAAGTCAGCCAGACGAAAATGGTTAGAAAAATATTTCAAGCCCGATCCATGCCTAGCCTAGCCCGAACCCGTTTTTGCTCAGGTCTAAATATCATGGAAAATTGAGAAGTAACTCCGACATTGTAAGTTGGTTTAATTCATTTTCATTTTTCCAATAAAATTACGTTACAAAATAAAACCCATAAATAGGTTTCAAAACAGTTCATGTCCATCTAAACACTCCAGCTCACGATTCTAGTTTTTATTTCCCTTTTATAATCTACCTTACAGTAATTCTTATATATGATCCATACAATTTCAAAAAGTTCTAATACACCTAAACATCCTTATATTAATGTATTTTTCCGTATGTTTAATAATTTACATATATATTTACAGAATAAATCTCAATTTATTTTGCACATATAAAAAATCCATATAAGTAAATATTAATTATTTGGACAACTGTAATATCCAAATAAGTCTGAATTACTTTTTTCATCAGTGCTGTTTTTGATGTACAACTGTAGTGTACAGTATATATTTTCATGGGTGCTGTGAAATTCATTGGTGTTGTTCTGTACACAAAATAAAACGCTCCTTCTCTGGTGCCAGTTTCCTGAAATAAAACCCACCGGCAGCATGAAAATACAAGCGGAGGACGAAACGTCGTCGTCAAAGCAGCAGTCTACTCTTCAAGGAGTTATGATTTGCTTACTCTTATTGAGCTCCTGCGCATTCCTTAGCTCTGTTTTATTCGCATCCTCTGCTGTTTCCAGTTTCAACCCAATTAAAGCCCGATCCAGATCGACGCCTTTCATCCCAAATACCACGGTCCATGAATCGTCAGATCCACCCACTTCTTCTATTGCAACGGAAGTTAAAGTGTCGGAATTGGTGCATGAGATGGAGGATGAGGTGCTCTTGAAAATGGCGACGTTAATGGGGCGGAGGAGAGATCAGGAGACAACGGTTGTTGGGAAAGTGGCCTTCTTGTTTTTGGTGAAAGGTCCGTTGCATTTAGGTGAGTTATGGGAGAGGTTTTTTAAAGGGAACCGTGGTCTTTACTCTGTTTATCTTCATGCTCCACCGGGTTACAATGGCAGCAGCGCTTTTAGCCCGGCTTCTGTTTTCCGTGGTAGAATGATACCCAGCAAGGTCAGTTTTCTGCTGCTTTTTGAATATGTTCATATTGTGTATTTGTATTGATTAACAAACGCCTTAATTTAATGGAAAATGTCATTTACGTACTGATCGGAAGATAGTCACGTCAAGACAGTACATATTCACATTAGTGTTGAATAATCATTAAATGTAAAGTAAATACTTTTCAAAATATAATAAAACAGTTGGATATGTACCGCGTTATGCTTAGATGCCGGTCTAGATGAATCCCTCTCCCAAGATGATTCATGAATCACGATTAAATTATGGAATTATGGATTTATTACACTGCCTTAAATCCCCTAACATTATACTATCACACCTTGCATACAGTACCTTCTTTTTTTTTTGGCAAAGTTGCTTTTCACCGCTCATTACCCATTTACCCTTTTGTCTAAAGTAATTTTATATCCACCGAAATATCTCCTATATTAAAATAAAATGAGTGTTCCCTACAAAAAAATGATGAGTTCCTTTCAAAAAAAAAAAGAGTTCCTTTCAAAATTTATCAATATAAGGAGTATAAATTAATTCTATCAAATTAATAATAGTTAGCAATTTACTCCGTAGATTTTAGATGAAGACTATGTACCAAACTGAGCCTCTAACAACAACAAACCCACCCAAATTTGTCGACCAACTTCCATTTCCACCACTTTTAGCCTTTTCTTTATTACTTTCTACATTCATTTGGTTAGCATTTTAGATTTCATTCTTAAAGCAAAGTCTTCCTTTCTTCTTGTTTGTGTACTCCTTTACTTGGATTCTACTCCTTTTCACTCTAACTGCCTTGCCCTTGTTCTCTTCTTATATTCATTGGGCCATAAACCAATTGGGCCCATTATAAAACAGGTCTGGTTTAGGTACGAATAAGTTGTAAGGTGGAGATGTGCGCATATCAAATTTTCATCAAAATATAGCTAAATGTGTGACGAACATACACATTTTTATGCTTGAATGTTCTCAGTTTCTCAATAATTGATCTTTGAAATTAACGTTCTTCAATTTTGAATGTTTTTCATCATGTCAATGACTGTTCTCTAATTACTAATGAGTTTTTCTTCAAAATACTTGTGAATGTTCACCATTTATACATTTGTAGAATAAAGAGTATTTTCCGTTATAAATAAAATAAAAATAAGGTTATGTTACAGGAGGTGCAATGGGGAAGTTTCAACATGGTCGAAGCCGAGCGGCGGCTACTCGCAAGTGCCCTCCTCGACACATCGAACAAGCGTTTCGTCCTCCTGTCGGAATCGTGCATTCCTCTCTTCAACTTCTCCACCATATACTCCTACCTCATCAACTCCAACCAAACATTCGTCGAGGCCTATGACTTACCGGGCCCAGTGGGTCGGGATCGTTATAGTCACAAGATGTGGCCCATTGTGAGCCTGGCCCAATGGCGAAAGGGGTCGCAGTGGTTTCAGATAGACAGGGCCTTGGCTCACAAAATCGTGTCTGACAAGAAGTATTTTGGAGTTTTCAAGAAGCATTGCAAGGCCTCTTGCTATGGAGATGAGCACTACTTGCCCACGTTCGTTAGCATCCGGTTTTGGCGGGAGAATTCGAATAGGACGTTGACTTGGGTTGACTGGTCCCGAGGTGGGCCCCACCCGCGGACGTGGCATAGGCCGTTGGTGACTGTTGAGTTTTTGGAGAGGCTGAGGAGCAACCCCAATTGTGAGTATAATGGAGAGGGAGGACATCAATGCTTCTTGTTTGCAAGGAAGTTCCCGCCAAATAGTTTGAGTAGACTATTGTTGTTTGCTCCTAAAGTGTTGCACATCAAATGATTGCTGCTAGGTCTTAGTCTCTAGAGGATTCATATATACATTTATTCATTCAACCGTCTCATATACATGAAGCGTACAATGATTATTTATTTTTTGTATTGTTACATGTAATCATGTTTTTGGATTAAGTTGTTCTTTGTTGTATGGAAAACTCTTCTCATCTAAACGATGATTAAAACAATGTGTACTAACGAGCTCTCAGTATATGTAAAATCAACAAGGGCATTTGGTCTAGTGGTATGATTCTCGCTTAGGGTGCGAGAGGTCCCGAGTTCAATTCTCGGAATGCCCCAGTTTTTTGGTCCCATCCTCCTTGGTTGGAAATTGGAACCAAATTGTTCAACCTAAAACTTTCAAGTCGCTGAACTATCTCTTCACTAATTTAATATCATGCAAACCGTAACCAATCTAAAACTTGACCCTTTGTGTAAAAACTTGCAATACTATCCCTCCAACATCTAAAACAACTTAACTTGACCTCGTACTACAATGGACGACCCAAACTCAACCCGAGTAGCATCTCCCTGTAAATGTAGTGTATGCAATTTGTTTGCTTCTTTAGCTGCAACTCCTTCCTTAGTCCACACCGTCACATGAGGCCACTCATTCTTGCATTCTAATTTCGGTCCATCCACCACTGAGCCAACTTGTACTTCAATGGCAGCTGTCTCAGTGGAGAACAACAGTGCGGTCAACTCCACATCAACCTTCTGCTCAGCCAACGACTCATAGTCTTCTAAAGCTGTGATACCGTGAAGTTTCTTGTGTGCTAGTGTCACATGGGCTGTTTTAAGGGTTTCTTGCACAGGCTTCTTCTTTAGAAATTTCTTTACCTTGTACTCCTTTGTGGATATCTGATCATACATATAAAGCACAGATTATCATACCCTTAATCAGGGTCGTCGTTAATCAACAACAAATATTTAAGTCTCTATTTTTCATAAACAAGGCCTTAGGGATAGTTGTGTTACTTACATTCTCAAGAGCATTCAAGATAACATCAGCAGGCAAAGTGATGGCAGCATATATGGATCTGCTGCCCAGCTTTCTCAATGATGTGCTTGGTTTAGTGGCAATTGATTTGAGCTGCTCCAACACCTTGGATACAGCAAGCTCAAATGGGACCTGAAAAGTTCAAATCAGCGATTGAACAATTAGAACATGTTTATGATACAAACCTCTTAAACTTTTCTAATTAGTATGTTCTAGAAAATAAATAAAGTCACATGCAAGTAAAAGTTCTAGAATTCTAGGTCTATAATATTGCCAAGGATAAGGAGTAATCTTGATATTTTGTACTTTGGGGGGAATTCTCTTACTTTTGTATTTCTAGAGAATTCTCTACTAAAGCTTGTAGCGCGTCATCTACAAATAAACCTAGGCATGATGATGTAAGGCATGTTAGGAAAATGAAAGATAAAATTTAAAATTACATCCTTCAATATCTAGCCCCATGTGCCCTCCCGATCCTAACAGTTCAGTTTTACATGTGTACACTTGAACAATAAGCAGAAGATCGGCTGACCTGAATGGAATTTAGGTATTTGGCATGATCGGATATTGTGTCTCGTATCTGCTTCTCCCACTTAGCCCATTCGTTTATGTAAGCTCCCTTGGTTGAATCCAATCTATCAATTAAGGGAAGAAAACAGTTGAGAATAGAGATTGAAAATGATGAATATTTGCCACACGCAAAATGAACACAAACGAGTCACTTCTGGCATCAGTTGCATTACAATTATACATTAAGTTAGTTGTATAATTGAGGCGACATTTTCCATTAAATTTATGGAAACATATAGCAAGTAGAAGTGTAGAACACACTAAATTACTTTCTATGGCGTTTAAAGTGAAGCTTATATAGAGCGATCCCCTCCTGAAGAACAGATTTCACAGCGTCCGGTAAGGGATTCCTGTGGAAAAGGGCAAAGCAAACATTGAGATAAGATTTTTTTCCCCGATGATGCACATTCCAAAATCCGTATTAGAAGAAACAAAATATAGTTCAACCACCAAGCAATTTGTTATCCCTATATATATGAACAATGAGAAAAAATGGGTCTGAATTTTCTGATATACTAGCATGCAATAAATGATGGATTAATTTATATAGTTTTAATTAGTCCTAGATGAACTGTGAATAGGATAGTTTAATTTATTACTTGAAAGCTAACACCAAACAAAGATGCATACCTCTCAGATCTTACTAGCGGCATTTTCACAAGTGATCCAAAACGCTCGATTAGTTCACCTTCAAATTCTCTACGGTTCTGGGAACATTGTTATATAAAATTGAGATCAGTTGCATCAATATTTCATACCCATAGAAAATTAAGCAACACCATACCTTGCCCGCATAAAGGTTATAAAACATCAACATCACATATCCTGCATTTGGATTTGCCTTGTCAAGCTTCCCCTGTAAAGATTAGAAGAAGATAAATGACTATTGTAAAGGTAATCTTATATACAATCCCTTTCTGCAAAAGTAATAGGGGTTTTTGCAGGAAACCACCCGCTATTTGTCCATATTTGCAGGTAACCACCCGTTATAAGACTATTTATAATTAACCACCCAAATTGTTGAACTTTCTTACAATCAACCACCCCTTGACAGATTCCGTCATCATTTCCGTTAATAAAGTGAAATGACGATTTTACCCTTCTACTTTTAAAACAGAAGCAAACAAATTGAAGGGTAAAATGGTAAAATCACTAAATCATTTAAAAAATCACAAAAAAATAAAAAAAGAGGGCTGGTTTATCTCGTCTTCTCCGAGCTAGGTTTTTGCAGAGTGTACCGTGCCGCCGCCGAAGGCGACCTCCCCCTCACCAGCCACCGCTCCCCTCGTGACTTCGTCTCCCAAAAAGAAATTCAGCACCATTTTACCCTTAAAAAAAAATTGAAGACGTACTGTCACGATCCAACTCAAGACATCTCCTGCTACAGATCTTAAAGGGAGAACGAGGGATTATCAGTCAAATCGAAATACGAAAAAACAAAGCTTTTGAAATGATAAGTACCTCGGCGTCATTGACATTGAACTCGTTGAAATTGAACTGCCAAATGCATCGACAGTACAGATGAGCCCTCTTTCATTTGGGGAGATTGCCTTGCTCGTCGGAGAAGGTGAGCCCTCTTTCATTTTTTTATTTTTTATTTTTTTTGGCATTAAAAAATGATTTAGTGATTTTACCATTTTACCCTTCAATTTGTTTGCTTCTGTTTTAAAAGTAGAAGGGTAAAATCGTCATTTCACTTTATTAACGGAAATGATGACGGAATCTGTCAAGGGGTGGTTGATTGTAAGAAAGTTTAACAATTTGGGTGGTTAATTATAAATAGTCTTATAACGGGTGGTTACCTGCAAATATGGACAAATAGCGGGTGGTTTCTTGCAAAAATCCCAAAGTAATAATATCAACAAGTTACCGGATGATTGACCCGTTGTAGCACCCGACACATAAAAATTGCAAGTGCATCAAGGGAAAAAGGATTTGAACTGGTTCCTACACACAAGTAAAAAGTAGTAATATACTTTTGCCCCGTATAATAAATTTAGAGAATCGTGATTATCTTATCTTTAGAAATGACAAACTTATGTGCCTACCTCATTTAGTGATTGTTGTTATAATTCTATAATTCACAACTCACAAGAGAAGAAGAGAATAGGAAAATCCGAAAAGGGGATTAGATGATTAACCTTCAGAGTCAGGAACAACAGGAACCGCTAACGATTTTGTACTTCGGCACATAATCTCAATCTGCGGAAACAAGAACATGGATGATGGATTTGTATACTGATAAAAGATGGAATGATGAAAGAGTATTATATCTTGAAACATCAAGATGAGTAGCACAAAGTACCTGTTTCCACACTGACTCATTTGGTGCATTCTTGTCAGCCAGAATAATAGAGTATGGCTTTTTATGACGTTCTTCAGCAATCTTCGGCCAGTACGGTACTGCTCAAACAGTCAACACTTACAATTGGCGCGATACAAATGAATAACCTAACATTAATTGGACTACCACACCACACACACCTTTTATTAGATCACCCATGAAAGTTTGAACAGGTCGATTATTTCCAAAATTGTCAGGGTTGTTGAGAAGCTCCTTGCACAGAGCGGACTTTGCACAACCAGGTATTCCTGCAAACACACCATCAAATGTACAAATTCGATTGTCAACAATAAGTATAAAAGAAGTGTGGTAAAATGCACTTGAAAAGAAGGCTTACCAGGAAAGAACACTGTTAGGCCTTGGGGTATGATTCCTACTTGTTCTCTGTCAAGGTCGCCTTCTTCATCTACACTGCCAACAATTGGGAGAAAGTCTTCGGATCTAACTGAACTCCCAGCTGAGCCTACCAAAGCTTGATTTGCAGCACTGCGTTTGGCGTACTCTACAAGGAAAGGCTCGGCTACACTTAAATATGCAGTTGAACTTAGCCTTTTCTTTCCATACTTGTTCAGTATAAGAACAGCCCTGGGAATAGTAGAGTTTTTTATTACGTTATAATATTGCAGAAGAACATAGTACCTCTAAAAGTTAAAAATAGCAAAGCATATCTACCATTCATCCAGCATCTTATTCATTTCTTCTTGTTTTGCTGTTGATACGCTCCATTGTTTCATTTGCCTGAAACATTTTTGATGTATGAAGTTCTCAGACTAGTGGATATTCTGAACTGCAAAAGAGTGAAGTTTCCATTTTTCTCTTTGGATCACCCAAAACTGATCAATTAGCTTAGCACATCTCTTTATTATTAGTTCTTCTTAATTAAATCTTTTCCAGTTTTAAGACTAATCAATAAGTCCAGCTTCATGTAGACAAAACCTGAGTGAATATCAAATGAGAGGCCCAAATGAAAAGATATGAATAAGGCAATATATTTTGTTAATTTAAGCAGCCTCATGATTCCTTCAGAAAACATTGGACTGGTAAGCAGTATAATATGCTCCATTTTGTTTTTGTTGAAACATAACATAAAATTATAATAAAAATGCAACCAAATAGGATATCCACTTTATCCTTGACTGGTTTCTTACATATCAGCAATTGAGGAGAGATATTTACCTCGTGCAATAGGTTTTATATTCACCTGGACCTTTCCCTAATAATTTCGACAAGCCGTTTCGGATCAAGAACGTTCTTAACTGCAGAGCAGGAACACTACGAATTAAAGATGTGATTGTATATAGGGATGAACTGATGATGATCAAAATAATGAAGGGCGTTGTTTTTTTACTTAATGTTCCAAAGATTATTCAATTGTAGATGAGACTCTTGAAGACTTGAAGTGAAAGCTATTAGCAACAAATTGTGAATTGGCAAACTAGAGAAGTAAAAAATGTGAGGATTAAATTTGAGAAAGTAAAAAATATTGTGTGTTTTATTTTACCTAAATGGCATGGCACACCTTATATGTTAGGAATTTCAAAAATGTGAGGATTAAACTTGAGAAAGTAAAAAATATTGTGTGTTCTATTTTTACCTAAATGGCATGACTATTCAATTTTGAGGACAGACTGCTGAAGACTTTATGCGAAATCTATTAGCAACGAATTGTGAATTAGCAAGCTAGAGATTTCAAATTTGTGAGGATTAAACTTGAGAAAGTCAAAAACATTGTGATTTATTTACCTAAATGGCATGACATACCTTATATGTGAGGAATTTCAATTTCATCATAAGATTTGCATCTTCATCTATAACTGCATTTGCATCAGCACCACTTTCACGTCCATGGTCTACCGTACCATTGTTGTCTTTTAAAATCTCAGCAGCTCTCTCATTTTTCGCTTTGAAAAGATTTATGTCCACAAAGAAGCCTAACAGAACACACCAAGACATAGACATTAATTGGAAATGACCATACAGTTTGTTATTTTTTCAACAGTACCAAGTTGTGGCTTTGTAAAAAGTAACACACCAAGACAGACATTAATTAGAAATGACCATACGGTTTTTTTTTCAGCAGTACCAAGTTGTGGCTTCGTAAAAAGTAAAGATGTCATAAACTGGGTAGTATTTCGAGTGATACACCAGATAAGAAAAAATCCCACCCACTGAAACAGATACAAAAGTCAAATACCACTTTCACATCTCATGTCTATTAGATCCCCAAGTATTATTCAGCTGTACATGATCCTATATTTACAATACTGGTGATGATTATTTCCAGAACCATAATAAATACATAAAAGTTCTTATTATTATTAAGGAAATAAAGAACATGTAAATCCATGACTAAAACTATAAACATTTACCTCTGTACAAGGGCCATAATGCAGGATTAAGCCTGAAAAAGTACAAATATACGGTTTCTGTTAGAATCTATGGTGAAAGAAAGTGCCTAGCAAAACGGGGTTTCATATGACCTCATCAGTTTCTGGTATTGCGAAAAACCAGAGTCGCCCTGCACATGAATAACCATCTTATAACACTTGTCATCTTTCGAAATGGAGTCAACTTTGTGCATGTTATGATAGCACTTGAAGGCGACTGGGAAGCACTTCTTCTTCTCCGTCTTCTCGTCCATCTGTCGAATCATTTCCTGGTACCAGTAAGAAAAGTTAGATACTGAGACGTGCAAAGAAGGTAAGCCTCTAAATGTTAATAAACGATAAGTGTAGTCAACAGAACTAGTGACCCTATACTTTAGCAAAGCCCCGTTTACCTGTAATTTTGCGGTTGAGTAATCAGCTGGAACAGCTTGTAAAAATTCTGTAACAACTGATCCACCAACGTTCAGAGATTGACCCGGACTGGATCCTTGACGAAACCAATCTACAGTATCAGGGCAGAAAGAGGATTCAACACTTTCCAGAAGTGCTTTTATTTGCTGCATGAGTGCATGATGGTGAGCATAGATGTATATTAATCCACATCTGAAGAATCATAAGTTAGAAGAAAAATAAAATCATAGTAACTTAGTACATTCTCTTCAGTAGATCTATTAGCTGCACAGATGTCTCTCAAGTTTGGACCCAAATCAAGGCCAGCTACAGAATGGATCCACAATAAGTCACATTCTAGCACAAACTGACTTGTATGATAGAGCGCTTTAATAGTGTACCTCCTAATCGAGGAGGTGGATAATCCCTCAGAACATCCTCCATGTGTTTTGAGCTATCACAACGTACAATACGAGCAACAAGACCCTCCAAGATTTCACCTTGCACCTTTATATGGTCTTTCGAACCTGCTATTAGAAGCTCAATTAGTTAAGATGGCCAATGATATGGAAGTATATGTAATTATGTATTATCCGGTAGGACTAACTGTAATATCTGGCATTCATCTTGTTTCATAAGAAACTTCGCATAGAAAACCTCTTCCTAGTTGAATGAAAGATGTAAAATTACTATTTACAAAGTATGGTCTGAAAATTTGGTTACTATAAATATGGTATTACTGCTGATTATAAGAATAACAATACTATGTACATATGACATGGCAACTTATACAACCTAACACTACATTTCTCTTAGTCCATCCCATAAATAGAAAAAGGTATATTTTAATTTTTTCCGAAGTTAAAAAAGGAAGAATCAAAACAAGGATGCAATTTACAACATTAAGCTACACTGAGACCTGGTATAGATATGTCTGCAATCCTATCCAAAGCCTTGCATACAGGTGTTGCTGTTCCTTCCTCATAGAGGGAATCATAAGCAGCAAAAAAATTGGTCACTGATTTCCTGCAACCAGATAAGGCAAATGAAAAGTAATAAGTTATTGAGAACAAGCAAACCTGATTCAGTTCCTTCTGTCAAATGAAAAGTAATAAAAACTTAAAGAAAGATCATTACAAGCAAGTATAAAATCTTCGCTTAGTGCAATAAACGATTTTAAATGTATAATCACCTTGTTGACAACAACCAAACCTGATTTGTCGGCAATCTCCATTTTTGACAAAAAGCAATTATCTCAGGGGTAGAATAGAATCTGGGCTTCCCATTCCCTAATTCGGTAACTGCCGTGACTACCACTGCACAATGGAGATAATAATTTTTCCTACCCCTTCAGACCAACCGTATATGTCAAACTTTATAAGACAGAGATTTCTTCAAACCCAAACAAGCAATACATTTTACATTGCAGACAAATCATAAATACACATGACATTTCTTGAATCTATATACTATGTAAGAGAAAATCAAGATACCATAATCTTCTCGTGGACGTTGTCCGTGATCACCCAAAACAGCCGTGACTAGCTCCATTGATATGCACATACGGTTGGTCTGAAGGGGTAAGAAAAATAATAATGTTAGATTCATCACCTAAGTTTTAATATAATCACGGCCTCAAACTTCAAAATTTATAAGATTGATGATAATGAATAATGTACACTTATATTAAAAAGCAATTTGTATTTTACATTTTTTCCTACATGTGCTAATTGAGAGACATCACCTCAAGAAAGTCATTGAACTCTGCCTGCTTTGTATTTGCACCAAGGCCCCATGCCTCTTTGAACTCCCTTCCAAGAACAAAAACACCAACAGCAGTATATCTATAACATAAAATAATTCACTGAAGATATCAAGATGGCAATCATGAGATTTTGAAAAGATATAGTAGAAATTTAAGTCTAACCAGGATAAAAACAGTGTGAATGATAAATAGTTTTGGAGGATGAAGAAAAACACAAAAGACATATGGATCATGGGATTTCAAACATTTCATACATATTGCCAAAACTGTTCTTTGCATATGCTCCACCATTGTGGCCTGCATACATGAAAAGAGATCCAGAGTGCTTAATAGAAACCTGCATTAGTGAACATGTAAACAGCGTGTTACTTGAAGTTACACTTCAAGAGCATGACGAAGTGCAGGCAGAAGTGGTAATTTGTAACCTACCTCCAGTGTGGCTAAGCCTTTGGATACCAACTCTATCATTCTTTCCCTGATCTAGATCAAAACACATTTGAGTGTCAAAAGATAGTTGGATATAGCTGAAAGCCGTTTTGAATAAGCATTACACCAGAATGCTTAGAAGTCTACGCAATAGGTTCTCAACAATTAACAAGGAGCGTGCATTGATCAAATATAAGTCTTATTTATAGACTCAAAATAGACAAAATCACATAACATTGGCATGAATATATCATTAAAAATTCGAAGTGAAATACCTCCTTATCACTCTTCTCGTTTTCAAACTTGGGATAGAATGTAGCTCTTATTTGTGATTGCGCAAAGCAGGTGGAGCTATCAACAGTTACAATTCCCACCGTTCCAGCATCCATCGGGTAATTGACCCCCTTTTGAGAATCAATTTCCATAGAGCCCTAACAGACCACAAACAGCAAATTGTAAGATCTTCATTATATATATATTGAAATTGGACGATCGATAAACCTAGAAAGTTTACCGATTTTCTTTTACTCTTCGAATTGAACTTTTTGGGCGACAAATTGGCTTCGGTATATACTTTCGATAGTTTTCTTTTCTTCGTCTAGAACAAGAGCAGATAAAAAAAAAAACTCTGAAATGAAAGCTGTATAACTCTGGTTTCTGTAGTGAAAATGAAAATAGAAGTAATTTCTGAGATAGTTTTTTTTTGGTGAAGGTAATTTCTGAGATAGTAGGACAGATGGAGATCTCATAATCTCACCATGGGAAATCGAGCACTATTGCAGAGGGAGGAGAGGAAGAGAACGAAATAACTGAAATGAATCAGAAAGAGTATATAAATAGCTAAAATCTATAAACAGTACATTTTCAACTTTCCAAGCTACATTCTTGTACGTTCGTTTTCAGCTGACAGTGCAAAATTTCAACATGGATTGTGAAGCAAAATACAAAATACGCTCGTCTGTATACGCTCAAAACCTGCGTACAGTCTAAATTTTAATAATATAGCCGTTAGAAAATAGCCGTTGAGGAATTTAAATTTAATAATATAATACTCATACGCCCATAATGGGCGTACGAGTTAAAAATTAGCCCTAACGGCTATTTTTCCAAATTCAAAAGTTAAAAAAGTAGCCGTTGGGGTATATTTTGCCTACAGTTGTTTTTATCCCAACGACTATTTTTTCAGAATATGACCGTTTGGGATGTAGTTTGTGTATAAATGTAGGAACTTCGGATGGATGTTCAAGTCAAAAATGTCAAATAGAAGAGTTACAAATTTGAGTGATGGTGAGGAGTTTGAATATGTGACGGAGATTGAGTATGCGAGCGGTGAAGAGAACGAGTATGTTGAAGAGAATGAGCATGAGAGTGACGAAGACGATGCAATCGTGGATGAGAAAGAGTATTTTAGTGAACCCGACGACGGGATGTGGGACGACGATACCGAGGAAGAAGGAGGAGACTTCGACGCCGGAGATTTTTCGGTTAGTAATTAATTTGAATCGTTTCGTATTTATTTACGTTATTTAGTTGCAAATAATTTGTAGAAGTGATAGCTTAGATTGATGTGGACTCGTAGTTTTAAGTTTTAGTTGTGATAAATATGGTAGTTTTTATTAATTATAGGGTATGGATTACTATGATTCGTTTGATACCGAAGAAACGTTTCCTACTAAGGAACACTTGAGGCGTTGGGTTCAGAGTATTGGTAGACAACTTATGATGGTATCAATGACTCGCCATAGCAATGAGCGTCAGATGAATATAATGTGCTCGCATGCTGGAGTGTATAGATCAGGGAAAAAGAAAAGAGAGGATGGCGAAACAGAGGAGGTTGTTAATATAGAGCGGGATAGTAGGGATAAGAAGTCGGATTGCAAGTTTGAGATCCGAGGATATAGGTTCAGGGCGAGGGATGCGAGAGATGGATGGTATGTGAAGGTAAAATATGGACAACACAATCATAAGCTTTCCACTAGCTTCATTGGCCATCCGTACATGGGTCGAATGACGCCGAATGAGGTGAAATTTGTGACGGTATGTGTGAACAGCTTGACTACGCCGTCTGTTATTGCTACTCAGTTGAGTGCGGCCTTTCCAGGGAATACAACATCCACAAAACAAATCGCCAACTTTATTCAGAAGTTGCATTTTGAGGATCGTGGAGATTTGACTGTTACACAATGGACCTTGAAGTTTTTGAAGGAGCGCAGCTATGTAGTGCATCCCCTCTGCAAGAAGAAATCAAACGAGGTGGAAATCTTGTTTTTTGCCCATCAAGACTCGTTGCACTTGTTGAAGATGTTTCCGTACGTCGTGGTTATTGACGCCACATACAGGACGAATAGGTACATAATAGTTGTATATCAAAAAAAAATTGTTTAAATATATTGCATATGCCTCTTCCTTCATTATTTAAATATATTATGCAGGTATAAAATGCCTCTTGTGGAGATTGTCGGTTTCACTTGCATGCATAAGACATTCAACATTGCATATGCATTCACGGGTAAGGAGGAAACAATGCACTACTTGTGGATAATTCAGAGGCTTAGAAAGTTGTTTGAGGATGCCGGAGTAATGCCGACTACAATAATGACCGATCGAGAACTAGCTCTCATCATTGCAATCAAATATGTGTTCAAAGATCTTCCGGTTCAACACATCTTGTGTTGGGTTCATATCAAGCACAACATCGAGGTAAACGCTACCAGAATTTTGAAAAACAAGGAATCGGTGAAAAGGTTGTGCTCGCAAGTATGGAGACTTTTTCTATCAAGAACGGAGGAACAATACGAGGAAAGACTGCTAGGATTGAGAACATCTTGGAGAAGCGTCGTCGTCGGATACATTGAAAAGGTGTGGCTTTTCCCTTACAAGACAAACATTGTTTGCGCATGGACGGAACACAATCTTCACTTCTTCACGAGGACCTCAAACATGTAATTTTTTTTAACTTACTTAAACATTTCCGATTTATTTATTAGTTTATTATTTAATAGTTGTTTTACTTAAACACGACATTGAATGAATAAAACATAGGGTTGAGGGAATGCATAAGGTGTTGAAGAAAATAGTCGGTTCAAGTATAGGCGGTTTTAATCGAATGGTTGTGAGGATACATGCAGCCATCGAGAGCCAGATTGTGAAGGTGAGGGCCACCATGGAAGAGGATCGGATCAAGACACCCGGGGTTTTCAGACGGATGAATCCACAAGTGAAATTGATATTTCGGCATCTATTCCATAATGTGTCTGATAGAGCGTTGCATAAGTTGTGGGATATATGGGAGGATATAAAGGCGAAGAATTATGAGGAACATTGCGAAGATTACTGGATGCGAGAATGTCAGGGCCTACCGTGCATCCACGAGATGGTGCAACATATTATTCACAAGAAGCCATTCAAGCTCAATCAGATTCACAGATTCTGGGGGCAGCTAGAATGGGATAGGATTGAACTTGATAACGGGGAGGTAGAGATTGGTGTACCTCAGACCATGCGGGAGTTGAGATTCATTGAGCTCAACGATAGATGGCAAAAGGGGGAACTTTCAGAAAGTCAGTGGTCTCAGATAGCGGACTTGTACACAATGTTGAAGTATCCACATCAAAGTCTTGCGGTGGAGCCGACGGGAATCAAGGATCCTGGCAGACCAAGAGGAGCGGTAGGAAAGAAGAGGGGAACCGAGAGAGAGAAGAGCGCGTTTGAGTACGCAAGGGAAGAATTAGAGAAAAATGATGTTGCGAAGGCGAAGAATAAGACGGTCAGAGGAAAGGGAAAAGCAACGGCGGCACAACCTACTTTCAACGAGCCTACTATAATGAGGGAGTTTGAAGTTGTTGGGTGCACTGCGGCAGAGGCGTTTGGTCATTCAAGTGGCACTGGTGGAGAGGGGTTCGGATTATCAGGTTGCACTCTTACAGATGAGTTCCCTCAGCCAGCAATGACGAAATGTGGGGTAGACTTCGGGGTTGACAATGTTGATCTCTTCATGTTTCCATACATTGTAGATACACAAGACGTAAGGGCGGATGGACACTGTGGATATCGGTCACTAGCCATGTTGTTGAGCATCACCAACAAGAATATCCTCGCATTCGCATGGAACTGACTACGGAGCTGTTAGAGAACAGTGATATCTACAGACGAGTCATGACCAGACTACGCCCGGATTTGGCAAACAACTTTGACGCTCTTGTTCAAGAGGTCAACTATAGCAGATCACCATGTCCCGAAAGATACTGGATGAGTATGCCCATGATTGGATTAGCATTTGCCACTAAGTTTCAGGTTGGTTTGATATACTTATCCAAAGTCCGATCATATTTGTGCTTACCGATGAAGGTGTATCAACAAAGCTCCAGTCATGGTTTGAAAATTCATGCAATGGCTCGTGTGGGCTTAGCAAACCACTACATACCGGTATGATTTTCACTAAGTATTTGTGATTTTCACTCAATTTTCTTAATGCTTAACATGGTATTTATGTTTTATAATTTAGGTGTGCCTTAGAGAAGACTGTCTGGTATCATCTGTACCTGGAGTTTGGCGCATGTTCAAGGATCCTAGTGCGAATGGATTGGATCGCGGGTTCGCGCTGAGGATGCAGCAATGAAAGGACTATCGCATTAGTTATGGTAGTATAGATGTTGATCTGTAGTGAATTCGGATGTGTTGAATGTTTCACCTTTTGTAACTTTACAGGACTTGCCCTTGTATGCTTTTGAGATTGTAGTTGATGACTTCTATTGTATGTCTGTTATGCTTTTAATATCTTGACTCTTTTTTTATAGTATTGTCTTGTCTGTTATTTTTTAATGTTTTAGATGGGTTAAATGAAACAAGTTCTGAATTCACTACAAGGGATTACTTGTTAAATTAAATCAGACATTCCAGAAACTACAACAGACTTAGCAAAGACGTAACAACTTTCAAGACACATAACAACATTACATCCTAATCAGAATCAGGGGAAGGAGGACCACGGCCATATTCATTGGGAAACACAACTCCAAGGTGGAATAAGGCTGATTCTTTGTCCCACCTGTGAAAAATGCGAAGTTTGAGCTCCATGTCAGCGTGTTCCTTCAACAGTTTGGTCATGACTCGGAGATAATGAGGGTCGTATTCTGGCTCCAGATACACGATCCTCCAGTTACAATCACATGTAACAAACCTTCGTCCATATGTATGGGGATTGTCCTTGTTATTAGCAGATAACACGGTGAGTGTCTTTGAGCACCTTCTACTCGGGCACTGGATCTGAGTGCCTTCAGCTGGAACTGGGGAGGATGAAGATGATGCCATGCTTGTTTGAATCTGTAATACAAAGTAAGAAAACATGTTAGAAACAATGAAGATATCTATCCAAATTAGTAAAAAATGAGACTTACAGAGTAAGAACTTGAAACAATGAAGATTTTACGGCGGAGTGAGAATGTGATGAAAGAGTTCACTGAGGTAGTAAATTTATAGCCGAAGTTTTACTAGGGTTAGGGAAAAATTGGGTCGGTGTAGACAAAAGGCCCACAACAACAAAGGCCCAATAACTTAATTTTGTCATCCAGTTGTGACTTACAGCTGTGTAGTAGCTGTAACACACTCATTTTCATATAAGTGACATCCAGCTGTATGCTAGATGTAGAATTCATCCCAAAAATTCAAACCATCAGCCGAACAATTCAGCCCAGCCAAGCCCAATAATTCAGCCCAACCTAGCCAAATAATTCAGCCAAGCCAAGCCAAGCCCAATAATTCAGCCCAGCCAAGCCCAATAATTCAGCTCAGTCAAGCCCAATAAATCGAGTAAAACGGGATTAAAACGAAAAACGGCGCGAAAATCGAGTTTATGAAGGGACGTACAACGAAAAATGACAAGAAAAGGGTATTTAGCAAAAAGAAATAGTTTCCATGATGCAAGGGGTATTTAGCCAAAAAATACTTGAAAAGTTGAAAAAGGAAGGGGTATATAGTAAAAACTTGAGAAATGATGTTTGAAATGGATAGTTTGGGCCCAGTTCGTTTAAACGCCTTAGAACGCTAAAACTCAAAATTTCAAAATTGTAACATGATAGAAAATGAAGTCTTTAGTCGTTATCAATTCTCGGAATCGAAAAAAAATCAACGAAAACGTCAACGGGCCTAATAAGGCCGAATTGATATTTGGTGAGGCCCATTACCTAAAAAAGACATAAAACGGGTTAATAAGACCTTAAACATTGAAAAACTTGAAATGTAAAAATTGTATTTGAGAATTACCAATATGACGGTTTCGTTTTTATAAGAAAATAACAAAATGAACACTTTGAAATATCTAAACAATCACTTTCACCTAGTTACGAGTTAATCTCAAGTATATAAGTCGTATATCAAGTAATCAAGCAATATGGACAATACGAAGATGTGAAATGTCGTTATTTTGGAGTATTTGAGTGTTTCATAACATTTAATGAAATTTTTATGTAAAGTTTATTTGAGTAACGAATTGATATCACACACATATGAGTAAAACTATACGACTTATATACTTGAGATTAACTTGTTACTAGGTGAAAATGATTGTTTAGATATTTCAAAGTGTTCATTTTGTTATTTTCTTATAAAAACGAAACCGTCATATTGGTAATTCTCAAATACAACTTTTACATTTCAAGTTTTTCAATGTTTAAGGTCTTATTAACCCGTTTTATGTCTTTTTTAGGTAATGGGCCTCACCAAATATCAATTCGGCCTTATTAGGCCCGTTGACGTTTTCATTGATTTTTTTTCGATTCCGAGAATTGATAACGACTAAAGACTTCATTTTCTATCATGTTACAATTTTGAAATTTTGAGTTTTAGCGTTCTAAGGCGTTTAAACGAACTGGGCTCAAACTATCCATTTCAAACACAACTATCCACATTCACTATCCACTATCCATTATCCACTCTCCAAACCCTATACCCTATACCCTAGCTAGATTTTCCTCGATTTCCGTGTCATTTCTCGTCTTAGCCCGTTTTAAGTCGGTTTTCATCGCTTTTCGCACAAATTCTCATCTTAGCCCGTTTTAAGTCGTTTTTCCTCGGTTTTCGCACAAATTCTCGTCTTAGCCCGTTTTAAGTCGTTTTTCCTCGGTTTTCGCACAAATTATCATCTTAGCCCGTTTTAAGTCGTTTTTCCTCGGTTTTCGCACAAATTCTCATCTTAGCCCGTTTTAAGTCGTTTTTCATCGGTTTTCGCACAAATTCTCATCTTAGCCCGTTTTAAGTCGTTTTTCATCGGTTTTCGCACAAATTCTCGTCTTAGCCCGTTTTAAGTCGTTTTTCATCGGTTTTCGCACAAATTCTCGTCTTAGCCCGTTTTAAGTCGTTTTCGCATAAATTCTCATCTTAGCCCGTTTTAAGTCGTTTTTCATCGGTTTTCGCACAAATTCTCGTCTTAGCCCGTTTTAAGTTGGTTTTCATCGGTTTTCGCACAAATTCTGGTCTTAGCCCGTTTTAAGTTGGAAAATCCTAATAATATATAAATCCATGAAAACTACGACATCCAAAATATAATACCGACAACAAAATATACATCACACAAACATCCAAAATATAATATTGAACACAAACATATCATTGCACAAGCCCATCCTCCTCTGGTACTACATCACCAATCCATATGCTGATTCACCCCCTCATCATCCTCGCTTGTCCTGGAGGCAGAGTGTCACCATATGCACGTAGGAAACTAGATATCTCAGAGGCGAGTATGTTGCCCCGCTACATTTTCAAAATGTAAATATAAGTAGAATAAAATAGATTATAATTATAACTTGAGCGATATTGACTAAAATACGTACCACAACTACAGAGGCTGTCGCAGGTATCTGTATGTGCTCGGCACGATGGTCAAACGGTGCACGTGGGTCCTGCCTGGGTGATCTGGAATCAACATAAGGATGTGACATGGCATTAAACCATGTCAGATATCCATCCTTGCAATCTCATGCATACTCTCGAAGTCCTCGTCGATCCTGCTCGTCTAAGGTGATCAATCGATCTGGCAGGGTCTCTGGGGCCCAAGTTCAATCCTCATCCCCGAATGTGACAGTGTACCCCGATGCAGAATCATTTCTGATCGCAGTAAGTGGTGTAATCGGGGGTTCGGGTATGCCTTGCACATACCCGAACTGTCGCAGACATCGGTCAGGATGGTGCGACTCCCTGACCTCAAAGGACTCTAGAGGCCCCCGAAATAGACCTAACCTATACTGGGGGTCATTGAGATCCAACTTGCCCCAGGGGTTCCACTGAACCTATGTTTTTTTAAATGACAAACGTATTTAAAAAAATAATAATTGCATAACATATGATGAAATTACTCATTAAATAGTACTTACCCCTGCATATGTGATCTGGTCAAGGACCCGTCTGAGGGAAACTAGTCGAGTAGGATCCTTATGGTACTTGACTTTGTTGTTTTCCCGGATAGCCGTCGCCGAAGCATTCATGGATGTCAAGTCCTGCGTAGCATGACCCCGAAGACCATGGAAATACGTCCATATCCAAGCCTACAAATACCAGAATTTCATAATGTTTTAAACATAAGCAAAATATACACGAAAATAAAACAAACATTAAACGAATACTACCTTTAGAAGGAGCGGACAGCCAGCAAACCCCTTGGATTGAGCACGAGAGGCCTGACCCAACTGTCTGTACAGTTCAGCCAAGACGGCTGTCCCCCAAGCATAGGACCCTGTCTCATTGTGATCTACGAGGATGCTAAGGTATTTGTGCTTCACCTTCATCCGAGACTTGTCTACAAATGTCGTAGTGCCTAACAGGGACAACAAGTAGAGCAAAGCAATATCACTCTCTTGCTGAGGAGTCCTGCAATTAATAACAAAAAATGAATTAGTAACGTTAATCGAGAAATTATGAGAAATTCTTATAATATACGATAATTTATCTGTCCTGTATATCAAACATCTCTAATAGTCGGGTGTGGATCGTGGTGATGCCTCTCTTGCCGTGGATGTTCAAACCCCCATCTGATAATTTATCACGGATTATAAATTTTTAATTGAATCAACTAAAAAATGGAATCAAATATAAATAATAAAATAAACTCTACGTACGTAAGCATAGCGCAGCAGCCTCCTCGATCGTAGCAAACCCGAACATCCTCATAGTAATCAGCATGCATCTGCGCCTCCAAATCTCCTAGATCTACATCTGGCTGATCTGCAACCTCTGGCTGATCTGCAACCTCGGTCGCCTCCGTCAACTTCTCTGTAAACTCCTCCTCCTCACTAACATCCAAATCATCCATCAGAGCTTTCCCTGTATCTCCTATATGAACTTCTGGAATGTCTGGAGGAAATCCACGACGTCGGGAAGCTGTGATCCCGCGTGCGCTAGGGTGACAAGGCCCTTCTTCTTCTTTCTTACAGAACAACCCCCCGGAGTAATAGCCCTCTCTAAAGCCTATTTTCATATTTATGAATTATTATTTTATATTATTTGACGTTTTTCTTTTAAATATTTAATAATGTATTAATTACTATTTTTTTCTTAGGTACGACTAATTAATAATTTATTAACAAGCTATTTAATAATGTATTAATTACTAATTAATTCATTTCTTAATAAATAACGACTAATTAATATTATATTAATAAATATTAAATCTTTTTCTTTTAATCGTTATTTATCGAATAACGTGAAACGATAAATAACGACTAATTAATATTATATTAATAAATATTATTTATTAATAAATCTTTTTCTTTTAATCGTTATTTATCTAATAACGTGAAACGTTAAACGATAAATAACGACTAATTAATATTATATTAATAAATATTATTTATTAATATAATATTAATAAATATTATTTATTAATATAATATTAATTTTCTTTTAATCGTTATTTATCGAATCACGTGAAACGTTAAACGATAAATAACGACTAACTAATATTATATTAATAAATATTATTTAATAATAATTTTTTCCTTTTAATCGTTATTTATCGAATAACGTGAAACGTTAAACGATAAATAACGACTAATTAATATTATATTAATAAATATTATTTATTAATATAATATTAATTTCCTTTTAATCGTTATTTATCGAATCACGTGAAACGTTAAACGATAAATAACGACTAACTAATAATATATTATTTAATAATAAATCTTTTTCTTTTAATCGTTATTTATCGATTAACGTGAAACGTTAAACGATAAATAATGACTAATTAATATTATATTTATAAATATTATTTATTAATATAATATTATTTTCTTTTAGCTAAACGATAAATAACGACTAACTAATATTATATTAATAAATATTATTTAATAATATATTTTATCGTTTTAATCGTTATTTATCGAATAACGTGAAACGTTAAGCGATAAATAACGACTAATTAATATTATATTAATAAATATTATTTATTAATATATTTTTAATTTATTTTTAATCGTTATTTATCAAATAACGTTTCACGCTAAACGATAAATAACGACTAATTAATAATTTATTAATAAATAACAAATAATTCATATTTTATTAGTAAATTGTATTTATTAATAAATCTTTTTTTAATCGTTATTTATCGAATAACGTTTCACGCTAAACGATAAATAACGACTAATTAAAAAAAAATATTAACGTACCTCGTGGATCGAGAGCGTCTTTTCCGGCGATTTCGAACGGGCCCGTTTCTGCGCACCGCCCCGACCCCGACCACCACGAGTTCCACCCTGACCAACCTCCTCCCCTCCACCTCCAGACCCCTCGCCAGCTCCACTGACCACCTCCGAAACCACCGCATCACCACCACGAGCCCTTCTACATTTCGCTGGCTTCGTCTTCGGCCCAGGCGCAGCTCCTCCACCTCGAACTCTTGCGCCACCAGCACTCCGCCGGACGGGAGGGAGAACAGAACTAGCCATCGTCGCCTCCACCGTCGTCGGAGTGGATTTTGAAATTTTCCCCATTTCTTCGGATTGCATGATTCCCAGTGGAATTGATGAAATTGATTGAGGGATTTGGATTCTATGAGAAAAACGAGTCGAATAGGATCGATTTGGGGAAGAAAACGAGTGAAATGGGAGAGAATTTTGACGGCGGCGCAAATTAGGGTTTCCGGTGAATAGTAATATCGAGAGAGAGAAAATGAGAGGAGGAAGAAGAAGAAAGCGAGGCGGATTTTTATATGTGCCTCGTACGAAACGTTAAAGCGTACACTCCTTTTGGTCGTACAGACCATTTTTTCAATTTTTTTACGTATACGTATACGTATACATACACATACTCGAGAAATTGCACTATACGCCGATTTTGGGCGTACGCCCATTATGGGCGTACGAAAATGTAGTTTAGAAAGTTACAAAATGTAGTGCGTATAGACCCCGCGTATAAATAGGGGCTTACTGGCACACCTGAAAGTTTATTTAACACCCTCATACATTCGTCACGAAGGTATATGGCCAGACATCCGTCACAAAGGTATTGGGGAGATCCGTCACGAAGGTATTGGAGAGATCCATGACGAATCTTTTTTTAAAAAAAAATAAAAAATTCATAATCTTGTAGAGAATTTCAATACGAGTCCGTGCATATAAAATACGTCCAAAACGAACATCGTTTGCCCTTCCAAAAGCCTCCAAAACAAAATAGTCGTATAAATTTAGTATTTGTATAATATAATTATTAATTATAGTTAAAAATCATGTAATTAAATTTATATACTCCCTTTGTCCCATATTGATAGTCCCGTTTCCATTTTGAGCGCCCCCCTTTGATAGTCCCGTTTCCATTTATATCCATAAATTTCTTACCAAACTACCCAGCCCAAAAAAAAACCTAAAGCTCCTCTCTTAAATCCCTTCTTTTCTCTCTCTCTCGTTTCATTCTTCACCGCCTCCTTCAGAAACCCTAAAACACTCTCTTCTCTTCTCTTCCTCGCAGCCTCTCTGTTGGATCTTCCTCCCTCAAAATCACCATGTCCATCGACTCCACTCACACTCGTCCCTCCCAAAGCTTCACCAAAAGTGAAACCCCTCCCTCTTTCGAGAGGAATCACCACTACTCGGACATGGAACCATCAAGCTCCCCTAGCTGGATGAGGGAGGAAGATCCGACGTCGGAGAGCAACACCTCGAGTGGTGGGTGTTCTCTATCGTTCCCTTGCGAAAAGGGGGCTTTATGCGACGGGAACCACCTCTACACTCACGAACGGCGACAGAGCACCCCCACCACCCCTGAGTGGACAGAACCAGAGCCCAAACACTCAGTCGAGATTCACTGGTCGCCGGAGCTTTCAGACAACGAGGCGATTTCTCGTCCTCGCGAGGTGATAGTCATCCCGGATACGCCGACGCCGGAGCTGCAGATCCCAGATGCCCCTACGCCGGAGAAGGTGATTCCCGATGAAGATGCTGTTGAGATGCTTCCTGGTGATGCTGTTGAGGGCTTTGATGAGGTGTCCCCTGAGCCGGTGACCCCTGAGATTATTGTCATCCCTGACAGCCCTTCCCGATCATATACAATCTAGCTAAGTCGCTCCTGTTATCTTATGCAGTCTTGGACATATTTTGTTTTTGCCTTTGTGGTTTTGGACCTCTGATGGACAGTATTGGACAATGTTTTGTGGATGTTTTGTGGAAAACTTATGTTTACTGTATTTTGTGGATTATTCTGTTGCACTGTCTTGTGGATTTTGGTTGGCTTGTTGACAGGTACTCTGAATTGAATAGTTAATCTATTCAGTTTGTGTATTATCTGTGATCCATTGAGCATTAGCATGGTTGGTAATCCACAAAATACAAAGTAACATTTGATGATCTACTGAGCATGGTTGTGCATAATTGGGTTTGATTCTCTGTTGTCTGACTGTGGATGATGGTTTTTTATCTCATTCTCTACTGTCTGAATGTGGATGATGGATTTTTGGGTGCTCTGTTTGAACATATCACAAAAAACTGTCTATATGTGCCATAGGAACTCTTTTGCATTTGATTGTGACTTGTGTGATATTTTAAGTTAGTGAGTAGCCGTGTGTATTATCTGAGATATTGCAGTAATATCAGTGATGAATTTTTGTGATGCTTTTATATGCTCGGCTAAGATCACTAGCTTAACTTGCCATAAGAACTCTCATTTGCAATGAAGTAGATGCCTATCTGGTATGTGTAGATTAGTTTTTTGTGGTAACTGGTCTATGATGAATCCTTATTTCTGAGATGATGATCCTAGTATTTTTGCAACTTAAATGTGCTATAAGCCACCAGTTACTTGTAACTGAATTGCTAGGCTTATCTGGTATTATGAGTTGTTAAAATTGGGTTTGATTCTATGATGTTTGGGGACAACTGAGACCTTGAAATCATAACTTCATTCATAGCATTCATATTTTCTTCCATTTTCCAAAAAATATTAGCATACAAAAGAGTTTCTTAATGTCACATTACTCTCTAGTAATGTGACATGTAGAAACTGATAGAAAGCCTTAATATTACTGAATGTTTGATGTCCCCTCTGCTGTTGGCTGTGTTGCTTCTTCATCTGTTGTTCTTGCTTGAGTGTTTGATGTCCCCTCTGTTGCTTGCTGAGGTCTTGTACCATGAACTATCTCTCATGCTTGTTTGACAGCCCAGTCTGGGGCAATTATTTCTCTTGGTAGCAAGTCTAGTGCTCTCATCTTTTGCTTACTGAAATGTGGCATGTCATACCCATTACCACCCTCTGATTTTAGAATTTCATTCATTACAAATTGTAATGTATGCCACACATCTGACAGTGTTAGTGGTGCCAATTCATAATAAGCCTGATGCACTGCAGCTAGCATTTCTGTAATTGTCTTTGACATTTTTTTGTGCATTAATGATTGGATGCTCCTGAAAAATCCAAGGTCTAGAATATTAAGATCTGGACTATTTGCTGGTTGTTGTATCAATATGAATGTGAATCCTTCTTGTTGATACACTTCTTGCCACTGTGGATCTTGCTGAGTTATGTGTGGCCTTTCATTGTCTTGTTGAATGAATATTGTTGCATGTCTTCCCTCAGTTGGTCACTTCTCTTTGATTGCTGGAACAATTTGATTAATCAACATGTTTCTTGTTGCATCTTTGTTGACCCTTTCCACCAACTTGGTGACCATTGTCCCCTTATCTCTGTTTTTATAATTCCTTTTTGCTGGTTCTTCAAATGAGAATGGAAATATACCTATTTTCCCATCAAAAGTGCATATCCCCTCTGAGTTGTATCTTGGTCTGGCAACAGCAGCTGTAAACATAACCTTTGGAATAAATTTGGTTGAACTGCATGATCTGTATTGGCCTTTTTCATTCCTACCTAGATACACTTTCTGTGATTTTCTTGTTTAAAAGAACCATTTCTCATCTATGTGTACAAAATCATACATAGGGTAGTACTCTGTTTTTGATTCTGCTGTGTCCCCTTTTAGCAGCCTCAAACTCCATTTCAGCCTATTCAATTTATGTACATTTGACAAACCTGGATGAATGGCATTGCTATGTGGCTTGATTTCTCCTTTTTTGATTAGCCTATGACATGCTGATTTTGATATGTTCAGTGAAGCTGCCAAGTCCCTAACACATGTTATGTCCCCCATGTTGATTGCTGCTATTGTTGCTTGGTCTATCTGAACTCTCTTCCTTCCACTGAGGTGAAAATTTGTAGTGAATCTGTAATTTTCCATTTGCTCTGCCTGCTGCTTTGCTATATGCCATATTCTGCTTATAGTCTTACGTGCTCTGTTAAAATGTGTTGCAACTTCATTTATGGCACCATGTGGTATCTTGTCCCTTGTAGTTCGTTGGAGAAGAAAGGTTAGGAGCTGCATCTTATCCAAACTGTTGAGCCGGGTAATGGGTGTATGATGATGCTCTGCTGCCTCTTCATGCCCTGCTTCTTCTTCTGCTTCTGCTTCTGGATGATTGGCTTCAGGTAAGAAGTTAAGATCAAAGTCATATTTATCCATGTCCCCAACTCGCCCTCCTTCTTGGGACCATTCTTCATCCATGTCCTCTTCATAGTTGTCGTCATCATCCAGAAGTGAGGCAGAATTTAAATCAAATGCTGAAGACATCCACCCCGGCAATGATGCTCCACAAATAAGAGAATGAAGTGAAGTGAAGTGGAAGTGAAGAAGAATAAAATAGTGTAAATTTGAAATGCTTTGTCACACTAATCTTTGCATGATAAAGAAAAATCTGAAATATTATAAAAAATATAAGTGCATAAAATCCTGTAAAATAAGTATAAAAAATTAATAGTCAAGCTTTCAAGACGATATAAGCCTACAAAGTACAAACGCTTATTTTCAAAATTAATAGTCCTGTTTGAATAATAAAAAATACCTCTTTTGTTGAGTCCAGAATGTTCACAACACTTTTATTTAAAATTTGTGAAGCTTCTCTATCAAAAGTGTGCTCTTGCACTTCTTGAAAGAGTTATAAAACCAACCAGTAGGATTATGAGTTAAGTACCTATATTACAATAAAACAATAAAATAGTGTAAATTTGAGTAAATATGTTTAAAGTAGTCGTACAGTTTGTTTTTCAAGAAGATGCTCTTGAAGCTCTTCCAAAGTTTATCTTTCATCAACCTTTAATAAAAGGTCCAAAGATAATTTCGAAGGAAGCTGGACCATCTTCTCCTCAACTTTATGCCCTTTCATTTTAGTTAAACTGTATACAATGATTAAAAAAACAATATATAAAACAATTTAAAAGTATGTAGTGTCATACAAATTTGAATTGTGTTACCTCTCTTTGTATTATGAAATTGCAATCATTCTCTTGCCATCATAACCATTTCAAAAAATTGGGTTATTGTACCATTTCCCTACTCGTGCAAATTGAATGACTATAACAATCTTCTTTTCGAGTGAATCCAAGAAGTGGCCAATCCATGTGTAATATTTATCTCATTGTGCCTGAAAATACATGTAAAAAAACATTATCACCCAAATAAAACAATTAAGCAAGAAGATCTAATCAAAGGAAAAAAATAAGTTATCTTAATTTCACGTCTACACAGTTGTTGCACAGTTACTGCACAACTATTTATGCAAAAACCAAGATTTTAAAGAGAGGCTTAACTTCTGCACAAGTCTGAAATTTCAGTTCAAAAATCATGATTATACACAATACTCCTATACTTGTTGTTGTCTGGATTAGAGTAAGTTAAGTTCTGCATAAATTGTTTCTGGAAAAACCAAACTGATTTGCACTATCTATCACATACTGATGCAGAAACAATTGAGTGTTTCGACAAAAACCAAACTGTCAGCATAAACTGTTTTTATCTAAAATACCTGGTAATGTGGTATCCATTAACTTCATGTTGATCCCTTCTCTATCCAGTTTTATCACATACCAATTGATTTCCTCCAATTCTGACCAGCAACCCAATAAGATATGCAAAAGTAATTCAAAAAAACAAATCAATGTTAGATGATTACAAAACAATCTTGAATCTTATTTGCCATGGTGAAATTGGTTGAACATACCTTAGGTATGTGAGAAAAATTAGCGTTCTTTGATGTGCGGGGAAAGAGCTGTGCGGGGAAAGAATGAGCTCTATTTCTTTATATGATGAAAATAAAGTTATAAATTAGGATATTTATAAGTATTATAATCATAATCTTTTATATGATGGAATGAAATCTTTTTGACAATTCATAAAGCAAGAGTAGTAGGATATATGGCAATTCATAAAGAAAACATATCTAGGTATTTTCGATTAACCTATCTTCCATTACCTTCATAACTTCTTTTTGTGTCATTTGTTGAAAAATTGTACAAATATCTTGTACAATTTTGTACAACTTATAATATCATGTAAATATATTATTATCCGTTGACTTTTTCTGGTGTTTTATTAAATTTCTTGACTGCAGCTTTTTAGCAAGCATGTGATGATTTGATGACAATGTTAATTGCTGGACATGAAACAACCACGACAGTACTAACATGAACTTTCAATCTTCTTTCCCAGGTACGCTTTGTTCAACCTCTTTGATAATATATCTATATTTATGAAAAAAAGCCACGACTAACATTCTTTCTTCTCTTGATATTAATACAGGAATCTATTAGAGTTTCATATTTGTGTAATTTCTATTAGGGTTTCATATTTGTGTAATATATGCAGGTTCATATCAGGTTTTCGGCTAGGTTGAAATGTAATAATTTTTTCAGTTTATTTTTTTGAAATACAGATTTAAAGTTTTTGCTGTACAGGTTCATATCATTAAGCTTAAAACCGGCTTCTTTCACACGTTAGTTTTATTGTGATTTTGGTGCAATATCATAAAGATTACATATTAGGGCGTTAGCAAAATAACATTGCTTTAGCATAGGAAAAAAATTCATAAAAAAGGATACAATCTTTTTTCCAGAAAAATTTACGAAGATTTGTACTCTTACCAAAATTTTGCAAACGTACAGCAGTGATATACAAATTTGTCCAAAAAAGTAAAGAAATTGCAACCAATACGAATAGGCCACATGGCTTACATGTGAAGTGGCTGAAAAACCTTCTTGACACGTGACATATCTGGGGTGGGAGTATGAGTATTTGCTTTAGTAATTATATAGAGATTCTTTGATCAACAATATAAGGTGTTATAAAGTCTATTTTCTTGTTATTATAAACCGTTTTGAAAAATCAACTATTAAAAGATAAAGTAAATCGATATACTAGGTAAAATAATTGTCTTTGTAAAGTAAATAGGTCTATTTCTTAATTCTTATGCAAATCTACTATTAAACTATTAAAGTGCTCATCAATTTTCGCCACAAGTCACCTCCTTTTAAAATCGTCACATGTCATTTTAATATTCATTTTGTCAAATGTCATTTTTCGATCATTTTCCTTTTTGATAAAAATATCATATAATAAGAAAATTATAAATATGTATAAATGTTAATTTTAGGATAATTATATGCAAGATACTATGCTTCTTTATTTATATTTTTATAATTCTCCAAACTATATTTTATTTAATTTAATATATAAAGAGTTATTTAATAATTATATAGAAAGATTGCATCTTATAAATCATAAATTTTAAATACTTTAAACTAAATATATTTAAATATTTAAACAATGCTTGATTAACACTCCATTTATTAAAAATGTTTATCATACTAATTCAAAAACTTTATATTAAAGAATTGATATTTAGGTAATAATTCAAATTAATAAATTATTTTTAAAAATTAAACTAAATTTGTATATGATAAATGATTTAACTTAAATTATTTACGGAATATATGTTAAAATTAAATTTATTATTTTATAAAACCTGAGACAAGAAAAATTAAACTAGATTCTAAAACACCCTGCAAATCTGATCGGAGCAAGTACGGGTCATGACTCATGACACAACTCTTCGATCGACCACTTCACGTGAATCATTAAACACCTCCCTGCGGAAAAAAAGAGTTGGACTGGACTTACACTATTTTGTTAATGCGGTCCAGATTGTTTTGGGCTTCAGGTCAGTATGGGCTTAGTCCAAAAGAACCCTGCATTTTTCATACTGTAAGTTATTAACTGATAACATAAAATGGCGATGAGCGGTTAGGGTTTTAGAAGTTTCGTGTTTCCTAGTTGAAGAAACTCAGCCTCTCTCCTTCATCGACCTTAAACCCTAGCCCCCAGACCTGATTGGTAATTTTACGGTCCCTCCTTCAATCAACCGAGTATATTCTAGCGTCTTTCAGTATCTTCCTCCAGCTTCGTAATTTTCTTCTCTTACGAGTTTAAGTTAGCATCGTTTGTAACTGAAATAATCTTAGTGTTTGCATTCTTCGTTGATTGATTAGGTAAAGGTTCCATTAGAGCTCTGCGACGATGCTTGTATTGTTCGAGACGCCTGCGGGGTTTGCCCTGTTTAAGGTTTTAGATGAAGGCAAGCTCTCAAAAGTGGAGGTACGTATAAGAATGATGCAACTTTTCTTTTCTACTGCTAACCAATTGATTGTTTACTAATTCGTTACAAATTGTTTAACTGCAGGACTTATGGAACGAGTTTACCACTGCAGATTCAGCTAGAAAGGTCGTTATAATTTCTTTAACTTTTTTATTTCTTTGTTACAGTGAATATTTGGTATTCCTCGGTGCTTCATGATTTAAAAAAGTATGAATAATGCCAGCATCTTATCCATGAAATAAGATTTCTGAAGAAATAACTTTTAGTTGGTCCATCAAACGGTCTTAGAAATGCGTTCTTATTTGCTTTTCTACAATAACACTTTCTGTTGGCCAATGGTACTAATGTACTGCTGTTTATTAATTCTGAGTGCATTTTTGTAGATATTTATCGTGATAATTTGTATCCTTTGGATTTATGTCAAGTTATTGTGATGATATTGATGTTCTTCTCAAAAATAAAAAGAGTTATTGTGATGTTATTTGCATTTCATTGCTGATATGATACTTTTTATGCCTGATCAGATTGTAAAGCTGAAAGCTTTTGACAAGTTTGAGAACACCTCCGAAGCTTTGTCTGCAGCAACAATGTTGATCGACAGCAAAACCACCAAAGGTTTAAGAAAGTTTTTGAAGTCTCATTGTCAAGGAGAGACATTAGGTGTTGCTGACTCTAAATTGGGGAATGCCATCAAGGAGAAGCTGGTTTGTATATCCCTTTATTTCTGCTGTAATTAATGCATTTTTCTTTTACTACTGATGTCCCTCATTTTTGTTCTCTTTGTTATCTTCTAGCAAATTGATTGTGTTCACAACAATGCTGTGATGGAGCTGATGAGAGGTGTCAGAAACCAATTGACAGAACTGATTACCGGATTGGCTTCTCAGGATATGGCTCCAATGAGTTTGGGTTTGTCACATAGTTTGTCCAGATTCAAGTTAAAGTTCAGTCCAGATAAGGTTAGTGTATAGAAAAACTTTTGAAGTAAGAGAATGCTCTCTAACCTAGAATTTGCTTCTGAATTCAATGTATTTCTCGTCGTTTAGGTGGATACCATGATCATTCAAGCTATTGGCTTGTTGGATGATCTTGATAAAGAGCTCAACACATATGCAATGAGAGTTAGAGAATGGTATGGTTGGCATTTTCCAGAGCTTGCAAAGGTTGTGCAGGACAATATACTCTATGCTAAGGCAGTAAAATTGATGGGTGATCGTGTGAATGCAGCCAAATTAGATTTCTCTGAGGTAAATGCATGTTACTAGTTCTTAAACCTGATTTTTTTCAACTGTTGGATTTCTCTATATTAAATTGCCAAAATTTCATTGCGTATCCAGATACTAACTGAGGAGGTTGAGGCTGAACTGAAAGAAGCTTCTGTGATATCCATGGGCACAGAAGTTAGTGACCTTGATTTAATGAACATCAAGGATCTTTGTGACCAAGTGCTTTCCCTTTCTGAATACAGAGCTCAGCTTTTTGATTATTTGAAAAGTAGGATGAACACAATTGCCCCAAATCTAACTGCCCTTGTTGGAGAACTTGTTGGTGCCCGTCTAATTTCCCACGGTGGAAGCTTAATGAATCTGGCTAAGCAGCCAGGTAGTACCGTTCAAATTCTTGGAGCAGAGAAAGCCCTTTTCAGAGCCCTCAAGACAAAACATGCTACTCCCAAGTACGGACTGATCTACCATGCTTCTCTAATTGGTCAGGCTGCTCCTAAAATCAAAGGAAAGATTTCCCGATCTCTTGCAGCCAAAGCTGCATTGGCTATTCGATATGATGCGCTTGGAGATAGCCAAGATAATACCATGGGTCTAGAAAACCGTGCAAAGGTAATAAATTTTTGAATATTCTGTAACTTTATTCTCTGCTTTTGAGCATTTCTGATATGATTTCTTTTCCCTTTGAAGCTTGAGGCACGGCTCAGAAATCTTGAAGGTAGAGAAATGGGTCGATCTGCCGGATCTGCCAAGGGTAAACCTAGAATTGAATTCTATGACAAGGATCGTAAGAATGGAGCTGCTGGACTTATCACCCCTGCCAAGGTGCCATTTTTCTGTCCTTTTAAATCTTACCCTTTCTATGTCTAAACATTACCTAACAGAAAAGTTCATGTTATAATAATCACTCTGTTCTATACAGACTTACAATACTGCAGCAGACTCCCTACTGGGGAAAAAAGTAGAGGAGGAAACCCCACAGAAGATGGAGGAGGATTCTCCAGCTACCTTAAAGAAAGAGAAAAAGGATAAGAAGAAGAAGAAGGATTCTGAAGCTGTCAAGGAGAGTGCTGAACCTGAAGTGGAGGAGCCTACCAAGAAAGAAAAGAAGAAGAAGAAGAAACAAGCAGAGGAAGAAAATGTTGAGAATGGTGGAGAGGATAATGAGGCAGGCGAGAAGAAGAAAAAGAAGAGGAAGCATTCTGAAGTAGAGGACGAGGCCGAACCAGGTAGCCAGAAGAAAGAAAAGAAGAAAAAGAAGAAGAAGAGCGACGAATGAGTGCAACTCACAAAGCTTTCATTGGCTCTGCTTCATGAAATTCAACCTAAATTTGGTTTATACCAAGTGAGTTTCTGGCAAAATGCGTGATCCTTTTGAGATATTTTGCTTGTAACTATATGTTCCAAACCTTTCTGAATGTGTCATGTTTTTTTTGCATCTAGTTGAAACTGGTTAGGCAAGTTTTTAGGTCAAGTTTTGAGGGCATGTATGAGTGGGGAATTGGCAATGAATTCATATCGTGTCGTTTTGTGGTGGGTATTAAGATATGTGAGGTCTAATTTTTCTTTTCATTGATGGAACGTTTTCGTAATTTTTGTTATAATAATATTTAGAATCTCTTTGTTGTGTTTTATGTCCGATCAGTATTTATTATATTTTTCTTTCTCGAAAAATAGCAAAACTATGGCATTTTTATTTATTTATATATATATAGTGCTTGTTGGGAGATTGTTATTTTAGTTGGTGGTTAGCAAATAAAGAGCGTTTTTACGTGGAGATTTGTGTTTGGGTCGCGGAGCTAAGAGCGTGAAGTCCAGTGTCGTGCACGCATGACAATAAGCAAGCGCAAGGGAAAGAAGGAAGGAGAAGGACCCCCACAACCACAAGAATGAAGTCCTCTCCTCGTGAGTCAGTAACCTAACCCATCATCCCCTCTCGAACCCTGTAAGTGTAACCTAACCCAAACCCACCCCTCTCTCTTTCTCTATTCCCATTTCCATGGCGTCGGAGGATGATCACATCACTACTCTCTACAACGACGATGAGGATGAGGATGAAAACGACGACGATCTCAAAGACGAAGACATCGTACCAGGCGACTCCTCCGACTCCGATGAAACTAATTCCACATCCTCCGCTGCTGCTCTCCCCGCCCTGCCTCTTTCTTCTTCTTCCTCCGCCGTCTCAATCGCTCTCCTCCCTCCTCCTCCTCCCTCCTCATCCTCTGCGATTGTCGCCATGCCCGCCCCTAAGCCCCCCTTTGATGATTCCAGGAAGCTCTTTCAGAAGTTGTGGACCGATGAGGACGAGATCCAGCTCTTAACTGGCTTTCTCCAATATAATACGCATAGAGGCCCTAATTGGAGCGGACACCATCATGATACCACCGCCTTTTATGACCAGATCAAGTCCAAGATCCAATTGGATTGCAACAAAAACCAGGTGGTCGAGAAGCTCAGGAGGTTGAAGAAGAAGTACCGTACCCTCATCACCCGTATCACCTCAGGAAAGGATTCCGTCTTCAAATCTCCTCACGATCACACTCTATTTGAGATCTCAGCCAAAATCTGGGGAAATTCTATAGCCAGTCGTCCCGAGTTTGACGATGATGATCAAAACCCTAACCCTACTCTTGTCGCCACCCCCCACAGCGCCGCTCCTACTGGATTCTCCATCGATATCAATACCCCAGGCCCAGACAAAATGCTGATGATGAACATGGGAATGCCCAATAAGTCTAGGAAGCGTTCCAGGATGCAACCCGAGGAGACGAGCTCTATAAATTTGAATGCTTTTGAGCCCCTCAATGCTGCACAAGAATCGGTGGAGGACACAATCAGGAGTTGCTTCAAGGAGTACATTGCTAATATCACAACTGCAACTGATTTTGGTTCTTCTGGATTAAAAGGAATCGGATCATTGGTTTCCAATGCTGTCCCTATGAATTTTCCAGAAGTGAATTTGGGAAATGTGATGGATGAAAGGTGGAGGAAACAGCTCATACTAGAGTTGCAAGTGTATTCCAAGCGATTGGAGCTGGTGCAGGATCAGATTAAGCTCTCACTGGAAAATCTGAGGTCAAGAGGAAGTTGATTGCTGCATTTTAAGATTGTAGTGGAGTAGTAAAGTTAATACAGGTATTCTAATTTCTTGGTCATTCATCCATGGCTGATTAAATTATATAGTGTAGGCAGTGACTGTTTTATTCTCTCGTCTTTTTTCTTCTCCTCTTTCTTCTTGTTTTATCTATTTATGAGTTGCAGAAATAATTCCGGTACTGAATCGTCTGTGAGAGTTTTATTTATGTAAGGTTGCTCAATTCATCGAGTATTTGAGTATGTATATGGAATTGAATGCATAGCTGTATGTTTGCAGTCATGTGCTTCACTTCGCTTAACTATGAGTCTATGACACTAATATTGATTTTGTTTATGTGGATAGTTGATATACACATTGAATTCATAGATAATCTCATGAACTGAATTAAAATTTCAACCATGAACTCTCTCAAGCTCAAGAATGTGTCAACATCCTCAAAATATGCAACCAAAAGTTAAGTAATGTGCCCAGATATCCCTAATCTGCCAACAAATCACCAACTATAGCTTCAAAAAAGCGTTCATGTATAGATTCCATTCAGTATAGATTCCATTCAGCAGTCGAGAAAAGAAACCAAAAGACAGTTTTTTTTTATTTCTCCTTTGACAACTTTGAGCTGAAGCTGTTTAATGATGAACACGAAAAGCAGTTTTTTGGAATTTACAAACGTTTCAACAGAGATGAAAGCGGAAGAAATCAGAAAGAGCTTTACATGTTCAACTTCTGTTTATTACACTCTTTTGTGGCGGAAAAAGATTCCTAGACGAGCTCCAGTTCAAAAGTTGATAGCAGGATCTTCCTGCACATTACTCCTTGATAAGCGGAACTTTCCCTTGGTCTTCTCGAATACCTGTTCAGCTAAGACCGCTGCATTGCCATCAACTTTCTTGATCTCCAAATTACCCTTATGATGAACACCAGTGTCGGTGCCCTTCAATGCATCAGCATTGTAGGGGTCAAATCCTATTGCAACAGCAGCTTCAGCTTTGGCTCCATACACCAATCTCTGTTCAGAAGGAGAAAAAACACCATGTTACTATGCAAGATGAAGTTTACCAACATAAAAGAATATGCGAAAAAATGAAGTGAGCAAGAATTTCTGACCTTGATCTTAGAGAATATGATGGCACCCAAGCACATTGGGCATGGTTCACAGGATGCATACATCTCACAATCTGACAGCTCAATTCGGTTCAGTTTATTGCAAGCCTGGAAATATTGTAGTTCATCCATTCTTAAAATTCAGATTAACTTCACAGATTCTATTGATGATATAGTTTGTTGCTTACAAGCTGAAGTGCTCAAATCAATCTTCAATGCTAGTTATAAGTTCCAAGCCAACAACCAAGTAATCAAATGAAAGCCAAAAAGAGAAGGCAAGAAATGAGAATGAGATAACGAAGTTTTAGTGATGAGACCTCTCTTATAGCAGTGATTTCAGCATGCGCGGTTGGATCCGTGTTGATATATACCATATTGTGACAACTTACTATAACTTCATCATTACGAATCACAACTGCACCAAAGGGACACCCATGCCCACATTCAACACTTTTATAGGCTTCATCAACTGCTATTAACATGAACTTTTGGACTTTCTCCTCCTGCATACCTGAAACAACTACATCTTTTCGATCAGCTTTTGACAGCAGGATGACGATCAATATTTGGGCAAAGGGAAATGAACTGTAAACTCATTAGCTTAAATCACATATAAAAATACGCAGTAATGGATCACAGCAACTATAATGTGATCTCAATAAGAAGCAAAGCAATAAAATAAACAAAGTAGCAGAACTGGAGTAAGAAACAAAGCCAAACACCGGAAGTAAGAACTCCGATTATTATGCAAACTAACACCAGAAATTGCAAATTGAAATATTGAGCAGATGTTGGAAAAATAATTTCCATCGATGTCATACCATCGAAATCCGCCATTGTCGGCAAACCGAAAGAAGGGAGTGAAATTTAGTGAATGAGCAGGATAATGGAGAAGAAAAGGACTAGTTGAATTCCAATTATTATGCGACCAGGTGTCCATCTGACTTGCACATTTTGACACCTATCAAAAGCATTATTTAGGGTTTATGCACTTCCTTTATTTTCATGCTTATCAGTTGCCAAAACTGAAGTAAGAACTCCGAATTTTTCCAGAGCCTCCCATTGTTTAAGCCTCTTTGGTGGAGTTTGTCTTTTTCTCCTCTTCGAATTTCGTTGGTGTAGTTGTTTTTAGCCTGAGGGTTGATTAGAAGAGGAAAAAAAGATGGAAGCAAAAACCTGGTTATGATTATGAGGAGAAGAAGAAGTGGGAGATGTGGAGTCCGAATTATTGACCAAGTAAAAACCTTGTCGCCGACGAAAGGCGATCTATGAAAAAAGGAGAGCGGAATTAGCCATACGACCGAAAGCCACAGGAACAACACCAGGCAGGAACTGGAGACCCATTAGGTCAAACCTGCACCGATCAGAATATAAACTCGTTGAGCGATTCAATTTTCAAATATTTTATTTAATTTAAATTAAAAAAAATTATTAAATAATAATATATTAATATTATTTTGTTATAAAAGTTTTATTTGAATTTTATTTTCTTTATTACAATAAAAAAATCGAACAATTAAAACCCGCTAGATCGACCCGAATTCAACCAATCCGAAATTTTATCGACTCGATTGACTCGAACCAGTTTTCGACCCGACCCGTTGCTCCATTTAATAGCTCTAGTCGTGCCCGTGTGTCATGTCGTTGGGAGATTTCTTTTGGGGTCAATTACCAAAAATCAATCGTCCAAATGTCATTTTTCAGAAATCACCCGTATAATAAATAATTATCGATAATCACCATTATACCTAAAATGGTGCTTTAATACAAATTGACCCAAATACAAAAAATTCTATTAAAAACCTCGAAATAAAATATTAAGTTTTTAATTGCGCATCCGGGGAATCGAACCCCGGTCAGTACCGTGGGAGGGTACTATGATACCACTACACTAGATGCGCTAATTTGGAAATGTCTGTACCGGAAGATAACTTTACAATAGATCGATCCTCAAATTTCTCAAATTGAGTTTCGTTATATACTTATATTAGCGGAAATTATACAGCTTGCCGACAGAAAAGGTCACCCATATGTATTAGCCCGCCTTCAGTTCCCGCCAAGAGCGATTGGGGAGAGGGAGAGGGAGATGGAGTGGAGTCTGACCGGAAGTGGTCTGAAGACGTTCGCTCGAGCCGTCTCTTGTCTTGCTCGAATCGGCAACCAGGTTTCAATCCAAGCTTCTCCTGATCAGGTTCTTCCCTCTCTTTCTGGTTTCTACTTCGATTTGTGTGTAATGTTCATACATGATCTACGCTCTATTTAGTTCGTAATCGCTCAATTTTTCCCCTATCTCTCGATTTTGTACAGAAACTATACGAGTTTAGGGGGCTCAATTTTGGAGTGCTTGTTGATGTGTTGATGCCTGATAGTTAGGTTAGGGTTTCTTTGAGCTGGTTCTCTTCTAGCTTTGTCAGTTAGGTGATAAGTAGAATAACTTGTAGATTAGACTCTAGTGGATTGCTTTACAGTTTGAATAATCGGTCTGCAAACTCTCGACGAGCTTTACAAGAATAGACACTTAACCTAATCGCTTGCACAAAATCCACAGAGAATTTCTGTCGTTTCTTTCGACTTGCTAGGTTGATGATAAGGCTATTAAAACTGGTATGCAGATTGCGTTTGTGGCCATTAATTCTTCCCGGTCGGCCTACCTATCAGTCATATTTAAGCCTGCTTTTTTCGACGAGTACACAGTTTCAGGTAACCAAGAGCATTGCAGCATCCTGCTGAAGGTATGTATTGTTCACCCATTACATATTTGCATTCAAAGATACGTTACAGTAAATAAGAGATTTTCTTCCCCTTAGGCCCTTAGTGCTGTTTTAAGGACCTCGATTGGAAGCATTGATCAGCTGCGAATGCGTTTAGCTGATCCTGATGCAACAAGAGTATATTGGATCCTAGACTGCTCCAATGGTTGGTTTTTGTTCTCAATAAAGCAAACAATTTTCTTAATTTGTTTCACCTTCGTGCATTTCTATCTCAAAGTATGATTTTGATATCTGTTAGGTATGAAAAAGACCTACTGGACTGCTTGCAATGTAGAATCTGATACACAGCAAATGTCTCTTGATAAAGGAAGATTTCCGAGCAATTTTGTTGTGAGACCTCGCGATCTCAATAGATTGCTTTCTAACTTTCAGCCTTCTCTCCAAGAGATCACCATCATAGCTACAGACTCTTCCGCTGCTCCTTCGGATATTGCAAGTGAAATTGGAGGAAAAGCAGTTGAGCTTAGAAGTTACATGGACCCAACCAAAGGTGGGGCCTGATACTGATATTTTAAGGCTATTGTTATTACTTCTGTATTGATCAGAATTCTATCTTTTTCAAATGATAGATAACGATTCATCCTTACACACTCAGCTTTGGATAGATCCTATGGAGGAATTTGTGCAGTATACTCATTCTGGTGATCCGGTGGATGTTACATTTGGGTTGAAGGAATCAAAGGTAAACCATTAAACCATAACTCAAATCACGCTACTTACTCACAGCTGATTCAGTAATTATTCGATATCAAGAGACCTGGTGTAGTCGACGCTAATTATTTGTATCAATCTGAAGTAAGCTAGCTGGTTCCTGACACCATCTTTAAGTTAGCCAACTGTTATTCTGTAACTTCAATGTTGTTATTGGCTGAAATCTTCTTCCATGTTGTAGGCGTTTCTTTCCTTCTGTGAAGGTGGCGAAGTTGACATTCATATATTTTTTGAGAAGGCTGGGGAGTAAGTTTCTTCTTCTTCTATATTGATGCTGATGTTGTTGGTATGAATACTCACACTGTTTTTAGTTTGCTGTACTTTCTTAAATATGATTTTCATTAGAGTAGATGGTGCTAAATGCAGCGTCATAGTTTTGTTTTTTTGTTTTGTGAGCTTGAATTACGAACAGAACTTGTTATATGCAACACTTTTATCTAGTTACTGAACATGTGATGCACTTTCAGTAAAGTTTTAAACATTTGAGTGTCATCCTTTGATTGAATAGGCCAATTTTGATGGGGCCAAAATTCATTGTGGATGATGGATCTACTTCAAACTATGACGCCACACTTGTGCTCGCAACAATGTTAATTTCACAGCTACATGAAAGAAATCAGACGGCCCCTGTCGACATGAATGCTGAAGATAATCATCAGACTGACAGACAACAAGAGAAGTCTAGGGTCAATATCTCTACTCATTCATCTGATCACACCAGAATTTGGTCAGACCTTTCTGGTAATTCTTTCACTGGCTATTAATATACAATTACAAAGCTTCAAATTCTCACACTCTTCCCTACTTGCAGCAAAAAATGCTAGCGGTAGTGGCATTGCTACTGGAAGTAGAGAAGAGGCTCAAGGTGGAACAAATGCAAACCTGCATGAACAAAGAGAAGAAATTCAAAGATTTAGCACTATGCAGATTTCTAATTCTGCTCATTCTAGGCAAAATCTCTCTGATAATCCAGATCAGTATCCTAACGTCAAATCTGCAAAATTTTCATGCCTGGAGTTATATCTTATATATATATATTTGATTACAAATGAGCTTATAGACCCTTCAATTTTGTCTTAGAAAGTCTAACTCCACGTTTTGCAGTTGTTGCCAGTAGTAATATAAAGCTCACAGTGAAGCCTAAATTAGCTATTTTTGTGATTGACTTAATAGTATTCTACCAGTTCACTTATTATCAGGAATTTAACCTTTTTTCCCTGACTGCATCCTTAGACAATATAATATGGAAGCTGATAAGGCGCAAGATTCTCAAGGTTAGCAGTGAATCTGATTTATCCTTCAAATATTTCCATCATCGGTGTTTTTACCCACAACTCTTTGTTGTGCTTCCAGGAGTTAGAGATGGAATTGTTAAGGGATTTTCTCAACGCCACCCAAGTAATTGGGTAGGAGCAGACGAGAATGAGGATGAAGATGGTGATGAAACCGAAGATAGTGAGCAGTGCATACAGTCAACACCTCCTTACTATGAGGAATAATGATTTATAATGGTAAGTGAATTCATATCCTCTCTGCTTAATTAATCTGTATGCCATGTGCTGAAAAAAGGGGAAAAAGTACTTTCTTCCTTGGCTCTTCTTACAACCTTGTCAAAGGTTTGTTCTCAGCTGTAGAATCCATGGTGAGAGTTTGGTCGGATGGTTTTTGACATCTGGCAACTGTTGTTGGATTCTATTGCTCTACCTAACATTCTACTAATCATGATTTGGAACCTTGTTTTAAGCTTCAAATCATTCAGAGAATATTGAACCTACTATGTTTGAATAATGAAGTTGTTAATCATAGGGTTATGATCAATCAAGAAAAAGTTGTCCATAGTATCAAATTTAGTGATTGAATAAGAACAAAATCATGAGGCAACATTGCCCATTTGCTCCTTATATAAACAAGGAATGTCGTTTTGATTCTAGAGTTAGCTGTAAAGCATAATCCCTAGAAATAGTCTAAAGATTATGCTTGGAATAAAGGTTGTGCAACTAGTTTAGTCACAAAAATCCTTTTATATGTCCTGTTCAGGAAAATAGACTACTTACTCCGTATTAGTTTAGTTAATCCTCAATCCTAAACATGTTCACTGCAGTAGATCTTATGTTTATGGTGATGTCCATTGTATCATATAGTAGCACATTTTCGGTTTTATAAATCTTTTGATTGAGTAATAATACTATTTGGCTATTTGGTGCTGCTGCTATATATAATACACCTCATAATAATTGAGAAGGATTGGAAAAATTGAGAAGCAAAAGGGAGGCAGAAAACACAAAGAATGCGGAATAAGGTTGGCAGAAGAGAGAGAAAAGCGTGTAATAGGATTATTCACAGATCCTTTGGATGGATGCGCGGGATTTCCGTTTCCCGGAATCCCTTTTCCATTCTCCTTTCTTCAATCTTCTTACTAAAAGTATTTAGAATTAGAAAGCTGGCTTAATTGCCTATTGAACCACCATTTTCGGTTCTAGGCTCTGTTCAGTAAATATTGATTTGTCTTCAGTTCCGTCAATTGCTTTTTAAGCTAACTTATTTTACAACTAAGCTGAATTGATAGCTTATTTAACCAATAAACTAGCTTAAATTTCGGGTCAGGCAAAAGAGATCTGTGCCCTTACATCTCTGGTCTATTTCCGATATTAAATGGGTTATTTTGCAACATATTTTCTTGATGTAATTTAAATAAGTTATTCTACACCTACCAAATTACCGGAGTATAAATTATACTCCTTCCGTCCTTAATGTTCTTCCCATCTCTTTTCGGCACATTCGCCGAGACACGTTTTGTAACGTTAATATCTTTAAATATATATTAATAAAAATTATAAAATTTTGATATTGTTAAAGCTCTTGATGAGACGAATCAAACAAGACCCCGTATTACTATATTTTTTCCTATATATTAGAAGATATGTCAAAAATTCTCTTAAAACGTAAATAATATCAAAATTAAGGATGAGAATAACTTTTGGGGACGGATGAAGTATAATGACATGACTCGTCGTGATGAAGCTCCAGGTATGAGTACATCTGGCACTGACCGTAATTAATTTCGTAATAATCAAACATAGTGTGTCAGTTGTTAAAAAAATAAAAAACTTGAAGCTTTTAACAAGTTACTTTGGTTTTTTATATTACTTGTAAATCGTTAGTTTATACTTAAAACTCGTTTAAAAATCAGTAATTAGTTGAAATTGGTCCAGCAAACCCAACCCAAGGTGGAGTATATTAACAGAGAGACCGTATGCATGGCATTTTGGTAAATATAACACACTACGATGCCTCTTTTCCAAAGACCCCCGCGTAAAATAAATGTCCACAGAAAGCCAAGGCAGCTCGCTCACCACGCTCCAGATTTGATAGCAGAGAGAGAGAGAGAAGAAAGGAATGGCGAACAAAACCATATGCTTCATCCTGGTCGTCGGTTTCCTAGCACTCGTGGACGCCGGCCTTAGCTTCGGCTCCGATTTGAGCTGGATGCCTGTGGTCCGATCCGGCGACTGCGACGGTGGTCCAATGAGCGAGTGCGGACTCGGTGAGTTGGAGCTTGACTCGGAGATCAATCGTCGGATCTTAGCAACCTCCAGGTACATCAGCTACGCTGCGCTGAACAAGAACAGTGTCCCTTGCTCCCGACGTGGCGCCTCCTACTACAACTGCCGCCCTGGCTCCTCCGCGAATCCCTACAGACGCGGATGCAGCGCTATTACCAGGTGCAGGAGTTAACTTCTTTCTTTGTAAGGTGCGTTTTGAGTTCGAACTTAGGGTTTGGGACGGAAACTCCAAATGTAAGATCTGTAATTTTTTATAAATTATTTCTTTGATTTTCTTGGCTCTCCATGATGATGCTTATGCCTAGATTGTAGTAGTGCCTTGGATATGAAATTTATTCTGTAAAGATCTGGATATCTCTCAATGCTTCAATAAGGACTTTCTCCTTTGTGGTTTTTGCTTCACTTTTTCAGATCGGAGTTTCCAAATACTCCTACGTGATTGGTGCTCAGATTGCTATGCCTTCTTTATAGATTCCAACCTTTTCAAGTTTTGTGTTTTTAGCTTTTCATTTCTTGCAGAAAATACATTGATTTGATGGTAATCAAGGCTGTTTATTCATGCAATAATGCTAATTACTGCCCATTGTTGTTGGATCCAATTACAGAGCCTTTTACTTTTCTGGCTTTTGGAAAGTGAATTTTAGGGTTCTTTGCTGTCTTATGGTTTTCTCAATTGCCTTGCAGAGAATTTAATGTTAAATATGTACAATAATCCAGGATTCCAGGGTTAGTGAATATGTACAATAATCCATGATTTCAGGGTTAGTGAATATGAGTACCAGCTCCCCTAGATAGTGTTTGTTATTACAACTACAACCACTTCGAGAGTTATTGCAATTGTCAATTTGTCATGCCCAAGCTAAAGCCTAAATGCCCTAATAATCGCTGATTATCATCAATTTTATCTGATTTATTACTACTGTAATACTCGATTTTCTACACGAATGCCCGAGGACTCTAATGTACCTAAATATTTCTCTCTTCAGATAAGGGCAATGGAGAGTTAAAAATATAATGTCAACTAAGATTATAGCAAGTTCAAATAATACTTTTTAGCAAATGCTATTTTTATCAATGAAGACAACACCAACAACAAATACTACAATATTTTTTCTCTTAGACTAATTTTCAAACTTGTCTTTTTATATTAATTTTATTTATTAAATAAATCCAATACGTTTTTGACACATCATCAAAAATGCTATTATATTTAGCTTTTGACTTAAAAAATAGAGAATCTCTAAGAGAATATTTTTCGATTTTTCATTTTTAGCTTGTTATTGAAAAATGATTTTGCTATAGTCATTTTTAGTATATCCTAATTGTTGTGGGTTGGTTAAACTTGTGGTGAACTCATGATCTATATATCTTGCAAAGCATTGAACAAGTATTGAAGCTGATGCTAACTCTTGGATTCAATGATAAAAGTTTATTTCAAGAATCACTGAAACTCATGAAGTTTTGGGATAGATACATTTGGACATCACTAATGGAGTAACAACAAAAAAGTCTTGAAATTATTAATCCCTTTGGTATTAGGTGGATGGGCTCTGTAAGATTGAGCCCATAATTGTATGGTCCAGTGGGCCTAATCATACGATACTGGAGCCGTCACGTAAGGAAAAGATTATATAATTAACTTGAGCCTTGAAAAAAAAGCAAAGTTTGGGAGAAATTGATCTGCTATTTTTGCAGAATCGGGACTCTTCAGCTGATCAAATTCAACCATGACCTGATCATGATGTATTTACTTACCCCATAACTTCAATATTAATGATAGACTACTCCCTCCGTCCCATAATGTTAGTCCCCTCTCATTTCGTAACACTATTTACAAACCGAGAGAATTTTGTAGATTTCTCCTAATATATAAGAAAAAACATAGTCATGTGTGGTCTTGTTTGATTTATCTCAATAAGCACTTTAACAATATTAAATAATTATAATTTTTATTAACATATAACTAGAGATATTAACGATACAAAACGTGTATCGACATATGCGTCGAGTTGAAATGAGACTAACAAATTGGGATTGTTGGACCCGGGATAAAGCAATCAACAGTAGCCTTCTTTTTGTATATATATATATATATATATGTGCGTGTTGTGCACGAGGGATAAGAAAAAGGGGTAAATTACTAAAGAAAGTTAAAAAGGGGTGAATTACAAAAAAGAGAGGGGGAGAAAGAAAAGAAGAGAAGTTAAGAACGAGAGGGGACAAGCAGAAGAAAAGAAAGCAGAAGAAAAGGAAGCAGAAAAAAAAAGGAGGCAGAAGAAAAAGGGGCAGAGAGAAAAACAGAAAGGGGGAGAGGCGGAGGAAGAAGGAGGGAGACGGATGGAGGAGGAAGGAGGGGGGGCTGTTTTGTGGCAAGAGGAGAGCAACCCCAAGATGGGAGCTCTCGGACCGCCTCCCTCTGTTTTCTCCTCACAACAAAAAACAGAGCAACAAAGGCCGCTTCATCTTCCTTCCTCTACATTTTCTCCCTCCTCTCCATCTCATCCTTCTGCATCACCCACGCCAGAATTCCCGGCGTCTACTCCAGCAGCTCCCGGCAAACCGCCCACGCCATCTTCTACGGCAGCTCGCGTCCTCCCGCCTTGGCTCGCGTCGCTTCCCTAGTCGAAGCCGAAGCCCGCAGTCGGCATGGCTCGCGTCACCTTCGAACCATAGCACACTTCGGGCCATGCACGCGTCCTTGCTTCGGCCTCGCCTCGCCTCGGCACGACTCGCGTGGCTCGCCTCGGCCTTTGCTCACGTGGCCATTCCTCGCGTGGCTCACCTCGCCTCGCCGACTTCAGTTCGACCACTGCTCGCGAGGTGGTCCGTGTAAGGTACGTACGTCGTTGAGCATGTTTGTCCCTCGCGAGGTGAATGCATATTGCTGGATATGCTTTTACACGTGAGATGTCGTTGAATATACTATTTTACGCAAGTCACCAAGCATATAATAGTATATGTGGATGCTATGGGCATATATGGCACGCGAGGGTCTTTTAGTCGAACAGAGTTGGTCATGAGTTTCACCTCTAGGTAATGTATAATTACATTCTTAAATCTCCTTTCGGGTTTAAAATAATCATTCTAATTCCCTAAGATATCATTTGACAATTATATATTTATATAATTATTGACTTGAGCGTCGGAGACCCTTTCCCGGGGAGCACCTGCTCCGGGTTTGGCTTTTGCAGGAACATGGACGCTATTATTTTACAACGAGAGAGAGAATAGAGGGACCACCAGAAGAAGAAACGACAAAGACTCGGGAATCCGGAGTGTTGCCGGTTTCCTTTCCGTTGGAACGAGGTTCCAACAAATCCGAGTTCCAACAGGGATAGAGGGAGTAGTAGTAAAACGTTACTCTTATACATAAAAAGTCGTTCGTGTATAAAAAATAATTTATAAACCATAAACTAGTTTATAAAAAAAAAAAAGTTTATAAACTAGTCGGCCAAAATCATAAAATGTGGAATGATTTAAGGAAATTTATTTGTGTTGCCGACTGAATTTGTGTGAAGGGAGATGAAAGACAAAAGAAGGTTCTAGAATGAGTAGGTTGTGCCAGAAATATGTGGAGTTAGCTTAACCGCCAAGGAGTTACGAACACGTGATGATGTGGGACCCACCCCGGAGAAGCCGACGAGGCAGGTTTCAGACTAGTTTCCTTCTTGAAAGTTCTCTCAGTTTCCTTCTGAACTTCAAGCGTCTCCTCCTGCCCTTGTATTTCCATCCCCTATAATAAAGAATTCCCTCGCTAAATCTCAATCTCTACATCTTCAGATCCGCTAATCAACTCATACAGATCCGATCATGGGCGCAGAAAATTCCGGATTTGACCAGAAAATGGTACCTCCTATGCTTTGATTTTCCGATTTAGGGTTTAATTTCGATTTGTTTTTCTGTCAAATGCATCGATCGACTTTGTTTTGATTTCTGTGTTATTGTCTTCTTAAGAATGTTAATGAGGCGGAAAGGCTCAAGTATCTAGGGTTTATCCAGGCGGCAGCTCTTCATGCTCTTCTTTGCTGCGCTACCCTATACGCCTTCGCCAAGGACAAGTCTGGCCCTCTCAAACCTGGTGTCGAATCTGTCGAGGGCGCCGTCAAGACTGTTGTTTACCCGGTCTACAATAAGTTTCAGGATCTTCCAATCCACTTTCTCCAGTTTGTTGATCGCAAGGTAACTCTACCATGCCTTCTTCTTGGCTGTTTTTTATGTCTTGTTGTTAAGATCTGAAATACTCAAGTTTCAATCTAACTAGTTAGTCAGCTTGATTTTATTGATTTGCATAGTTCATGCTGTTTCGTTGCTCTTTTTCATACAATGTCGATGCTCAACACGTTATGAACTTGATATCAATATAATAAAATCGTCACAAGTCAATAAGGGTTTTAAACAGAACCTTACCAAAATAAACGATTTGGCACCTAAATTTGTGTTATGAGCGAAGGAAGGTCTGGATGGTTCTTTTTGTTTTGCTCTTGGGGTCACAGTTAAGATTCTCAAACTTCAGTTTATCGAATTGATTCTTGTGGTTTGGTTTATGGATTTTCCATGTATAATCATCAGTGAAGTTAGTGAATGCTATCTATTTTAGCCTGGGTTTCACTTCTCTCACTAGCAGTTGACAGATCTCCTGTATCCTCTTAAGGTGTATTTGAAGTAATCTACCTGAAAATGATGTTTGCTATAAGTTTCGTTCTGGCCCAGTGCCCTTGCACATGCAAAATTTCCATCCCTCAATATTATTCTTATTTCTGCACAGCTCAGCAATCATGTTTGATCATCAGTCAAATGCAAAAACTGTACTGGATGATGTTGTGGAATGTAAACATATTAATTCCCTCTGTTTCAATCAAAAAAAATAATTAATTCCCTCTGTTGTTTCTCACAGATGGGAGAGTCAATGACCAAATTGGATGGTAGTATCCCTCCAGTCATGAGACAAGCCTCAAGCCAAGCATTGTCAGCTGCTCAAAAGGCTCCAGAGGTAGCCAGTGCCCTCCTCTCAGAGGTCCAACGTGATGGAGTGATGGGCTCAGCAAAGAACGCCTATGCAAAGTATGAGCCTGTGGCTAAGGATGTCTACTCTAAATGCGAGCCTGCAGCTAAGGCCCTCTACTCAACTTACGAGCCAGTTGCAGAGAAGTATGCTGTATTAACATGGCAGAAACTGAACCAGCTCCCCTTGTTCCCTAAGGTAGCTGAAATGGTAGTTCCAACTGCTGCCTACTGCTCTGAGCAGTACAACCGAGCTGTGATCTCCAAGGCTGAGGATGGATACAGGGTTGCAAACTATTTACCACTGGTGCCAACTGAGAAGATTGCAAAGGTGTTTAGTGCTCAGAATCATGAAGGGGTGACTGAAATCCCGGTGTCATAAAATGGAAATGCTGGTTTGGTGTTAGTAGTGATACGAAGGTTTCAGTAGAATCTATGTGAACTGAAAAGTATGTTTGTGGGTTAAGAGTTGATGGAGAATGTTGCACTGTCTTGGTAGTTTGTACATGGTTTGAGTTTGTATTTATGCTTGGTTTTGTTAGATTGAAAGCCTTGTAAATTTCTTTGTTTCAGTCTCTTGGAAAAATAACTTGATTGAAATTGCTCAATGGTTGTTTCTCGGTTTTAAAGCTTTCAGATGTTGTGCAGTATGTTTTGGATACGGAGAATTCGTGTAGAAAGTTTGTCCAGAAAATTTCTCGTCTGTGTTGTCGATTTCAACTCACAGAACCAACTCCACATTACAGGAAATATCATTATTGTCCGTTGAGTTTGTCTGTTGAATGATGGTTTATGAAACTTAAGTTAAGTGCTACGGAAAATGAACATAGGCTTGTATATCTGCCACGTGTCCAGCGAAGTGGGTCGCACTCCACGTTACAATGTTGGTTTGATATTATGAGTTTTTTTTTTTTTTTTTTTTTTTTTTTTTTTTTTTTTTTGGTGCAGGAAATCACCCGTTATATGTCGACTTTTGCAGGAAACCACCCTTTATATCGATAATTATTCTTAACCACCCAAAAGTCTATATTTTTTTACAATCAACCACCCATTGACAGAATCCAACAAATATTCCGTCAAAAGGCATAAAATGACCAAATTACCCCTGATCTATAAATTAAGAAAAAAGGAAGGGAGACTGAAGAAGAATCGAACCGCTGACCTTATCTATACATATACTAAAACAGAACGTTGTTTTGCCACATGTCGCCCTTACGTTCAATTAGCCTGGGTGTCGACCTCTAAGCTATGCTACATCATCAACCATGTCATCCTTCATATCATCTGATTTTATATTTTGATGTATATCTTTGAATTAAATAAGTAAAAAAAATCAAAAAGATATCTAATAGGTTATATTACAAAAAGTAATATCGATTTTATCTTTTATCATATACTTTATGTATTATTATGTTATCAATCTACTTAAATTGAGTTATTAATGAACTTACACTATAAAACATAAATCGTAACTATAAACTATAATCTTTAAATTATAAATCATAAAGTATAAATTACAATCTATAAACTATTAATAATATAAAATATAAATATATTATTAAAATATTTATTGCATGCGACCCCGTAGATGTACGAGAACACACGCTAGTTGATTAGCTATTACGGAGTACTTAGCACCATATAACCAGCTGAGCTATAATCATTTTGTTATATTCTTCCTCTCTCTTTCAACTCAACCCACGCATCCTCAATATTGTTTCAGATTCCAACTCGAACCTCTCTTCCAACTCAACCGCTCGATCTTTCCAATTTGGCCTCTTATTTCAACACCAAACGCTTCTTATACTCGCCTTACTGCTTAGATTAACAAATATATACTCCCTCCGTCCTTTTATTTCGGTCACATTTCTTTTTCGGGTGTCCCCTAATTTGAGTCACATTTCCATTTCTATCCATGAATTTCTTCCCATTACACTCTTATTCAATTTATTTTATTCATATCCTAACATTACTTTATCAATCACATCAACCATCTACATCATCTTCTACATCTAATATTTCTCCATTAACTCACCAACCACCTAAAACTCCATTAAATTTCCACCATTTTTACTTAGCTAACTTAAAAACACAATTACAATAAGCTGACACTCCACTTAACTTAATTAAACACAATTAGCCCTTAATTAACCTCATTACCCAGCCCAAAACGAAGGCCAAAAACCAGCCCACTAATGCCCCTATATAACCTCCTAACCCTAACCTTCTCCCCTCATTTCCTTATCTGAAAACCCTAACCCGCCTCTCTCATTTCTTCTCTCGATCTTCTTCTCTTGAAACCGTAACCGGCTCCACCATCTCTTTGTCGATCTTCTCCGATGGACTCGTCCACTAATATCAGGCCCTCTCAAAGCTTTACCCACAGTGGCACCCCTCCACTCTCCGATGGGCATCATTCGCTCACTGTCTCAAACCCATCCTCTCCTTTGTCGGCGACTCCATCGATCTCCTCTGTCAACAACGACTCGGAGGTGGCTCTGGATCTTTTTTTCAAAGACGATTCTCCAGATCCTGATGCCTCGCTGACTTCTTCCGGTCGAGAGGGTTCTTCATTATCCCCCCCCATGCAAGTGGGGTGTCAGTTGCGTTGGTGATCACACCTGGACCACCCATCCGTCGGAGGACATCGTCATCGACATGCTGTGGACGCCGGAGCAGAAGAAGGAATCCATGGACATGCAGCGATCGCCGGAGATGCCGGAGTTGTCGGATAACGAAGGGCTCTCTCGTCCCCGGGAGATCATAGTCATCCCCGACACCCCGACGCCGGAGATTGCTCCTCCATTGTCCCCGGAGATTGCTCCTCCACCGTCCCCTGAGATCGTGGTCATCCCGGACTCGCCCTCTGTCTCCCACTCCTACTGTGCATCCAATTCCGAAGAAATCTAGCTAAGTCATCATCTTCTTGGCTTTGTTTATAATTTTTGTTATCTGACTGGATTAAGAACAATGGTAATTTTTTGCGTATGTGGAAGTCCTCGTGTGGACTGATTTTTGCCTATATGGAAGTCCAGATGTGGACTTGATATTTTTTGCGTATGTAAACTAGACAATGTATTTATGGGGTTTACTGTTTTTGGTTTTCTGGTTATTTACTCTGCTTGAACTGTGATTTTGGTTGCTACTGTGGTTGATCATTTGATGAACTGAGGTTCATTTGGTGATTTTGTCCCAAAATATGCTGCTGTGGTTGATCATTTGATGAACTGAGGTTGATTTGGTGATTTTCTGTGAAATGTTGTGGTTGTTCATCTATGAAATGTTGTGGTTGTTCATCTGATGAACTGAGGTTCATTTGGTGATGTGTCAAGAATAATATGTGGTTGTTCATCTGATGAACTGAGGTTCATTTGGTGATGTGTCAAGAATAATCTGTGGTTGTTCATCTGATGAACTGAGGTTCATTTGGTGATTTTCTGTGCTTTACCTGATGTGATAATAATGTTGTAGGCATTGGAAGTCTGATAAATAATCAGAGATTTCATGCATAAGAATAATTTGTCCCCTTTTTAATGTCTATGATGAAGTCTGTTTATCATGATCTGAGATTGCTTTTAATTTCCATTTCTTTAATGTACCATAGGAACACAGTAATTACTGTCTTGTTGTGCCTATCTGGTATGTTTAGGTTAGTGTTTAGGGGCTTGATATCAATGAGGGAATGGGGACATCTGTTATCTTCAATGATGAAAAATGTCAATGCTGAGATACAAGCCCTTAATTTCCACTGCCTGGATGTGCTATAGGAACACTAGATATTTCTTACTGACTGATGCCTATCTGACATGTTAAGTCTTGGAATTAATTGTTAATCATGATGGTCATGGGGACACCTGAGACAAATTGGTTGCCTTAAACACTTGCATGACTTTATGATATTTATCTGATTTGCTTTGCTTACAAAAAATATGACTACTGTAAGCTTGCTTACAAAAACTGGTAGTCTATGCATGCTTATAGTAGTCATATAATCCTAGATAATTAAGCCAATTACCTACATAATTATGAAGTTGTCTAAATCTTCTTGGTTGTCCCCTAAACCATTAGCTTCTAAGTCTCCTAAATCATATGGATTGTCTTCTGTTGCATCATTGGTTTGGTTGTCTTCATTGTCTTCATATGGAATGTCTTCTGTTTCATTATTTGCTTGGTTGTCTTCATTGTTTTCATTGACTGAAGCCCCATGAACAATCTCCCACGCTTCTATAACAGCCCATGTAGTTGCCTTGATTATCTCTGGTAGCAGACCTTGTGCTCTTAATTTCTTTTTGCTGACATGAGGCAGATCATAATCATTTCCTCCTTTGACTTGTAACACTTGATTCATAACATTTTGGAGAGAAATCCATACATCTCTTAGAGTAGTGGCATCCAACTCATAAAAAGCATTATAAACTGCTTGTAGCATTCATCAACATCTCTAGGCATCTTTTTGTGCATCAGTGACTGTATACTCCTAAAAAAGCCTAGGTCTAGTATATTTAAATCAGGACTGTTTGCTGGCTGTTGAATTAGAATAAAAGTACATCCATCTTGTTTGTGTACCTCTTGCCATTCTGGATCTTGTTGATTGATATGAGGCCTTGCATTGTCTTGTTGGATGTATATGACTTCTGTCCATCTTGTGGCCATTTGGCCTTGATTGCTGGTATGATCTGATCAATTAACATTCTTCTAGTAACATGCTTGTTAATTGACTCCACAAGTTTTGTAACAACTGTCCCCTTAGGCCTTCTAACTGATTTCCTTTTTGCTGCTTCCTGGTAAGTGAATGGAAAGATACCAATCTTTCCATCAAATGTGCATGCTCCCTCTTCATTAAACCTTGGCCTTGCAACTGCTGCCATGAACATAACCTTAGGAATAAACTTACTTGAACTAGCAGCCCTATACATTCCTCTTTCATGCTTTGCTAGATAACATCTCTGTGTCTTCTTTGTAAGAAAGAACCATTTTTCATCAATATGAATGAAATCATACATTGGATGATATTCTGTTTTTTCTGCAACTGTCCCTCCTGTGATTAGATTGAGAATCCATTTCATCATGGTTTCATCTTCACCATTCTATGACAAACTGATTTGGGAATATCTAGTTTGCTTGCTAAATCTCTGATACATGTTCTGTCCCCCATGCTTAGTGTTGTACTTGCTGCTTGATCAACTTGAGTTCGCTTCCTTCCAGCATTGTGATGCTTTGTGTTGATAGTGTAAGCTTGATTTTCCGCCTTCTGTCTCATTGCTACTGTCCAGATCCTACTAATAGTTCTTCTGTGCACATTGAACAGTTCTGCAGCTTCATTGATGGCTCCATGTGGAAGTCTGTCCCCTGAAGATTTGTTGAGAAAGTGATTCAGAATGTGCATCTTCATGCTGCTGTTGAGTCTGGGAGTACGAGGCTGATGATGTTGGGTTGCCTCTCCATGATCCTCGGATTCTGATGGTGCAGGCTCTTGGTTCAGATCAAAAGGAAAACCAGGTTCTTCTCCTAAGTCCCCCATCTCCTCATTATTTAATGAGTCGTCATCATCAGGATCTTGAGCGTCGTTGTACATCAATGTTGAAGCCATCCTCTCCTTCGACAATGATGCAGCAGTAAATGCTCTGTTTTTTTATTTGCTCTCAGTTTTTTGCTCAGTTTTGTGTTTAGCAGTTGGAACTGTGAAAAGCAGGTTCAGTTATGGATTTTATACTGTTAATGCCTTAGTGCAGTTGTAAAGATTGTAAACAGATTTTGTAAGGGTATTTTGGTCTTGTAATTTTGGTAATCCGTGTGCTTCAAATGAAGCATTCTCATTGGCTGTTAAATTTGTAAACTTGGTTTTAATTGGTTGAGAAATGGGTTTGGACACAATTCCTTATGCAAATTTCTCTTTCTTCTTCTTCTTAATCTTTGTGCATAGTACCAAATGTGACCCAAAAAAAGGGACAGATGGAGTAGTTTGTTGCTCCCGATTTGTGACGAGACGATGGACTCCGGCGACGACGAACGGAGAAATCGAGCGAGTGAAGACGACGACGAAAGAAGAACTCCGCCGTTGCTTTAAAATCGAGCACGACGATGATAATCTCTGGCTCTTCGGTGAAACGAACAAGAAAGGAAAACAAGTGGAATAGAAGATCTGGGAATGCAGAGAAATAATGGGGAAGAACGGTTCGGGTTTGCAGAGGAATGAAAAACAGAGTATAAATTTTGAGGGGGGTTCTCGGTTTGATGGCAACGAAGAACGGGGGAAGGAAAGTTTCAGATATGGAGAAGAAGTTTCATTCTTTTTTTCACACTATTCACAAATTAATGAAATCTTCGTAATTCCGAGCAATATATAAATCGAAACATAGTCATGTGTGGTCTTGTTTGATTCGTTTTATCGAGTACTTTAATAAAATTCAAAATTTATAATTTTTACTAATCTATAATTAGAGATATTGATAAAACAAAACGCACATCGTCATACGTGACCGAGAGAAACAAGAAGGAAATAAAGGGACGGAGGGAGTATAACAAAAGTTAAAAATGGCTCAGCTGGTTAAATGGAGTGAATTAGGTAGTAGGTCAGAGGTTCGATCCCTCGTTCTTCCTTCTTTATTTACTTTAGAAGTTTGGTAAAGTAATTAATGTAAACATATGTAATTTATTAAAATTATCAGGGGGTAATTTGGTCATTCTATGTCTTTTGACGGATTCGGTCAATGGGGTGGTTGATTCTAAAAAAATGAAGACTTTTGGGTGGTTAAAAATAATTATCGATATAAAGGGTGGTTTCCCGCAAAAGTCGACATATAACGGGTGGTTTAACGGAAAAAAAAAAAAAAAAAAAAACTTGATATTATCCGGAAAACTTAAGATGTTAAACTCCGCCCTCGGCTCCTCTCATATCACCAGTACCACAGTCCTAGTGTACCACCACGAAAGCACTTTTAAATCTCTGAATCGCTATGACGAGCCATCGGGTTGATCGCGGAGACCTGTGGAAAAACAAGGCTCGGATTCTTCAGTTTCAACTTAGGGAGAAGTTCAGAGTCGCCGTTGATCGCCGCCTTCACCGACCGATCTTCTCTCACGACGGCTATTTCTCCTCTACGCTCACCCGCTGGATTCATAGGTTTCACAATTTCCGCCGAGGCTCACTCGCTTCTTCATCCGCATTCTATCGGAGGAGAGGTAACCTTCTCCTATCATTTGCTTCACTTTTTTTTAGGTTTAGGGTTCCATTTCAAATAAGCTTAGATGTGTTGCCTTTTCTGTGATGATTATCTCTGCGTTTGTTTCGCTATATTGAATTATGCTCGAACGCTGTATGAACCAACGTATTTGGCATTTACATGTCAAATCTAAGACTCTGAGATTTTGTATGTGCTATGTGCGAATCTTGGCCTCTGCAACCGGCTAAAGAGATGAAATTACAAGAAATAGCAGGTAACTTGACAATATCAAAACACAGCAAAAGAATCCTTGGGTTTGCCATTAGAGTCCAACAAAGGAATTCTTATTTACATGAATAGACATATAAGAGTTTCAGGAATTCTTCATGGTTCTACCACGATCTAATTAAGAATTCAAATCATTAACTATATGTTTGAGAGTTGAGATTATAGTCTATTGCCAATGGCTTTAGAAGTTTAGTAGCCTAGAACATAAAAGGCTCAATGTATTGTTTCAGCAAATCTTACTATCTCAACGTGATTAGACATATTGGACGTGAACACAATATCCTGAAACTCATATGACAACAGTTTGATTTTTTCTTTGACATTTGAGCTTTCTGTTGCCTGCGTTACAATTAAGCTAGTTGAACTTTAATTTCTGATATTATGTTTGCAGTAAACAAGGATATATTTGCTGAAGAAGATTCATCAATTATCCGTATGCTTCAAGCTTTGGCAGTTCCAGTTCTTGGAAATGTCTGTCACGTTTTTATGCATGGTTTCAACCGTGTACAGGTACAAAACCAGTATTAAACTGAATCAACAAGTATGCAAACAATTTAGGAAAAGAATGCTGGTTCCCAGTGCTTTATCTTTTCCTTTGTCAGGTCTATGGAGCAGAAAAGCTACATCAGGCGCTGTTGAGCAGACCTAAAGACAGACCACTTGTCACAGTAAGTCACATTCCTTACGAAAATAGTACAGTATTCATGAGTTTGTCATCTACTTAACTTTTGCTCCAATATCACAGGTCAGTAATCACGTTGCTTCTATCGATGATCCTTTTGTTATTGCTTCATTGCTTCCACCACATGTTCTTATGGTTGCTCGTGACTTAAGATGGACCCTTTGTGCTACGGATCGTTGTTTCAAGAATCCAGTTACTTCTGCATTTTTCAGATCCGTTAAAGTTTTGCCTGTTGCTCGTGGTGATGGAATTCATCAAAAGGTGATTTGTTGTATCTCCCATTGCACTTGATTTGCTTGGGTAGATTAACTTTATTCTAAATATATATTTAATTTGGTTGCTGACAGGGACTTGATTTAGCAATTTCGAAGTTAAATGCTGGTGGTTGGGTCCACATCTTTCCTGAAGGTAGTCGTTCACGAGATGGTGGAAAGACTCTTGGATCAGCCAAGAGAGGTGTGGCAAGGTAAATGATAAATATACCTCTTTTAAACATCTGAAGATATAATTTGCTTCTCCACAACTGACCTCTGGAGTCTAATGACTTTTTACAATGTGCATTTCGCCACTGTTTTATGTTTAGTTCGCATGACCTCTGAAGAATGTCGTGTTTGTAGACATTGACGGCTATAATTTTTTTACTAATCAACAATCATGTACCTAAGAGCTAAGACAATATGTATGGATGCAAATATTTTGTTCTTCTTAGTTACAGATGTACAGTAAAATATCTACATAATACATGGAATATAAATGTCTTGTATCCAGTATAGAATTCATCATGCTTAGATTTGGAAGGGGATGTACTACTACTGCCACTATTATTGATCACCATGAGCCATATTTGTGCATTGGATTAGAAGAAAGTTCAGTTTTCCCATGCGTCCTTTATCGCACAAAACATATGCTGCTGTATTTATATTATTCCAAACCCTTGAGACTGGTACTCAAATTTTCACTAATTGCACAAGTTACATGCATTTGCACAGGTTGGTTCTGGATTCAGATAACATTCCAATCGTCATCCCATTTGTGCATACAGGAATGCAGGAAATTATGCCTATTGGAGCCAAATTCCCTAGGATTGGGAAAACAGCAAGTACCTCGAGCCCTTAATATTTCCCAGTGCACGAAAAGTATCTTGTTGCCTTGGATGTTAGGTCTATTATGTGTTAACATTGTTTCCTGGTGATATACAGGTGACTGTCCTCATTGGTGATCCAATCCAATTTGATGACCTGCTCAGTTTAGAAAGCAAGGGTCTCGTCTCACGAAAGGACTTGTACAATGCCATATCTTTAAGGATTGGCAACCAATTACAGGAAATGAAGGACCAAGTAGAGAAAATACAAGAGCAAGCGCTTCAGATGAGAAGCGCAACCTCAGACAAACCGTTCCCAGCAGCCCGAATACTGCATCAGGCTGAATGGGAACTGTTCGGAATGGATGAGAGCGTGCAAGAGAGGTTATCATTAGAGAAAGATGAAGCTCAAGAGCAATTTAATGCAACACAAAAACAACAAGGACCGTTGTCAGAGAGAGATTACAGAGCAGGCTATGCTTATGGAGGTGGAATCGTATCCAGAATCCAGGGTTATAAGGAGTCAATCGGCTTTGCAGCTAGAGGTATATTTAATCATCCAAGGGAGAAACCTGTAGATATTAAAGGTCTTAGTCCGTTGAAGGCTTGGAAACAGTTCTTGGAAGCTAACTGTGCCAATGTTGTATAGTGAGACGAGCTGTCTAGAGTAGGACGTGTTCAGAGTTAGTCTCTCGGGTACCTGATAAAAAATGTTTACAATTTAGTGTTCGATTTAACATTTGGCTGCCTGCTTCAATCGAGTGCTCGTGTTTCTAGATTATCATCGACCTAGTGACAACAATAGTTCAACTTGAGTTCAAATGTAAAATTTGACCCCACCAAAGTACAAATTGGTTTAAAATATCATGCATTCTGTCAGCAAGATGTCAAAACAAGAATAAGGATAATGTAAAGAAATTGTTGTTTTGATGTAAAATTTTACCTAAAATGTGTCACTAGGCGGTCACATCGAATACAAATCATTTCAGTTTGCTTTTATCTTTTCCTGCGTTCTAAACTGAAATGATTTTCATACCACGTTACCTGTTTTCCCAAACTTGAAACAAACGATATACAAACAAGGAGGGAAGTAGGAGATTGAGATAGAGACTGAGAGCGAAACGATGGCGGATGAAGACTCTCTAGACGCAGAGCTCAGCGACAAGCAGAAGAAAGAGATCGCCAAATGGTTCCTATTGAACGCTCCCGCCGGCGAAATCAAATATGTCTCCAAAGGTGAAGATAACTCCTCTTTTCTCTTTTCAGCGATCTGTGATTTGTGGCCGGAACTGGTCTGTGATTCTAGATTTTTTGTTCGTTTTGCTAAAATCGGTTTTCTCGCGTGCTGATTTTCGCGCTGCATTTTGTGTTAGATATCAAGGCAATTTTGAATAATGATGCTGTGTACGATGAGGCTGCGATGGAGGCGTTTCCTGTGTACAACAAATCTCAAATGATTACGCTTGAATTGTCTGACAGAAGCGGCGATGTTAGTATTTGGATCTGACATTTTCGATATTGAAACATCTGTGTTCATATGCTTTTCAATCGGTAAAATATTAGGGTTTCCACCTCTGACGCGTGTGGAGATTGTGATACCTTGAGTTTTCTGGGAAAATATTCACCTTATTGATGGATTGTTGAGGTGGAGACGTGAATGCTAGTCAATATATCTTCGCTAATTTAAATTTATCCAAAATTTGATAATGTTTGCTTGTGCTTTCAGACACTGATATAATTCACTTGCACTGGAAGACTGAGGAGCTATTCTCTATAGGACTCTATTGTTACACTCTTTGATTATTTTTTGCTGCTTGTTTTGTGGGATCAGGTCATTGTTACATCTTTTGGAGAGATTAGTGAGAATGAGTACATTGATCCTAGAACTGCAAAAATCGCTATAATTGATCATGTTAAACAAGTAAGTTTTCATATTGAACAATAATTCTCTCTCCTTACAAAATTTTTGTACTTGTTGTCGACCTCATATTAGTTTTGGGATGTGGAGTTACAATTTATAAAATATGCAAAGCGGAATATGCAGTTGAAAAACTTGACCTTGGTAATTCAATGTACTAATGGATAGTTTATTAGCACTGAAGAGATATATAGGTGTTTTCTCGTTAGTTTGTAGGTTTTGATACCTACTCAGGAAATAAAATGATAATTCTACATGCTTGTAACAATGTATATAGGATTATGGAAGAAAAATATTTCTATAGATGAATGTACATTGATTATCATTTACTGTTAGTCTATCATATACTGTCTTCTTCAACTTCGGTACATTTTAGGAAATAGATAGAATTGGATATATTTAAAAATCTTTATTTTTAACCCGCTTCTCTTTGCAGATTGTTAGTAGTATTTTTGCTATAGTGATTTTGTACTTGCAAACTTTACACACTATCATTGATCCCTTACTGTTATACTGGAACTGTTGTGTTAGTATTCACAATTTTATTATTATGTCTTGCTAAACTGGTTCAGGTCTGTACAGACGTGAGACATGCAACTGATGAGGAACTTCCATCTCCCTATGTTGAAGAATTTAGGTAGGTTCAATTTATTAGTCGTTGACTGGTTGGTATGTCCTTCAAGAGTGAGGTTCTCATTCATATTGTTTGATTACATTTACATCTGTTGGTGGTTTTCTGAAAATAGGGGAAGGGTGCTCCAATAGATTCCTTAGAGCTCAAAGAAAAACTCGTGGAATAATCATTGACTTTCTGTTTTGATGCCAGGTGTGCATTAGATGTAGAATTCATGAAATATGTGAGTGAAGCTTACCCGAAAGGTATCTGTTCAGTTTACTGTGTGAAAGGCAAGGATGTAGAAGGACCAGGGTCTGATTTTGAGTTTGTTTTCATCATTTCTGCTGCTAGACACAGTCCTCAAAATTTCTGGTAAGTTTAGTGAACCAAAATATCCAACTTCTGTCCTTCTTGGAACCTGTTCTTTGTTTCAGACATTCTGATATTGGGGAATTTCAGTTGCATCTTTATTGAAGTTTCATTCATGTCAGCTTGAACTAAATGATATATCTGTTTTACATAGCAATGGGAGTTGGAGATCTATCTGGAATGTTGAGTTTAAGGATGAGGAACAGACAGTGGAAATTCAAGGCAAAATGCAGGTGATCAAAAGATTTCTTCCTTTGACCTTCCATATACTGCTGACTTGCTGAGGTTTTAAATTACATACTTACTAATTTATGATGCATCTGATGCTTTTAGGTTGGAGCTCATTATTTCGAAGAAGGGAATGTGCAGCTAGATTCAGACCATGAGTGCCAAGACTCAACAATATTTCAGGTAGTTATTTGATAATTACTCTATCATGTTGATATATGTGATGTTTTAGGGTATACTTCATTTCATTAGGAGAAGAAGCCTATCATTTGCTGAACGTCTGCTATTTTTGCGTTGTGATATTAGTCTCCAGAGGATTCAGCTGTTGCCATAGCACACATCATTCGCCACCACGAAACAGAATATCTGACATCTCTGGAGGTACTAAACTGCTTGGTTTTGTTATCCCGTTATTCGTAATACTTGTAGAATTTTGAAAGGAAAAAAATACTTATTAGAACAATCCCTCATATTGTCCTGCTCTGCTTGATTTGTAGGCGTCATATGTGAATTTGCCAGACACCACTTTCAAGGTACTCAAAATGTGAATCCTAGACTACAAATCTGGATGCCGTGTGTTGTATCTAATCTTTTGAATGTGTCTATCTTGTATACAGGATCTTAGAAGAAAGCTTCCAGTGACGCGGACATTGTTCCCATGGCATAACACACTGCAAATCAGTCTGAATAGGGACATATCTAAAGAACTTGGGACTGGAAAGTGAAGGGGCCCATTTCAGGACTTTTCAAGATTAACTACCTAGATTTCACATAACTGTTGGCGTTTCTGTTCCAATCTAGTACTCCCTCCGTCCCATAATATAACTCCTGTTTGTAGTTATCGAGGAAAATTAAGGTTATTGGTAAGAGAAAGTGAGAAGGAGAGAGAATGTGAGATGGTGTAGATTTTTATGTAGGAAAGAGAAAATAAAAAGTAAGTTATTGTGAGTTTTGAGGTAAAAAGGAGGAAAGAGATGATAATTGGATGTGATGTGTATAATAAGACAAAAGATATAAAAGGAAAGTAGGAAGAACTTTTTGGGATACCCGATTAGGAAAAGAGGAATTATATAATGGGACGGAGGGAGTAGAATTTTTACTGGTTTTGATTTTTTACTGTAAATGTCAAATTCCATTCGTTCTTTTTTAATCTAATGTCAATTGTCCAAGTAAATCACAAGGCTCAGTCAACACACACCACTGATTCTTCATTTATTCCAATCTTTTCAGACTATACTGGCTGGAGTCGGTTCGTAAGCTTGTGTATAAGCTGAGAATAGATGGAGGTTTCAACGCACACTGATATAGAAATTTATACTAATAAACCCCCCAAATTAACTCAGTTTAACGCGCTAACTATATTTGAGAACATGTTGAAAGGTATAAATGAAGCCAATGCGCTCGACATAGGAAAGATGTCCACAACTTTATCTAGTTTGTGGTGATTATTGCACAGAAGAACAGTTCACGTCAATCAATGTTGCTCTTCATCCTTGGAATTGCTTAGATGGTCAAAGACCGCGTCTGTGGCAAGTGAAGCTAACGAATCAATGTTAGCTCGACTGACACACTAACTTGCCCTTCATGATAAGAGTTACCCACGAAACTACGGCTTTTATCCCTAAACACGTTGATGAAGTTATCTAAGAGCAACATAACCAAGTTTGTGGTCAATATTGCACAAAGGAGGAAGTATGTCACGCGGACCCTAAACACACTAGATTGAGTTGTCAGTGCGCTTTGTTCTCGAACACAAGCATCATCCTGCCTGCGTCAGCAATCTCACCTCATCACGCGGACCCTACAAAATTTGTTCCAAGCAAAACGCAAAACCAAAACAAGATCATGCAGCAAGTCCAAATCAATGTATTACAGTTTGTTCTATTCAACAACCACTAATAATTGAACTTATTTATGCGCTGTTATCCGACTCCATAGCAAAGAAAGTAAACATTTTAATCAAAAAAAGAAAGAAAGAAAACAATGAAATTACAAAAGGAAGTTGAGGCAGCATCCTAGTGAATAGTGATAGCTGTAGCTCCAAAGCAAGATTTGGAACGAAGCCAAAGCCTAGCAAGCTTAACTCAGCAGACACCTCACTCAAGAGTATTTGTCACGAGAATCAACTGAATGGCTTCTGTCAGATCTCAACTGCAATTTTTTAAACCATTATCAACATGTAACATAAAAATATATTTTATTTTCAAATTAGACATAGACAAGCGGCCATACAGGAGAAGGAGAACCGGATACTGATCGTGCAGCTGGGTTCCCGTGCTTGTCATCTTTAGCCTAGATCACGTATAAATTTGATGCGTTAGAATAATCCCAATGTTTGTCATGCTATGCAAATGAAAGAAAAATCAGTTTATCTTTGCATGTTTTACTTACCGAACGCACAGGGGATCTGGAAATCGAATGGGACCTGCAAAATGCAAACAAGTTATAAAATTTTGCACATCATTTCATTACATAAAACAATTTTTCAAAAAGAAAATGAACCACAGAAGCCTCTTTACACCTACAACATCGTAGCAATTTTACCTCACCCGTCACATTCATTCCTCGGGAGCGTAGAACAGCATATGAACCATTCATGACAGCCCCGCCCGAGGTGGTTGTACTATAATTGACACACCAAACATATCATGTACGCTAATAATAACTCTCTTAAGCAAGTGAAATTTGTTCATTGTTTTTTATTTGTCACTTTTATCGTGCATGATGTGAAAAAACAACTTCACCAAAAATTGTACCCCTAAAGATATTTTCTTCAGAAATGCTCCTCAGCAACACCATAAATGTTGGTGTAGGCATCCTGAGCGCCACATCATATACAGTCCTATGTCCAATCCCCTGACCGCAGCATTAGGCCAGATCTAGAGAGCACAGAAAAACAGTCAAGCTTCATAAAAAGGTAATAAAATGTGCACTCCCATAATCCACAGTCCACACCTTTTAGACTGACATAGCCAGCTTCAGAAAGAAATTTGATGGTCAAAACACGTATCTTGCAACTTCTACTCTTACAGTCTTACTGATCATTTTAGGATTGGCATATCGCACGGGAAATCTCATCGAACAAGGAAAATAAAGTACATGAATAACTTATACTATTAATGAATTATAACTTCTTGCAAGTGCTCAACTGATTGAAACGCCATCGTGGATTGTCAAGACTTGCATAAGGAAAATCGGACATAAGACTGAACTAAATTTCAACAGTTGTAGATCAACATAACCAGGTGTGGTGCTAAGCCGAGACGGTTAATGGTGAATTCAAAAAAAGCCAGTTGATATGAATTTTTCATGTTCAGTAACACATACACAGAAAAAGTTCAGTAAGAAGTTTCCAACAAGGTAAGTATGAATAATACCTCGAAGGGGACCTTGAAACAGATCTAGAGATGGATCTCCCTGAACGTTTTGCTCGGGGAGAGATGCTGCAACATTTTGAACATTAAACTTCATCTTCCAATCATGATGAGAAGCAAATAATTATAGCCCAAGACAAATTTTCTTTACCTGTAGCTACGACTTCGACTGTAACTGCGAGCAGGACTATAACTCCTGCTTCTTGACCGATGGTATGGACTTGCGCTCCTTGAGTCACACTCACTCACCTACAATTAAACCTAGTATAAGACACAGAATCGGAATAATAAAATATAAGAATGAATAATAAATCTTTTCTAATGAAACGTACTCTAATATAATATCCACGAGAAAATGCATTACGAAATTCAGAATCATCCAGCTTCCTGATCTGTCAACATCAAATCGAAACTCAAGTCAATAAATAAGATAATTCCGATTCTCAAAGACCTTCTCTCACCCTTCCAAGAGATCAAGAACAGTTAAATTGGAATATAAAATAGTTGACATATCAAGATTGTAGCCACTTACAGCACGCCTCATATCATCATAGTTAGTGTAGTCTACTATCCCTGTCATGCCTGCCATAAACAACTAAAATTAACCCCCTACATAATAGGTAAGTACTAACCATGCAAATTGAGATTTGTAGTTGTCATAACTCAAGCTCCAAACACAACATTCTAAATGATTATACCAGGAAAATGCACTATAAGAAGATATACAGTAGTTCAAATCTAAGCATTATGTTACAAAATTGACACTTACCTCTACCACGGTCACGGAAAACTTGAGAAAAGCAAACATCACCAGCTCGTCTCATATGATCCTGAGTGCAATGACCCAAAAAAAACAAATAAAAAAATGACAGCTTGAACACGCTAATGCCCAAGATTATTTACACAACCGTTGAACCCGTATTTCACATCAAAGAGATCTATCTCATTTAAGTGTTCAAAATTTCAATATTACTAAAGTAAAATAGAATGAACTTCAAACTAACCTTCAGGTCTTGCCATGAAGCAGAAGAAGGCAACCCAGTGATCTTAACTGCCGCAATGAACAACATAAAATGAGTTTCTAATGATACAGTATAACTGCAGGACATCAATCAGAACAAGACAAACCTCGATAATCTGAATGCCTGGGAAGTCCACCACGATGACTACTGCTACTGTAGCTGCTGTGGCGATCCAACGATCGCCCACCATGTGCGAACTCAACCTGCATTTTAGAGGAGCATAAGTGATTAAAGACATATGAAGAAGAAACAACAACAACAACAACAACACATGACCCATTATATCCCGATAACTGGGGTCTGGACTCTGGGGGTATCGGGATTGGTATTTCCTTTCCCTAACACTGGTAACAAAAGGATGACTAACCCTTAAGCGATGGCCATCAAAATCATATCCGTCCCGACCACGAACAGCATCTTCAGCATCTTGTTCATCTTCAAACTGCAGAAGCAAAAGCTTTGGACTGAAAAACTGTTTCTAAAGAGAAAACAAGGTGAATTTTAAAAAAAAGCTTCAGTTACCTCTACAAAGGCATAACCTGGAGGCCTTGGTGGAATCTTCAAATCTATTTCAACAATTCGCCCATACTGCATAAAAAAACCCAGACGTAATGATAGCATAAATTAGATTACTGTAGCATTTACTAACAAATTGAAACCCCTAATGATAAAGTTCAAAACATATAACATAGAATAAGCACAAACTATCTACTCTTGTAACTAGAATTTTGTTAGACAAGAAGATGACTCAAACTTACTTATAGTATTGATAACCCAAAATAGAGATAAATCTCTCCTTCTCAAAGGAAACACAATTTCAGTGAGCTCTAGGCCTATGCCTTCCCTGATCCCTTCATGGATACTCCTCTAGAACCCCCAATCCTCCTTATATAATAGTTAGTAATACTAGAAAATAGTGCTAGTAATAATCAGAATAACAGTTCCCCAAATCCTGAGTAAACACATTCCTCCCCTAGTTCAGCATTTAATGAAGTCAACACTTCCCTAGATTCATCCTGCTGCACTTGACTCCAAACAATTTTCCATTCTAGCCTGCAGGATTAATACTGTATCTTATCTCCTGTTCGGAGAGAGTACACTAGTTGGTAAGTAAATTGAACAAAGATAGAAAGTCATACTGCAATAGATAATTTACTCAATAACAAGTGGAGGACAAAATCACCAATAGGGTGTAGTCCAAAATAAAATTCAATATGATTTGGTCGTCAGGATCTTCCCCAACTGCCACCCAAAAAGTAAATAGATAAAATGTTGATTTACATGAAAAGTAATCATTTTCTGCAACTTTTTTTTACTATAATGTTAAAGCACAAAATCTAACACATTAGCACCAGAGTGAGCTGAAATGTAGATGAGCCTTTAGGATGAGAATTATTTGTCCAAGCTTAAGTTAACAGATGAACTCACCGTGATAATATACAAACTATCCACATCACATGTAAATATGTAATGCACTATGAAGGTATCTATAAAAGAATTACTTAAGGAGAAATTGGAAAGCAGAAAGCAAAAACCTTGTAGAAAAGGTCATCTACTTCTCTCTCACGTGTATCACCAGGAAGGTTCCCAACATAAATGGTCCGTTCCAAGCGCCTCGTCATTCTTCTGAGCCTATCCAACAATCAGAATCGTGCTTAGAACCAAATAGTGCAGAACAAGGGTAACAACCAGAGACTACTCGCACACACCTAGCTGTAAGAGGCATCTAAATACTATCACTTCCCAAACACACAAAAACACACCTAACTTGATACAATCGAACACATTGAAACAATAAAACTCACATCACGAATTATATAGCAAGTGTACAAGATTAAAAAACGACAATCTATTTCCAGCCACAATTCAACTTGACCTGGTCGATATTTCAGCAACGGGAAAACAAATCCTATCCTTGAGAGCATAGGAATTACCGTCAGCAACACAGAATAACGAGAAAATAAGATGCAATAGAATTCCGATACCGAATACGAAACAGGGAATGAAATCCTAAATTCCGAGCAATCAACGAAAACAGATATGGAAAGCGGGAACCGCGAAACAATTCAAACGATGAGATGAAGCAGTCGAACCCTAAGATTGCGAGGGAGAGAGAGAGCACCTTGGAAACTTCTCGAAAGAGAAAGAACAGCGCCTGACAGTCGGACACAAAGAATAGAGCGATGGTAAAATAGAGACGCGTGGATTTTATTGGTAGGTATATATACATACTTTCTATTTAAGGCCCACCATTTTTGCTATTTGCCGTCCAGGTCATTCGTGCGTCACGCATGGATTTAATCCGTGCGTGACGCACGGATTGCACATTCCAGAAAACGCATGGATACAATCCATGCGTGACGCATGGATTGTATCCGTACGTCATGCATGGATTTGCATATATGAATCTAGGGTTATTCAATGTATTTCTAGTTAAGTGTGCAAAGAAACACATTTTTAGTGTCTTTTTTAAGGCGATAAAACCCAATTTGACAAAAACGTCATCGCAATTTTATGGAAATGGAATGAAACTTTGTTTCAATCCTTATAATGTCTATTTGATCTTATGTGTAACTTGAAATTCAAATTTATACCTTTGTAAGTGAAACATAGTTTGAAAACCGAACAAGGTCGCAATTTGTATGGCGCACCATATACAATTTGAAATATAATAAGGTTGAACATTCGTCAACATAACAACAATATAAGCATTCTAAATTTAACAATAAGATTTTGCAACATAAAACCATGCGTCACGTGTGAAATGCATCCACACACCACGTATGGTTTTACACCATACGTGACGCATGGTTTTACACCATACGTGACGCATGGATTTCAATGTATTTTTTTGTTGCTTATGGGTCCATGTCAATGTATTCAATGTATTTGTACTTATGTCACACAAAATAATTCATGTTCCGTGTTGTTTTTAAAGGCTTTAAAACCACAATTCGCCATAACGTCGTCGAAACATCATCGGAATGGAATGAAACTTGTTTACAATGCCTATTAGATATATTTAACCATGTCCGTAACTTTACATCAAAACCTTTTGCTTTTAGAGTAACACGCTCTTTGTAAAACATCAAACTACTCACCACAAGCTTAACTTGTTGTAATATATATGGTCGCAACATTGATGTTCACGTATGTTTGAAAAATTTATACAAAAATGTGTTATAAGGCATATAAAGTCCCAATAATGTCTCACACATACAAAACGGGATTCGAAACTATGCCAAAACGCTAAAACCACTAAAAACGGCTTAAATGGACTTAAGGCGGTTTTTGGCGAAACGACACACGAACGATGTCCGAATGTAATGAAACTTGTTTTCAGTGGCTATTATGGATATTTAACCATGTGGGTAACTCTCAATCACAACTTTTAACTTTTAAAGTACCGCCTCCTTTGTAAAAAACATACTAGTCGTAACTCTCTAACTTGTCGCAATATGTATATTCTACAACATTGACGGTGATTATTGTTGAAAATACTATACAACTTAGTCTTATTAGGGATATTCAGTAGAAACAAGGTCTCGCTCACACGAAATGAGGCACGTAAACGCTAAAACCACTAAAAACGCCTTAAATGGACTTAAGGCGGTTTTTGGCGAAACGACACTCAAACGATGTCCGAATGTAATGAAACTTGTTTTCAATGCCTATTAGGTATATTTAACCATGTGGGTAACTCCCAATAACACCTATTAACTTGTAAAGTAGCATATCCTTTGTTTGGACTTCTTACGTGGCCTAAATGTCCAACCTTTGACAATATGTAATTTTATTTTGATTGGAAGTCATGCCTCACATCCATGCGTGACGCATGACTTCAATCCATGCGTGACGTATGGAATTGCACATTCCAGAAATTGCTCGTCAACAGTTTTTCCATGTTTCAAACCCTAATCTCAACAGTTTTTCAATAATTTCATTATAACCATACCAAATTTCAACAACCTAATTCATAACCCTAATTCACAAAACCCTAATTCAATATCAAAACCCTAATAAACTATATACACATAAAAATATGAAATTGGTCAATAAATTATCAACAAAGTACACAATTCATTCATATATTACAAGTTTAATCATTTCTAATCAACTAATTAACATACACATTGGATTTTGACGCATGAATTTTTTACCTATAAAAGCCCAAAACATCAAACCCTACCATTTTGTCACCATCTCCAACTTATCTCACGGCGGCTGCACCTCCACAACGCACCATTTTACCCTAAAAACCATCATTCTCATCATCTTTTTTGCATATAAGGTATGTAAACATTAAGATTTCATTGTTATGATATGGTATTGATGTATATATGAGGTTTTCATGTTGTTTTGATAGTATTTACTTCAAAATCCAATGTGTATGTTAATTAGTTGATTAGAAATGATTAAACTTGTAATATATGAATGGATTGTGTACTTTGTTGATAATTTATTGACCAATTTCATATTTTCATGTGTATATAGTGTTATTAGGGTTTTGATATTGAATTAGGGTTTTGTGAATTAGGGTTATGAATTAGGTTGTTGAAATTTGGGATTCACACTGAAATTATTGAAAAACTGTTAGAATTTTGGAAAAACTGTTGAATTAGGGTTTGAAACATGAAGAAACTGTTGACGAACAATTTCTGGAATGTGCAATTCCACACGTCACGCATGGAGTGAAGCCATGCGTCACACATGGATTGAAGCAATGCGTGACGTGTGGAATTGCACATTCCAGAAATTGTGTTCTGCAGTTTCAGATTGGATTTGATGATATACTGATTGAGTTTTTTATGATATTCTGATTAAATTCAGTAAACTGATTAATTTTGTGGAATTGCACATTTTATGATGCAAATATGGATGGTGGTCGTCGACCTGGACGCGATACTCGTAAAAAAAACAGAGAACTGAAGAAAAAAGATCCCATAGTTCCAAAACCAAGGAAGAAGAAGAATAGACAAGAATCGCCTCCTCGTCGTTTAGAGTTTTCTGGTGAGATGCAACAACAACAGCAACAACAACAGCTACAAGAGCAACAACAACAACATCAACAACAACAACAACATCAGCAGCTAGCTTTGTCCGCTGCAAGTTTCGATGCCCAGGGTTCCCCTCATTACTTTCCTGGCACCCCCATTCTGATCCCACATCAAACACTGTTTCCACAACAAACACAGTTTTCAGGCTATCCGGGCTATCCACAACAAGAGCAATCATTTGTGGAGATGATGAGACAAGCTACTGGTTCTCATAACTTTGAGAACCCTCAGACGGGTGATGACCAGTACGCACTGGTTGCTTGTAGCAGTGCAGGGCCATCAGCTGGGGGTGCAAATGCTGATTCTGATTCTGATTATGAGCAGGAGCATGAGCATGAGGAACAGGGTGAGGAAGAGGATCAGACATATGAGAACGTTCATGAAGAACATGAAGAAGCGGAAGAGCAAGAGGAGCGAGATGAACAACCCAGACGACGACGACGACGACAACCTACGGTCAGAGACATATACGTCCCTCAGTTAGAGGGGGGTACTCCTGGAGGTCCACAAATTCCGGAGCTGCTCATAAGCTTTGAAGCTCATACAACCTTTTTTGTGCAAAAAGGAAAGGTATGTAATTAGAATTTGGTTTATAGATTCAATACTTATCATAACTAATTTAATGTTAGGAAAATGGTTGAAAAAAATGAAAAAAATTACATTCAGTTCATTATTTGATTATATGAAAGATGAAGTATGTTTATTTTTATTTATGAATTGATTATGTGTTGTGATATTAAATTTGTTAATGTATGAATTGATTTGATTAAATTGATGGATTATTTGTTGAACTATTTGTAGTTTTGTTGAAAATTTGGTTAAGGTGTGTTGTACAGAATGCAGAAACTGGTTTCTTTGCATTTTGTCAAATGCAAATCCACGCGTGACGCATGGTTCTGTTCCACACGTGACGCATGATTCATGTCCACATGTCACGTGTGGAATTTCATTTCAAAGAATGTCAAGTTTCTGCATTTTCTGGAAAAAAAATTATGCGTTATTGAAATGATTTGTGTTACGTAATCAATTTACAGGACAAAGGCATACTCCCTTACCAGACCAGACAATCACAGCTGAAAGATTGGGAACTTAATTCTGACTTGCCATGGGGTAATCACGCAGTTGCAACGGAGCTGACTCATCTCAGGCTGTTGATGTACGATGTGATTGATTATCCGCTCATCTGCGCCTTTATAGAAAGGTGGCATCCTGAAACAAACAGCTTCCACATGCCATTTGTTGAGATGACAGTGACGTTGCTCGACATCAAGAAGCTGATGTTGCTTCCTATTCACGGGAAACCTATGGTGACCGACCCCACCGCTTCAGTCGGGAGAACTACCAATAAGAACTATTTTGGTGAAAAGGGACGACAAAATTTTCATCTTCAAAATGAACAACTCGATAGTTATTGGATTAGAGCGAAAGAGTTTAAGGCGCACATTGAGGGCCTAAATGATCCCGTAGTTCATGGAATGGGCTATATATTCCACTTGTTGGCTTCCACAATCTTCACTGACAAATCACAACATAAGCTCCCGGTGAGATTTGGTGCATTTCTAGGGAGTGTTGAAGAGGCAAGAAGTATGTATTGGGGATCTGCGGCGCTAGCATATTTCTATCGCCAAATGGGCATCGCTACACGCCAAAATTGTGGTTTGATCTCATTTTGTTTCACTCTCCTTCAAGTAAGTTTTTAATTATTTAGGAACTACATTTTTTAGCAATCATAACTTATTTCTATGGTTTTAATGCTAACTATATTTTTTAAATGTTAGGGTTGGATATACACATACTTCTCATCCTTAGCAGCTAGTGTTCGGCTTAATCTTGATTGGTCAGTTGATCATCCTTATGCGTTTCGGTTTCTACCAGAGGTAGCGTTGCCAAACTACGACCCTGAAGCACGAAACTACAGAGCTGAACTAGATGCAATGAGGGCGGATCAGGTATTTGTGTTGCATTTTGTTTATATTTTTAAGCCTCAGTTTTGATACCTCCATTTTTTTTTGCTATTCCATGCGCCACGCATGGGTCTGTTTCATGCGTCACGCATGGACTAATTCCATGCGTAACGCATGGAATTGCAAAAAAACTGTGTAATATTTTTTACCTCTGTTTTGGTACCTCTGTTGTAAAATTACTGTTTGAGTAATACAAGACGTTGATATCGTTTTTAGGTTAATTGGAACCCGTATGGTGAAATCGACTTCAATGATCCTGCCTATGCTCCTGCTCTTTTTTTCGTGGTGCTGAACTGCATGGACATAACCGAGCCCCACCATCCCGATAGGTCGCCTAGGCAGTTTGGTAGGGTGCAAATGATTCTCAGGCCTCCAATTTCACCCCTTAAAGCCCATAGGCTCATCAGCCCTAGGTCATATGTGGTGAATTATGATAGAATGGCGTGGAGTTGGGAGGGGATGGATATCCACAGGGCGACCCTTGAGCAGATGGGACCACCTGCGGAGACGGGTTTTGAAGAAGCTCCGGAGTATCTTATGTGGTACATCGCCCGCACTCATCGATTTCTGATACCCGACAGACACACTAGCTTGGAAGCACAACAGGTAATACATTTATCTCATGTAACTTGAGATCTTGATTTTTCTTTAAGTTTGATTTAAGGTAAACATTATGCGTCATGCATGGATGCTAACCGTGCGTGACGCATGGATACAATCCGTGCGTGACGCATGGATACAATCCGTGCGTGACGCATGGATACAATCCGTGCGTGACGCATGGATACAATCCGTGCGTGACGCATGGATACAATCCGTGCGTTTTCTGGAATGTGCAATCCGTGCGTCACGCACGAATTAAATCCATGTGTCACGCACGGATGACCTGGGCGGCAAATAGCAAAAAGGGTGGGCGTTAAATAGAAAGTATGTATATATATATATATAGTGGTGTGGGGAAGGATTTGGTAGGACACTGCCCTACGTTTTTATTTTACGCCGTCGATCAACTTACAGAAATCTTGACCGCCACGTGTCTCATTTTTTGTGCTTAGGGCAACCGTTGATTGTTTTAGAAGCAATTTTGTTAGAGTAGGAATAAAGATTTACTTCATCCATATCCAAGGGGTTATCAACTAGAGAATGATTGTGATGGAGCTCATTGATACACGCGCTATATAAGACTTAAAAATACCGTCTTCTATCTTTCTCGCTAAAAAAACGTTCATCTTCTCAAAAAACTTTCCCAGTTTTCTCTCTCGCTCGCAACCCTCTCACACAATTTCTCTCTCAATCGACGGCGATATCTTGATCTTTCTCTCTCGCTCGATCACATTTATTCACCTCTACTACAATCTCGCTTTCTCTTTCGAGTTCTCGAGCCGATTTCGCTCACAAACCCTAGAAGGAAGAAAAAGCTTGTTCAGTGCAACTTCGAGGAGTTCAAGCGAGATTCCAAGCATTTTGACGGCGATTTCGGCGACGACAATACAAATCACAACAACAACAACCAAAAACAGCAACAATGAGGTCAAAAATAGCATCTGGAACACCATGTATAAACTCGACTTAAGAATTTTGGTTGTAAACTCCATTTGTTATTCACTTCATCATATGTTTATGGATTTTATACACTATGCATGAATATATCCAGTGTTAAATGTGTATAAATCCTTGAAATTGCATGTGTTGTCACTTGATACAATGTTTATGCATTTTCTTTAACAGATATGAGGTGTTGGTGCATCGAATGTGTTGTTGAAACATATAATTGTTTTTGGTGCATCATCCACTGTGTTTTTGGTGCATCATCCAGTAGGTTTTGGTGCATCATTCAGTAGGTTTTGGTGCATCATCCATTGTGTTTTGGTGCATTATCCAGTAGGTTTTGGTGCATCATCTGTTGTGTTTTGGTGCATCACCCACTGTGTTTTGGTGCATCATCCAGTGTTTTGGTGCACCATCCACTGTGTTTTAGTGCATCGAATGTATTGGTGCATGATACGTGATATACTGAATCAAATAGTTGTGTTGGTGCATTATTTAGTGTGTGTTAGAGCATCACACAAGAATCTTTTGTGCATGACTAAAATTTTTTTTTCGTGTGAAAATATATATATATTGTTGTTTAGGAATGTTTTTTATGTATAAAATGTAGGAAAGAAACAAAATGATAATGCAATAATCAATGAGCTAAGATATGGATCACTAATGATTAGTGATCCACCACATATAAACATTGATACGTTTGTATAAATGCATGTATAATTATTGTAAAATGTATGAGTGGTTGTTTATTGGTGCATGGACTGATGTCTATTGGTACATTGATGCATATGTATTGGCTGCTATTTATTAATGAAATATGTTTATGGTTTAACAGTGACAGAAGAAGAGGAAATACCATCAACTTCATCAGAATATCATGGAGAAACAACTCCACTTGATGGTAAACACTAATCATTTTGCCATTTTTTTTAATAATCTGTGTGAGTTGGTTCATCACCCATTTGGTTTTGGTACATCATCCAGTGGGTTTTGGTGCATCACTCAATGAGTTTTGGTGCATCACCCAGTGAGTTTTGGTGCCTCACTCAGTGTTGGTTGGTGCCTCACTCAGTGTTGGTTGGCGCATCACCTAGTAAGAGTTGGTGCATCAATGATATATGTATTGTCTGTCATTTTATTAATTATCTTTTTGTTCTTTTTAATGATACAGAAAGTGGAGAAGAAGTTGACACATCCTAACAAGGAAAAAGAAAAAAGTCTGTATTTATTGGCAAGAAAAGTTCAAAAAAGCGAAAGCTCATGCCCGAAGAAGACAGTGAAGATGAGGAAGATTTGGAAGTTGAAAGGCTTGTCAAGATTAAAATTAAGAGAGGCATTAGAAAGGGAAAGGGGAATAATGATGCAGACAGAAAGGGAAAAGGGAAGATGGAAACGCCTAATCCCAATAAGGGGGAGAAGGTCTTTGTAATGAAATCAAAACTGCAAATGCCCGGGAATAAAAGGGGCATTAAGAAATTAAGAACTGATTTTCCAACATTGAAGTGCAGAACATCGCCCAACCTATTCAGAAACTACATGCTTTCAGGCATAGAATTCAAGTAACAACGGGCTTTGGAAATATCACTTGTTGGGATATCAAGGAAACGCCTGCACGGCTAGGGCACTATGTGTGCAGAAAATTCCACCCACTGAATTCTACAATTAAACTAGAGGATGGAAGGAAGATTGTAGTTACGGAGAATGACGGGCATGAATACCTAGGTATTCCAAAAGGGGAGATTGAAATTGTTGAGCCTAAAAAACTCACAAATCCAATGATGAGGCAGAAACTACAGGAAGATTTCCCATGGAAGGATTTGAAGAAGATCTCGGCAACTTATATCTTTGGAAAGATGAAATTTTATAATAGAGGGCCATGGTTCAAAAGATATTTCATTATTCTGTTTGTAAACATAATGGTTGCATCCTATGGAAGTGGGTACATCAAGTTATCCATTATGGAATTGCTCGAAGATGTTGATAAAATAAGCGACTTCAACTGGAGCTCATACCTCTACAACACTTATTAACAGTGCACTTGCGTGGGGGAACAAACAAACTTTAAGTTTCAACGGGAGCATGCTCTTACTTGAGGTAAAATATATATTATTTCTTCAGACATTTTAATTGAATGATAAATGAAATTCTGAGAATAGTTCCATGACTAAATTTAATTGATGCATCACCCAGTGGGTTTTGGTGCATCATCAAGTTGGTTTTGGTGCATCATCCATTTGGTTTTGGTACATCATCCAGTGGGTCTTGATGCATCACCCAGTTGGTGTTGGTGCATCACCCAGTTGGTGTTGGTACTTCAGATAGTTAGGGTTGCTTCATCATCTAATTAAGGGCTAATTCATTTTATTTTTGTTATACACAGTTAATTTATATAGAGAGATTGAGATGAAAAGGTCGTACAATACCTAGGAAGTTTCCAATTATCAACAATTGGACCACCAACATGCTTAAAGATAGGGAGGATGAGGAAATAATGCATGGTGGGTTTGGTAATGGAATACTTCTGGGCCGACCTAGCTTCAACGCGATTGTCAATGTGAGGGAAAAGGAACATGAAGAGGAAGAAGCTGACATCCAATCTCAGTCAGAGCCTGCACAGGAAATAGATGAAGAGTTGAGATCTTACGGCACGCTACATGACAAGGATTGAGAATTTGAGAACATTGTTCAGAATGTAGAACATGGGAATTTATATCTAGTTGCATCTTCCAATTGCAAATTAATTTAGATCTCCCTCTAACAAATACATAAACTAATTTACTATGCTTACAAATGTAAGTTACTGGCAAGTACATCCTCAGGTGAAGCAATGAAGACATTGCAAATATATTCCTAACATCTTAGTGCTTCTTAACATCACATTACCAAACAGAAAAATCAGAAACAACTTCCATCATCAAGCTCCATTCCATTCAATACATATAATAACAATCAAGAATCCTCCTTAAATTTTTAAGGCGAACATGAATCAAAACGCAACAGCAAAACTCTGGAGATAAAAACCAAGACATATGAGGTATTACCGATGAACTGATTGGGCTGGGGAAACGAAGAAGCTCGTTGCTCCACCTGTAGAGAAGAAGAAAAAGCTGGAAGGCTAGGAAGCTCCATTGGAGCCTCGGAGAAGCTTCTTCATCTCAACGAAAATGGAAACGTTAGGGTTTTGTTGATACGAATGTCGATTGTCCGGTGGAATCAGCAGTAGAAAAACAACATCAAAATAACATAGAAGCGGGTTGATATATAGCAAAGAAACAACCATCCAAATCCGAACGCAACCGTTGAGAAATCGACCATCATTAATACATTGAAGGGGAGAGAAAAAGAGAATAAGAGGAGGCAAACAACCGGGAAAGAGTAAGGGAATACGAAGAGCCAACACGCTGAAGGGTATAGTGGAAGAGAATAGGAAGAGGAAGATAATAGCATAATAAAAGCACATCAAATTCAGCCCTAAATGCATTCACTAAACTCAGTAAATGCTTAATCTATAGTTCAATTGCATATGTTTATAGAAGATACTAGCATTTTTGGATCCGCGCTACGCGCGGGTTTAACGGTTTTGCAAACCTTTACAATATGGCGGTGAAGAATCGAAGAGTAGAAGATGACAATACATATTTTATGGATCCACTATGTACACGTTTTGTTGGGCCTAAATCTTCATTTGACTTCATATACTTAAACACAGGAAAAGAAATGGCAAAATAAAAAACAAAAAAACACAAAGCATTAAATGCAATGTGATTAATTTGTCAACCCCCAGCTTTATAGTATCTCTTATATTATTTTTCTTGCACCATTATTAACTATACATAATATTTGTTGGAGCCGGTTCTCGATGGGCTCGCGAGGCCCATAGGGAATTGGGTCAGGCCCATGGAACGCGAGCCGGGTCGGTCCAAGAAGTCAGCCCAGAAGAATAAAGCGGCCCATAAACAGGTGAAGCCCAATAAGAGGATACAACGAGACTAAGTATCGAGGGGCAAATCGGTAATTGACTCGCGTGGGTCCCTGTTGATAGTATAAAAACGCAACCCAATGGATAAGGAAGGCGGATCTGACAGAAGAAGAAAAACGCTTGACCTTCCTCTCTCGAGTAAGAAAAACACAAGAGCGAGTCCAAGCTTCGATCTTTCTAAAACATTCACCTCCTTGAAGAGTTTGGATGTGAAGCACTCACTTTATTACTCATAGTTTTGCTAGCAAACTTCTGTTGTTGTTGTGTAATTTCTAAAATCATTCAGTTCGTTGTAAACTTTGTACTCGAAACGTTTAATTGATATAAAAGACTTTTCTTCCTTCGCTTTGTATCTTTTTTCTTCTTCGTATACTTGCGTTGTTTCGACACCTTTGACTGTGTGTGATCCTTGTTGGAGCGTTGGAGAGCCGTTTCCGGAGACTCTCTCTCGGTCTTGTAACGTAGGAGTTGTAAGTGTCAAGAACAAGGTGAGTTTCGAGGAAGAAGACGAAGTGGTGTATTTCGAACAAGTTGATTGTCCAGACGCCCTGTGTCACGCGAAATGTTGTGTCGCGTGATCGAGATTTCTGGGCTCCAACACTGGCGCCGACCGTGGGGCCCAGAAATCTCGGCAGTGACAGATCTAGAAAATTTCTACCGTGTGGGCTCGTATTAGAATTAAGATTATAAATTATGTTCTCTTTTTCTTGAGTATTATCAATTTGATTTAAACATATTCAATATAATATTAACCCACATTTAAATTTTAAATTAATTAAATTTTTTGTGGTAAAATCAGTAATAAATATTCTTCTACTTTTTATTCTTGTATCAAATAAATATCTTGTACATAGAAATATCATATAAAAGTTATTCTTTTTCTCTAATATTACCGATATTTAGTGGGTTTGATAGATATTAAAAATATAAAAACTCTGTATGTAAAAATTACATTTAGTTTCCTTACATTTTTAATAATCATGTTTCTCTTTTTAACACACCTCTTACTTTTCTTACCAAAATTCAAGAATAAAATAGAAAAAATCTCTATATAACTACTAAAGCAAATTACATTTCTTCAATTCTATCTATGTCACGTGGCATACTCTTCATTCATGTCATCCACCTGTCGTCATTTCATTGGTCACGATTTTTTATAATTTACTGTAATTTTCTCAAAAAAAAAAATTAAATTTGGAAAATCGTGTGCAAAAATATTACAAAAATATTGCTTAAGATCTTTCAGATTAGAAAAAGATTTTTATGTGTTAATTTTCTAGATTTTGACCTCCCAATATCCTATTATTTTATTTTTATGATATGACGTATCACAAAAAGATTGATTTCTTAATAAATAAGAGAAATAATTATATTTTTGTGTTATTGTAGTGTTTTCAATTATATATTTTTATATATGTTGAAATCAATTTATTTAAATTTGTTAAAAATTGACCCATGATAATTTGATCAAATAAGATTTTTGGTATTAAAAATTCATGTATATTCGTTGTTTATTATATTTAAAATGTAAAATCTTAATTATATATCAATATCATTTTAAGATATAAACTTATTTTCATATAAAATTTTATATTACATAATACTCCTTACTACTAATTCACTATATCGAGTTATATAAACCCGCGCATGGTGCGAGACCTAGTCTAGTTTGTGTATAAAATTAAAAGGCTAAAATGACTTACGTTATATTACATGAAAAATAAAATCAAACCAACTTCATGTAATTCTATTAATTACTTAGTAAATAATTACCGTTGTGTAAATTAAATTTTTAAAAAATATATTAAAAAGCTAACTACTTATATGATACTAAACCAGAGGAATATAATCAGTATATCACATTTTTACTTAAAATTTAAAACAATTGAATCTCTAGTTTGGAAAATTTTAACCGTTGTACAGTTTTACCACGGATCTAATGAAAGAAAAAAAAGGAGGGTGTTTAATTTTTTAGCAAAACGCTTCGTTTTGATCTTTTGGACATATTTTTAAATTAGAAAAAATGGTTGATGTAAATTTATTTAGTGAAATCCTAAATTTATCAATGGAGGGAGCAACATTTATGAGGTACCAATTTCATTCAATTTTGGCATTGGATAGCCAATTTTTATATAGACTAGATACGGGCCTCGCGCTCCGCGCGAGAAAATTACGGATTTTCGTATGTGATTTAATATAGTTATACATTATTTGTTAATATGTTGTTGTTGTTATCAAATTTATTAATATTTGTAAATATAAATATTTTTTATTTCCTTATATTTATGTTTGAAGTAGTTTTAAAACATAATATTAGAATAAGTTTGCATTGTCATAAGAGAAGCTCACACATAAATTTACTTTGTGACTTAATCAAGTAGACTATAAATAAATATAAAATAGGGATATAAGAAAAATATTTAAATACATGCCCAAAAGTCCAATAGGAGGTGATTAAGAAATGAGTAATGCATTAAATTGGTACCAATTTCATTCAATTTTGGCAATAGACAGCCAACTTTTATATAGATAAGATAAGATGGAAATGTCATATTTTGAATTTGAAATTGGGCCTAATTAGTTATTGGGCCATAAATTAGAAGTTTAGGTGGACTGGAAAAAAAAAATCAAAACCAAAAATTATAAACGAAAGGGAATTAAATGTTGTCTTTAATTTGAATCACCCCCTAATTTTATACTCCTACTAGACTTTTCGGGTTCGCGCGTAGCGCGAATTTTACGGTCTATAAAACTTCACACCTTGCGTAATCGAAGAGTAGAAGATGATAAGTTTCATATAGATCCACTATAGACATATATTGGTGGGTCAAAATCTTCATTTGAGTGACATATTCGTAAACGTAGAAAAGAAATGAGAAAAAAAAATAAAAAAAATACATAAATTAGAAACAAAACATTAATTGGAGAATTTTATAATATATAATAATAATATTAAGATTATACGGAGTATTTTTTTAGATTTAAGTATTATTAAATAAATATTAGTATGAGATAAAAACAACAGCAAATTGAGAAAGAGTAGAGGAGAGCACGCATGATTAGACGATGACAAACCCCACTATCCCAATATTATACAAAAATCTCCGTCAAAGTATTCGCCTTCGTTCATTTCTTTCTCTCCCGTCTCTGTTTAGGTTTTCGGATTTTGCACCCACGAAGCTCCACCCTTCAAGCCTAATTTGCTGGGTGTTTCTTCTTTCTGTCGAATTCGTGACATAATCGGCGTTCTTGTTGACTCCGAGTGTTCAGAACAACCGGAAAGATGATAACAATAGAAGGGTCGATGGATTCGAACGTATTGGATGATATAATAAAGAGATTGTTGGAAGGAAAAGGGGGAAAACAAGTTCAACTATCTGAGGGCGAGATCCGGCAGCTTTGCGTCAACGCTCGGAACGTTTTTCTTTCACAGCCTAATCTTCTGTCCTTGCGTGCTCCAATCAGGATCTGTGGTTTGTTCCTTCTTTTGCTTTTTCTATCTGTTTGATATTTTTTATTCCGCGAGTCTTTTTTGAGTTTCTCTGTGTTGCATGTTGGGCTTTGTGATTTGCTTTTTAGACGTGTTTGGTCGACTTATTTGGTGCTTGAAGGGAAACTTATCATGGGTATTTTAGTGGATGTGGGATTTCTTGTGTTTCTTCAAGAATCTGTGATGTGAGTATTTCGTTTTGTTATCTTGTGAGATTTAGGATTTTTGAGCTGTTAATCTTCATGTGCCATGATGGATGATTACTGATTACAGATTACTGATTAGGGAAAAGTTATTGCAAAATTAGAATATCTGGGATGGATTGTGGTAATTAATTGGGTTTCGTAGTTGGTTTTCATTTTTAATTGTTTCTGATATTGGACCAATTTTGATTGTAATGGAAGCTGGTAGCTCTGAAGTTTGATCAGCTTTCAAGAATTTGAAGACACCCTTGCATTGAAAATTCTTGCTTGGCTAAACCTAGGAAATGTTGAGTTAAAAATGCATGTATTAATTTTCGGATGAAGAAAAACATTGGTCCCAGTATGTTGCCATGGCTTTTAGAATTAGCTATTATCACTGGCTTCGTAGCTTGTTGTGCTTTTCCAATGTGCTCCGTCCTCATCACCATCAAACATTTTCCTCACAATAATCATAATCTTTCCATAAATATCAGTATCAGTTTACAACTTAAGTTCGATACACTTCCATTCGTTTTTTCCTAGAGATTACGTCCAATACATTATCTGTCATTGTGATTTGTGACACCCAAACATCTGAAATTACAATATATGATTAATTTTTGTTTGCTTATGATGAGATATTATTTTAATCACATTAAACTCATTTGATCATGATCCATGGAATATCTATTCTAAAGTATTAAATCGTTATGGAACTCATGCAGGTGACATACACGGGCAGTATCAGGATCTACTCAGGATATTTGAGGTTGGTGGCTACCCTCCTGATGCAAATTATCTTTTTCTCGGTGATTATGTGGACCGAGGGAAGCAAAGCTTGGAGACTATTTGCCTACTCCTGGCACTCAAAGTACGATACCCGGAAAACGTCTATCTTCTGCGTGGAAACCATGAAGATGCAAAGATAAACAGAATATATGGATTTTATGACGAATGCAAAAGAAGATTCAATGTTCGACTCTGGAAGATTTTCACCGACTGCTTTAATTGTTTACCCGTTGCAGCACTCATTGATGAAAAGATAATCTGCATGCATGGAGGTCTGTCTCCAGAGTTACGGAAAGTGAAGCAAATAGGCGAGATTGAGAGACCGACCGATATTCCAGATAGTGGTCTCTTATGTGATCTTCTATGGTCAGATCCAGATTCAAGAGTTGAAGGTTGGGCAGGGAGTGATAGAGGCGTTTCATGTACATTTGGTGCTGATGCTATCTCTGAGTTTCTTGACAAGAATGATCTTGATCTAATTTGCCGTGGTCATCAGGTATGCCTCTCTATTTTACTGTTGGATATTTGTGAGCTTCTGATGATCTGCTTTAGGTTTCTGCACGATGCTGGGTTCCTTCTTAGCATCTAAGGGAAAAGAAAATATGGTTATCACCAAAATCACAAATTAATCAAGAAATACATTTTCTGTTGCAACATACCACCTTTGTCATCAAACCTGATAACTTGTCATTTGCATGACGGTTCATATGAGTTTCTAGGTGACATTTTGCTAGTTTTACATGTCGTTTTTGTGTAGATAACTAAAAAAAAAGTTCTGATGAATTCATATGATGGATTACAGGTGGTAGAAGACGGATATGAATTTTTCGCCCAGAGAAGATTAGTCACAATCTTTTCAGCACCCAACTATGGTGGAGAGTTTGACAATGCCGGAGCTCTCCTGAGTGTAGATAAATCCCTCGTTTGTTCCTTTGAGATCTTAAAACCGCGTGACTTACCCAGTAGTTCTAGGGCCAACCTTAAGAAGGTAAGCTTTCTCTTAGTGCATCCCACAAAAGTGTCAATTATTTGAATTCATAAATCTTAATACACTTAAAAAAAATAAATTCTCCTCTCATTGATCAGGTACCAAAAGCAGGAAGGGCGTGATACATCCATGTTCTCACACGAATATCACTTGATTAGGCAACTTATGTGTCAGCCTAATGTTGAAAACAAAGTTACAGAGTTTGGGATTGGATTCTTCAAGAAAAGGAAACAACTTGTCTAAAAAAACATTGCAGCTGTAAATGACCATCCTCAGCATCATCTTTCTGTACAAGAATCGAGTTCTCTTCTCTTTTTCGTTTCCTTCTCTTGATTGAATTAGACATTTCTCCTGAACTATACAGAGAGCCAAAAATGGAGATCCCACGTACTTGGAAGTGTATTATCTTCTACTAATTGTTACTTGGTGTTTTTAGCCTGCCATTTATTTTTTATTGTTTTAACTTTTTTTTTTGTGTAATTCTCAGCCTGCCATTTACTTGGTACTAGAAACGGGTACCCTTACGCGCGGGTAATTTGGTTTGATTTTTTGTTTGTTTCTTTTTGTGTTTGGTTTGATTTTTTGCTTGTTTCTTTTTGTGTGTTTTTATTGCTCAAGTTTTTTTGCATTTTATGTTTTTTTTCCCTCCTACTCCGTATTTAATTGAATAAACTCCACATTTATCCTTTTTGATTGACTTCACGTTTAATAACTTCTTAGCAATTTCTTCTTAGTATAAACCCTTAGTGTGATATGTGTATAGTTTGATGTGCGTATACTTGTAATTCTATTGTAGATCACATGAATTAATTGTGTGTAGGTTATAATGGGCCTAGTATGTTTTTGTAGTAGTTATTTTTTTATGGATCAGGTCCATAGCATCTTCGAATTTGTAGGTCTAAAATCTAATTGAACAACAAGGCAATGAAAGGCTTACAAAAGAAAGGAGGTGAGTGAAAAAACTTGATAATGCATTAAATTGGTATCAATTTCATTCAATTTTGGCATTGGACAGCCAATCTTTATATAGACTAGATACGGGAGCGCGAGAAAATTACGGATTTTCGTATGTGATTTTTATATAGATAAGATAAGATTATCTTAGTTCCTTGCTTGATGCTGCAGTCTTGAAACAAGTTTTTGAAACTTGGAATTATTCCAAGAAGAGTGTTAGATTCAGCGTCTGTGTCATGTGCTAAATATTTTGATTTGACTGTATAACAAGATATGTCAAGCTCTGACGTTTGATTAGATACTTTAGACCTAGTGTTGAATATTCTTAACGTGAAAATCACTTCACTTTATCATTCCACCACAAAAAAAAAATTGAACTGGACTTAACTAAAAGTATAAATGAAGTCTAGTTAAATGTATAATCTCAACGTGGAAATTACGGATCACCTATCGTATATGTTCATTGACAATGATAAGGTATTCAATTGTACGAAAACTAAACATATGATTTAGGATATCAAACACAAAAATAAAAGTGGCATGAGTATATGAATACAATCTAAGGCAGCCTTTAAATGATAAACATCTTAAATATCATCACCAAAAATCTTAAACACACTGCATGGAAGTCTATGATGACAATCGTTACACCACATGGTCCGAATAACAACTGAACCGCAATGCAAGATGAGCTTGAAAAAAATCATCTCTTTTTTGTCAGATTAGTAGGAGACATCTGCCCAGTCTTAGAATCTGTCCTCTTATAAGTTCGATATACAGCTGCTTGCTTTCTTCGCTGGTTGTAGTTTATGCTCCTTTTGCTGTCAAGTTCAAAGTTTTGTGAGCCAATATTTCAGTATGTAGCACTAGCAAGACCCCATTTTGGCAAGATAAAAAGCACAGCATCAAAGTTCTCAGCCAATGAGATGAGTTTTAAAATGATATTTGAGGTTATTTCATTTCCACCAAAAACTGAAAAATCAACAAGTTCAAGATTGTAATACAATTACATAGTCTGACAAAGTGACAAACTGACAATAGGCTAGACATGCTGACAAAAAGATAATAGACCAGATCAGGCACTGCATTTAGTTCTTTAATGATCAAATAATTGGAACCCGATGGTGATTTAAACAAGAACTTTAAAAGTTCTGTTCCAGTTAATTGCTTCTGACAAAATGAATGTGTGGAATTTTCTTGGTAGATATGGACAATTTTCTTTCATCATCAACAATAAAATGAACAATTTATTCTATAATAAAACAATCTCCACAATCACCAGCATTCTACTTGAGCTGCTTCTGCTACATGCTAAAAACGACCAAAACTAGTATTCCTGCGGTTTTATTGCATGCAACTGCACGATTGAATATATAAATGGCCCTCTCTAGGTGCAGGAGTTGTTCTACATCTCCTATAAATTTTGTTAAGCCATCAACTTTTAAAGAGTAAACAATTAAGCAAATAATAGGAGGAAGGAGAAGTGCAAGTCCATGGATACTTTCTACCCTTATCCAGACAGTGTAACAATTTCAGCATATGAAGTAATGGCAAAAGGCACTTGAGGTGAAAAGCTAGAAGGGAGTCCGTACCATATAAATAAGAGTCCTGCAGTAAGAACCAATCCCCCTACAGCCCATGATACTCGTTCTCTGAATGGCATCTCCCTTACCCATTGTTGGAAATCTTCTGGCACCCTAAAGCTATTATCTTTCCTCAAGTTCCCAGGTCTATATTCCTTCCATGAATCTTTAATAGAATCTAGACTTGCTTTTCCTCCATAGCATGATGTTTCTTCATTGTGAACCCTGTGTTTCTTAACGACAAATCCTGCAGCTCGGCAGAGTTCTGTCCCATTAGACACCCATTCAGAGGCTCTACCACAAACAAAATCATTTACTCCACATGGTGATATGACCTGAGATATAATACCTACTCATGTAAGTAGATACTCTATTTACTGATGTTATAAAAACATTTGATTTGATCTATAATAAAGCATTACCTGTGTCTGTGCATTTAGTGAAAAATAAGCACTAGAGCAAGCTTGAAACACTCTGTCACAAAACGATCCACAAATAACTGGAGGACCGGGTTGCACTCCAATATTAGGATCACAAATTGAGCATTCAAGTAATTCCCAGAGATGTAAACAGTCTTGATCAGCTTCTCCTGTTGTGGCCAGCTTTCTCACAGAGAGCAAAGCGTGATGTGTTTGAGTGACATCACAGCATGTTTTCCTACGGTACATCCTGCAGAGTGTCAAATCTCTGGTCTTTTTAGGAGGCTTTCCTTCCCATGAGAAGGGATGAAAGCGGCCACCCGGAGAAACACAGACTCCACTAGATTTTTCTGCACTAGCAAAAACCAAGGTCATGCATTCAGTATTGCGATTCACAGCCTTGTACAAACTTTTGACAATCATTTTACAATAGTTTGAATGTTTCTGGAAGTAGAATCCTAAACATGGTCCACTGGGAATCATATATTCATATTTGCAGATTTTGCATATTAGCAGTATCACAAGATGATGTATACAAGCAGTGATTGATATACATGAAATATAAATCTAACAAAGATAACAATGAGAATTTAGATCATAACAGAAAGGAAAGTCAACTGGGTGAGGAACAATTACAAAGTATTGTCATAAGAAAATGAATCCCTATCTCAACTCAGGCACAACTCAACAGAAAGAGTAGAGTTAAACATCAAAATCACAGAAAAAACTAAACAAATCAATCATCTAAAGGACGTCACTATAGCAGCAATGAATCCATTTAAGGGGCAATTCATATTAACAACGGATTATAAATTAGGGTTTTGCAATCCGCAAAAGAAACAGTTAGAATTTGAAGAAAATCAGTACATATAAACATAAGAGTCGGACTGGTCGGAGCGATTAGAGATCTATGGAGGTCGAAGTACCGGAGAAGGACAAGGGGAGAAGAATGGCGAAGAGTAGGAGCAGCAAAACAACGTCGTCCTTGAATCTCATAAAATTCGCCATTGCAGAAGCATAGTCTTGATGAGTTTACTTTTCCTAGCGCAGTCTAGTCTACCAAACGTGAGAGTAGTTTCATCTCCGTAAACGTGCTTACAGGCTACAGTTCTCGCGTCGGCTTCTATTTTTTTACAACTGACACCGCTTTCGGCACGTTTCGAATGCGTCCAAAACATTTTAAAAATATCCGATTCAGTTTTGGGCGCACCTGACGACAAAAAAAAATTGATGCACCCGAGATGCGCCCAAGATTGACCCAGTTTAAAAAAAAAAATTGAATGCGCCCAAAGCGGGTGCTAGTTATAAAAAACCGGATGCAGGGTTAAACGACCTTTTTTTGGGTAGTTCTTTGCGCACTTCCATACCTTCTTCATACACCCCTGAATTTACTAAAATATCCCTCTTAGATTAAAAAATTACAACCATCACAAACTCTTCCTCCTCTTTGATTTAATGTCATTTCATAAAGAGAAATTGCACCCATATCCCATTTTAATATATCATTTACAAAAATACCTATTTATTTTAATTTTTGCAAATATACCCCAATGACATTAAATTTTATAAGGGTGACATTTTTTCTTCATTATTTATGCTTTTGCAAATATACCCCGACATTTTATTTACTAAGACCGACATTTTTATTAATAAGCCCGACATTTTTTCTTCTACACTTGTTCATTTTCAAAATACCTTATTTGGTGTATTTTTGCAACTCTAAAATAATTTGGTTATTAATGCAAATCACATATTGTGATGGGGTATATATGCAAATCTGTGTTTCATAACTCAACCGCATCTAATATCTTCCCACTACAACAACACCTCAACCGCCGACAATCCCTCTCTCAAAATCCATTAGCCTAGTTGATAATGTTGGAGTCGATTCCCGGGTCCCTCGCGAGGCCCATAAGGATCAACCCAATTATAACACGTGACCCGGGTCGATCACAAGGTTGGCCCATATAAGCGGAAGCGGCCCATGAGCAAGAAAGGCCCAAAGAGGAAAGCCTGATAAGCTCGGGCTATGGAAGGGCAAATTCGGAATTGACCCGGATGGGACCCAGGCGAGGGTATAAAATCCTAACTGAAAGGAGAGAGAAGGGACAGAGCATCATTACCAGAAAATCTCCTCCCCCTTCTTCCTCTCGAGAGCACAAAAACATAGAAGTTTATCTTAGCTTCAATTCACCCAAACGACCTTATTTCCAAGGCGTTTGGACGATCGGTATTTGGATTCCAACTCTCGGTGCCACGATCAAGCTTTTGTGATAAAAATGAGTGAATTCTGAGGTGATTTGTGTAAAGTGTGAAAACGAGCTTTTGAAGCTTGTTAATGGAGTTTTGAGCATTAGCATTTTCCCTTCCTTTTACTCTATTTCCTCCTTGTTTGTGTCATTTTGCTTTGCTCCCTTTTGCTCTTTTGCACATTTGCTGACTTGGGCGTCGGAGAGCCAAATCCGGAGCCTCCTCCCTCTTGATTTGGTTGTGCAGGTGTTTGAGAGATCAAGAACAAGCAAATTGCTCATGGAGAAGGTGGCGGAAGGCAGAGTTTGATCGAGCGAGACGTATTCATCAAGTTGTTTGTCCGGAAGTGTGGAAGAGGTCCTTGGCATTTGACTGAAGATTTGTTCTCCCATACCTCGCGAGGTGTTGTGTCGCGAGGTAGCATTTTCTGGGCTCCAACACTGGCGCCGACCGTGGGGACCTCCTCGCGCAAGTAAGGCATTCAACGAAGTCTCGTGAGATTCGTAGTGATACAGAAGTTGAAAATGAACACTGGAGGCGAAGGAAGTGGTGCAGTCAACAACACCCCCTTTCAGACGAGAACGCAACAAGAGGTGATCAACTTGCGAGCACCACTTCCACGCGTAGAAGAGGAAGAAATTGTAGTCGCAGGAGAGCAACTGGTTCAGTTTCGCACATTCCTTCAGACGCAAGAGCAAAGTGCAGGAAGGGCTCAGGGACAAGAACAACTGAGAGCTATATCACGCGAGGTAGGGCAAAATCAGGGTAATCAGGAACACGCCGTGGCAGAAGAGAGTGCCGAGCATGTCCCCGACGACAGAGTCTCTATGTCGCGTAGGCCAGGGGTCGACAGGCACGAGAGAGCTAGCCACCCCAGCAGATTCGATCTAAATCAGGCGCCCGAGAGCTATCAAGAGCACCAATCAAAGAGGGGAAGGCCTAATGCAAGAGGCTACGGACCTCGAGCAGAACGCGAACCTTCCTGCTACCATTATGAGGGCGAACCCTACTACTCTCAGGCACCCTACCCGCACCAGGCTTACAAGGCTTACCGCCCTATCAATCCTCCAACTCTCTTTGGCCCAACCGCTTTCGCTGATCACATTACCAGGTCAGTCCCTCTACCAGACTTCAGGTTCCCTGTGATCAAAGAGTACAATGGCAAAGGAGACCCAAGCGAACATCTGGCAGGCTACAAATATGCCATGCTCGCGAGGTGCCCGGACGAGGCCACAATGTGTAAAGGTTTCCCAGGCACTCTCGCGGATGCGGCTATAACATGGATGCTTAATCAACCCTCAGGGAGCATCGCTTCGTTGGCAAACTTGGAAAGGAGCTTTCTCTTACACTTTGGCTCCTCTAAGAAAAGAAAGATGACTATGTAAGAGGTAGTAGGTGTCAAGCAGGGTCCTAACGAGTCACTCGAGAGCTATGTCAAGAGATTTTCTGAAAAGATTCTGGAAGCAGAGGACTTTCATGATAAGACCGCCAGAGTCGTGCTCTTAGATGGTCTAACAGATGCTTCAAGCAATATCTTTATCGCAAGAAGGAGTTGGATTATCAGAGTATGCTCGAGAGAGCATATACAGAGATACACGTCGAGGCTCACACCAACCTCGCGACCAAAGGTAATAGCCAGGGTAAAGCCACTCAGAACCAGAAGAAAGATAATCAGAATTGGGGTAATAAACGACATCAGAACAGTCAGAGTAAGGATCAGAACGACTCGCGAGCGCCAGGTTTACAGATCCAGGATCAGAATCAGGGTCAGAATCTGTTCAGAGGCCAGAATCGTGATCAAAATCAGTTTCGCTCACAGAACTTTGTATCCGAACAAGACAATGGCCGCGAGGGTCACAGGGGATGTGGTCGCGGACGAGGTCACAACGCGCCAACTGTATGGTGCGAATATCACAGGGTAGATACTCACCCTACAGAAGAGTGCCAGTCGCGACCACACCACCAACAAGAACAAGAGGTGTTAACAGAACAGAGAGGAAACGACAACACGGGCCGAGGCGACCCGAGAGGGGGTGCAAGGGGAAGAGGCAGAAATCAAGCCGACGCGAGGCAGCAGACTCTAGGGAGAAACAACCAAGACCCAGGTCCTAATCGCAACCAAAATCAGAATTTCCCTCGTCTGGATGGTCATGTGGGCACCATCGCGGGTAGGCACATACCTATTGCCCCGAGTAAGCGAGAGTAAAGGCTCATGAACAACGCACCTAAGCCTCAAGGCCTCCCCGTTTACAGCAACGCGAGACCAAAGTCAGGACCCTATACACTCGCTTTCAGTGACAAAGAGGTTGATAACTGGGCTGTCGAGGCCGCGGACCCGCTTGTCGTCCATGCTCAGATCGGGACCAAACTGGTGAAAAGGATTCTCGTAGACACTGGGAGTTCGGCTGATATTCTGTACTGGGATGCGTTTGAAAAGATGGGCATTGACGCGTCAATACTCAAACCAACTAAGACTACTCTGGTGGGTTTCGTGGGCGACAGGGTGAAAGCCCTGGGCGTCGTGACCTTGGATCTCATCCTTGGGGAAGAAGCCGGACCAAGAAAGTCAGAAAAGATAGATTTCATGGTAATCCCGATTTCGTCGTCCTATAACGCGATCATGGGACGCGAGACCCTGTGCAAGTTTGAAGCAGTTGTGTCAATCTGCCATTTCTGTCTGAAATTCCCAACGCTGTCGGGAGTAGGGGTCGCGAGAGGGAATCGAGAAGAAAGTCGAATTTGTTACGTATCATCTGAGAAAGGCAATACCAAGGCTTTGTTCGCTAATAAATTGTTCATCCCAGGGTTGCCTCACGTAATTGGGGAAGCAGAGTTAGAAGTGCGCGCATCTCCGAGATCGCGAGATACAGATGAAGAGGAAGGGGGGCATAAACCACATTTTGATGTGTTTGATAAGCAGACAATCACTCCTTTCCTCAACAAGGAAGAGAAACTGTACGTGGGGGGTAGGCTGGACTAGAAGGTCATGCAAGATATCGAGACATTGCTCGCGGGCTCGCGGGACGTCTTCGCCTGGACTCCAAAGGATTTGAAAGGAATACCCGCGAGTGTGATGACCCACTCTTTGAATATCAGTTCAGACTTTAAACCACACAGACAGAAAAAATGAAAGCAAGCAGGTCCAAAGAACGCGGCCTCAACGGTTGAACTTGCGAAACTGTTGAAAGCGGGATTCGTAAAACCGGTGCAGTATCCGACGTGGCTCTCGAATGTCGTGATGGTTGAGAAAAATCCAAAAGGCACAGGGAAGTGGCGCATGTGTGTAGACTTCACCGGACTCAACAAGGCGTGCCCCAGGGATAGCTACCCACTCCCCTCGATCGATCAGTTAGTTGACTCGACTGCAGGGCATGAGGCTTTGAGCTTTTTAGACGCGTACTCAGGGTACAACCAGGTCATGATGAACCCGGCTGACTCAGGGCATACAACGTTCATAACAGACAAGGGGACGTTCTGTTACAAGGTCATGCCCTTTGGTTTAAAGAACGCGAGGGCTACATTTCAGAGGTTGGTCGACATGATTTTCAGTGATCAAAGAGGTGACACAGTAGAGGCTTACGTAGACGATATAGTGGTTAAAAGTAAAAAACAGAAGGACCATGCTCGCGACCTGTCTGAGGTGTTCGAAACTTTGAGGAAATACGGTATGAGTCTCAATCCGGAAAAATGTGTGTTCGGAGTCACAGAGGGCAAGTTCCTAGGTTTCCAGATCAGTGCTCGTGGGGTCGAGGTCAACCCGGATAAAGTCAAAGCGGTAATCGACTTAAACCCACCCAGGTCTACGCATGATGTTCAAAGATTTGTAGGAAGAGTCAATTACCTCGGGAGATTCTGTGCAAAGCTCGCGGAGCACAATCTCCCCTTCTTCGATATCCTCAGAAAACCTAAGAACTTCGAGTGGACAGAAGAATGCGAGAAAGCTTTCGCGAGCCTCAAAGAACACCTTGCAAAGCTCCCTACCCTCGTATCACCAATCCTAGGAGAAGATCTACAGTTGTATTTAGCAGCAGGCACGCGTGCCATCAGTGCGGTACTCGTTAGGGAACAACAAGTTCCAGTTTATTTTGTCAGCAAGGCGCTCTTATCAGCAGAAACCAGATACTCACCCATTGAGAAAGCTGTCCTAGCATTGGTAACCGCCGCTCGCAAGCTCAGACCATACTTTCACGCTCACCCTATCGAGGTATTGACAGATCTACCCCTCCCCTCCTTCATGAATAAACCAACTACTTCAGGAAGACTCGCGATGTGGGAAATTGAGATGACAGAATTTAATGTGGTATACAAGCCTCGTCCGGCCATCAAGGCACAGGCTTTGGCCGACTTCATCGTGGAAACAAGTTTCTGGGAACTAGAGAGGAATGATATAGCACCCGAGGACCCCGCGTGGGTCATGCACATCGATGGGGCAACAAACATAGATGGTTGCGGCGCATGAGTTGTATTAACCTCCCCGACAGGGGACACAGTCGACCACACCATCGCATTGAAGTTCAAAGTCACTAACAATGTGGCAGAGTATGAAGCGTTGATCGCAAGGCTGGAGATCGCGATCAACGCGAACATCAACGTCGTGAGATGTTGCTGTGACTCACAAATTGTCATGAATCAAATTCAAGGAACTTATGAGGCCCGGACGGGAAATCTCCCCAGATATCACGCGAGAGCGTCCACATTGATTTCCCTGTTTAGGCACTTCGAGATAAAGGCAATCCCGAGGGAGGAGAATGTGAGAGCAGATGAGCTCGCGAAGCTTGGCTCGCAAGCTCAATATGCTGACATGGGGCATTTAGGTGGAAATTCAACCATCTTACTCAAGGATGGGAAGAGTCAGTATTTCTGGCTGGTAAGATCAGAAAACGTTGTTAGCAATCAGGTTGAGCTAATGGAGATAGATGAGCCAGTAAGCGACTGGCGTACTCCAATTATTGAGTACTTGGTAAACGGAGCGGGACCGTCGGACCCCAAAGAAATGAGGAGACTAGTATCACAGGCCACACGCTTCTACATGAATCGCGGGAGACTATACAAAAGGGGATATGGGCCACGCGGGCTCAGATGCTTATCAGAAATAGACAGTCAAGTGTTGATAAAGGAATTGCACGCGGGGTTATGTGGAACCCACACGGGGTGGAGACCCATGGTCTTTAAAGCACTCAGGCAGGGGAATTTCTGGCCTACCATGAAACAACATGCACAACGCGAGTCTCAGAGTTGTAAACCGTGTCAGTACTTTGCTCTGACTTCCCATCAACCCGGGGTGGAGCTTCAGATAATGACTAGTCCTTGCCCCTTCGCGATGTGGGGACTAGACCTGCTGGGCCTTCCAAACCAAAAGCACCTGGACAGCTCGAGTACTGTTTGTGCCTAAAAATACGACGAGTGTGGAACGCATGAAAAGCTACGCGTAGGAAGACTGTGTCGACGCGACGAGAGAAGTGAAGGATGTCGTCAACGTGACGAGACGTGGCAAAGGTCTCGTTTCTCTTGAAGATTTGGTCGGCCGAGCATATTTTATCTTATTCCTTATTATATTCTTGTAATTGGTAAAAGATACGGCAAAGAATATATTTTACCTTGTTTGTTATATCGTTATTTAGATAAAAGGAAGAGATAAGATTTCGTTTCCTAAAAGATATTATTAGGGTTAGCCTATAAATAAAGGCTAACGCCTGCTTTGTAATCATTCGGCCACCATTATGAGTAATACTAAGTTCAAGCTTCAACCCTAAATTCCTCTCTCGTTCAATATTGTTCTTGAGTGTTGCGATTATACCGTACTCTTTATCTTCTCGTAGGTAATTTCGCTACAAACAATTGGCGCCCACCATGGGGCAAGATCAAAAAGGTGTCGTCTTGACATACGAAGGGAACGACCTCACCCGCAGAAGCCATGAAAGGTTCTAAATCGATCAAAAATCTCTGAAACGAAGCCTTTACCGTGTTAGGAGGTCCGCCATCCTACACGACCTCCGGCGCCAAAAGACTCTCAAGAACAATCGAAGGACAGAACGATTTCATTCCAACTCGCCACTCCAGAGCAGCCAATGGCGATTTGCCTATCACGTTCGAAGGCCCAGACGAAAGAATCAAGCATCACGATATCCTGGTAATCTCCGTGGTGATTCGGAATTGCAACGTGAAAAGAATCTTGGTAGATAACGAAAGTTCAACAAACATCATCACTCTCTCCGTTGTTCTCGAACTCGGACTCTCAGTCGACGATGTCGTCGGGGAGCGTATCCATTTGAAAGGCTTTAGCGGAGAAATCTCCGAGATGTTAGGGGAAATCACCCTCGAGACGGTGGTCCAAGGCGTCAATCTCTCGACCAGATTCGTCGTGATGGGAGCGGAGTCGCCTTACAACACCATCCTTGGACGGAACACCACGAAGAAGCCTTTATAGAGCTTAAGAGTTATCTGACAAGCCCACTACTCCTATCAAAGCCTAAAGAAGGAGAGCCTTTGTTCGTATACCTAGCAGTCTCTGAAATTAATATCAGCGCCGTTCTCGTAAGAGAAGAAGGGGAGGAGCAACAACCCGTCTACTACGTAAGTAAAACGCTATCGTCAGCGGAAACGAGGTACTCCGCCATGGAAAAGCTGACGTTGGCATTAGTGATGGCATCGGTGAAATTGAAACCCTACTTCGAATCCCATACCATCATAGTAAGAACCACATCGCCTTTGAAGAATATAGTGAAGAAGCCAGAACTGTCCGGAAGAATGACGAAGTGGACGGTTCATCTCGGCGGCTACGACATCATCTACAAAGGAAGAAAAGCAATCAAATCCCAAGCGTTAGCAGATTTCGTGGCAGATTTCAGTCCAACCCTAGAGCAAGAAGCAGTCTCACAGGTAAACAAGGTAGAATTCGCAAAGTGGACCTTGCACACGGATGGAGCGATGAACCAGAATGGGGTAGGACTGGGCATCGTCCTGAAATCACCACAAGGGGATAGGATCGTCCAAGCCATAAGGTGTGACTTCAAAGCGACGAACAACTAAGCCGAGTATGAAGCCTTGATCGCCGGTCTACGCGTCTCCATCGACCTACAGGTTCAAAAACTTGACGTCTATTGCGATTCGTTGCTGGTAGTCAACCAAATCTAAGGTGAATACGCCACTAAAGATTCGAAGATGACCTTGTACCTCGAAGTAGTAAAGGGATTGCTCAAGAAAATCGAAAGCTGCAAAATCAGACAGATCCCCAGAGACGCTAACGCACAAGCCGACGCATTGGCAAAGCTAGGTTCATCAATTGACCCGAGAGAATATCAAAAGATCTCGTTCCTCCACCTCAACAGCGCGTCTATCAATAAAGAGGCAATTCCCAAGCAAACACTCACAGTAAGGAGTCAAGATTCCTGGGCGACGCCTTATTACGAGTGGTTACAGCACGGACGCCTCCCGGGTAACGCGTATGAAGCGAGGCTATTGAAGCAAAAAGCGACCACCTTTATAGTGGACAAGGGCCAATTACTAAAATGGTCGTCGAACGGCGTGTTCTTAACGTGCCCAACAGAGGAAAAGATCCAAGATATTCTACGCGAGCTACACAACGGAGAGTATGGAAATCATTCAGGAGGAAGAAGCCTGGCGGCCAAAGCACACTCGGCGGGGTATTATTGGCCTACGATGAGACAAGACGCAATGAATCACGTCAAGAGGTGTGACCCTTGCCAAAGACACGCCCCAATCCCGCATCAGCCGGCAGAAAAGCTCCACTCCATAACGTCTCCTTGGCCGTTCATGCAGTGGGGGATGGATATAGTAGGACCTATGCCCCTAACCCTAGGGCCAAAGACACTAATGCTCGCCGTCACAGATTACTTCTCCAAATGGATAAAGGCCAAAGCGTTCAAGAACATCAAAGATTCCCATGTCATCTCCTTCATCGAAAGAAACATCATCATGAGATTCAGAATCCCCCACACCATTGTATGCGATAACGGATCGCAATTCATTAGCAAGAACATCGTATCGTTCTGCGAGGAAAAAGGGATATGTCTAGTCTACTCGACGCCGAGATACCCTCAAGCGAACGGACAAGCAGAATCAAGTAACAAGGTCATTGTAAGCAACCTCAAAAAGAGGATAGAAGAATGCAAGGGAAATTGGGCGGACCAACTCCAGGCTATAGTATGGGCCGACAGAACGACGCCTAAGAGAGCGACGGGAAGAACACCATTCTCTCTCGTGTATGGTTGCGAAGCCGTCCTGCCAATTGAGGTGGAAGTACCAACAGAAAGATATCGGTCTCTCCCTGAAGAAAGAAATACTCCAATTATGACGTTCATGATAGATACGGTCGACGAGATAAGAGACAACGCATCATTGAGAACGGCAGCACATAAACAAATTGTTGCCCGAAGCTATAACCGACGAGTAAAAGCAAGAACTTTCCAAGTAGGAGACTGGGTCTTAAGAAAAGTATTTCCAAATACTGAGGATAAGAGCGTCGGAAAGCTCGCCGCGTCCTGGGAAGGTCCATACCAAATAGCACAAGTCGTAGGGCGAGGAGCCTACGAACTCGTTACACCAGAAGGAGTGCCATTGATGCGTTCGTGGAACGCGACACATCTTCAGAAATATTACCATTAGAGAACGTGATAGTTGATTTGATTTTTACTTATTCCTATGCATATTTTAGATTTCTCATTATGTTCAAGCATGTTTTAGCGTCGAAACGACACAGGGGTAGACGTCTTAGTCCATCAGAATTCATGAAGTCTTCATTAATACATAAATATGCACCTTTTTATCTGATATGCAATGCCTGCCGAGTTGTTTCATTTCAAAGTACTTGCTCTGTGTCTATGACGTAACATCAAGCTTAATAAGGCCGCGGCGAAAATCCGCGGCGAGGGCGAATTTTGTTATCATACGCGTTTAAGGCTCTATCTACGCGTATTCAACGTTAGCCGAACCGCCGACTCCGAGTCGACGCTTCCCATGATTGTTAGCGACGTGTGGCAATTGTCATGGGGAATGAAGCCCGACACCTCACGAAACCGGCACGGTCCTCTGAGCGAAGAAGGGAAACCTATCGCCACGACCACTCTCCAGGAACGCGTACTTGCGCCTTCCACGGCCCCTCTGAGAGTCATGAATCCACGGGCAAAACGCCAAACCGGCAGGGATGCGTCCACCGGCATCGTAAGTCCTAACAATCTAGAAATCGGACGCCACACGATGAATAGGCCCGTCGATTAAAAGAGTTGGACGTCGACCTAACGCTAGCGTGAGGCAACGGACCCACCTTAAAAGTAAGGGGTAACGTCACAAGCTGATAAAATCACACGCTGACCTATGTCCGCTACTCGCTTCAGGGTTCGGAGGAAATGATGGACCCAACCTTCATGTAAGCCGGCAACGTAACTAAAGCAACCGCGATGACCACAATGATACCAGGGGTAGGAAAAATGAAACCTCGAAGTCAAAGATCGACCTACGCGTCACAAGTAAAAAATGTTTGGCAAACCCGACTCCATAAAAGATTCGAAGTCAGATTCGCCAAAAGGGGATAGTAGTCCCACCAAAGGTTAAAGATAAATGAAAGCCTTACGCAAAGAAAGAAGCAACAAACGTCCAATACGTATTCAAAAAAAATTCGCCACACAAGAACGTGGCGAAAAGCTAATGTTCCACAAAAGCAAAAATGCAAACAAGCAAAAAGATGAAAGCTGGCTAAACTAAGAAGAAGGAGATACATCCTTATCCGCGGAAATGACGTCGCCATCTAAAGTAACATCCGCGTCATTAGACGCCAAGACTGGTGAACTTGAAGATACGCGTAGAAGAGAAACCCCCTCGGGCGGAACGGGATAAAGAACGGAAAATTCACCACGCTCGCGTTCTATATCCCAATCTACGTGACGACCCGTACGAAACTCCTCCATAATCTCAATACGAGATGACCACAAATTGTAAGTACTAGTCTCTCGCAAGTTCTTCTCGTACACCTTTGCTTTCTCCTCTGCGTCAGCCTCAAGGGACGCGACCTTTCCATTCAACACCTCGACGCGTCGCGCCAACACACCCCTCTGTTTTGTTGTCTCCAACGTCTCCATATGAGCATCCTTCTCAGCCGTCGTAAGACGAGCAATCTTCTTATTAAGATCTTTAATCTTCTTACCAAGATCACTCACCTCACCCTTCAAGGCTTCCTAGGACTCAGAACGCTTATAAAGACATTCCCAGGAACACAACGAAGCTTGGAAGGCCTAAAAGGATCCCAACAGATAAGAAACGACATAACAACAAGAAGAAACGAAAAGATAAGAAAAAGTACACACATGCCACTGTGCTACGAGAGAATCGCCCAAGACGTCTACGGCTTGCATAGACAGATAATGGTTCCAAGAAGAAGTAGAAGCCAAAGCTTGTATCACAGGGATAAAGTTACGCATAGGCGCTACAGGACGAGACACTATCGCAGGAAAATCGCTTGCTTCAACGTACGTAACGGAAGCTGCTCCAGGATCTGTTGTTTTACCCTTCTCGCTCTCCTCCAAAGGATCCGCGAGTAATTCCTCTACCCCTACGCGTAGGGACGCGTCTGAAGACAGTTGCACCCCCGTAACTGGTAGAATCTCCTCCTTTACGCATGACGGAGTAGAAACCGCCCCTTCCTTCGTAGCCCTTGACTTTTCCTCTGAAATACATCTCCTCTTCGCGGTAATCAAGTTGTGAGCAGATTCTTGACGAGTACGAGACGCGACACCTGAAACAAGAGTGCGTTTAGAAGATAAAGAAAAAACAAAGGAGGTAGAAAAGCAACGTGTAATTCGCCAAGAAAGCTCACCTCGAGAAAGAGTAGGGGTCGCGAGACGATACCCCTTCCCGTCACGGCCGGTAAAGGTGCGTTCTACCAATGGAATCGCCATGATCTTCTTAGTAATCTCCTCTGATTCCTCTCGCGCCACAATAGCATGGATATCAATTACGCAAAAAATCACACGCAAGAATAAGCGTCAAGGTGCATAAGTCTAAAAAAAATCGTAAAGGATAAAGAAACATACTGGAAGGAGTCCATTCTTCAAGCAAGAAAGCGCAATCTTTCCCCAAGGTAGACTTCCTGATAAAGTAGAACTTATCTGCCCAACCTCGGTCGGACGAAGTTCCCTCGTTCATCAAAGGAGGAACCCCGGCGCGAGATTTAATATTGACTCTACCCGCCGAAGGAGTGGAGAGTATGCAAGAGTGCATGACGTCGGCGATCGTGAACGCGATGTCGAAATTAGCCAGAATATGGCCCAACATCGCCAAGCCCCTCCAAGCACTCGGAAGAACTTGCCCGACCGCGATACCCAAAGTAGTCAAGAAAGAATGAACTAAAGGAGAAAAAGGAAAATGGTGTCTGACCAAGAAGGGGTACTCGTAGACACAAATCCATCCCGGGCGCAAGGCGTCAGCGAACACGTCAAAGGGAGGAATGGCAATTTCCACGTGAGCATAGAGCCCTGCTATGGAACGAAAGAACTCGATGTTGCGAGCTGAAGAAGAACGGCGGTTAGCATCGTTAAGGATCATCTTGGGATCGTAGATAATTGGATCCATTAAGAAGAGAGAGGGTAAAGGTTAGGGTTTGCAAGAAAATTACGTATGAGAAGAAGGAAGCCGAAGCGTGTTTAAATAAGGAAAGGAGATCTCGTCCGAGATCTTCCAAAGAATCAATTTGTTTGTTACCGTTAGGACAAATCCGAACGTTGGGGAAGTAGCCGTTGGAGCGGATGTGAGTCGGTCAGCCGCGTTAAATGAGAATTGAGGAGGAGACGTTATTACGAAGTTAGGATCTCGGGGTGAATGAGTATTCAACGCGTTATCTTCTCGTAGGTAATTTCGCTACAAACAAGTACATAATTGTAGTAGTCGATTATTTCACCAAGTGGATTGAAGCTGAGGCACTCGCGAGCACGACTGTTTCTGCTGTTAAGAAATTCTTGTGGAGAAACATCATTTGCAGGTATGGACTCCCTCACGAGATAGTCACAGACAGGGGTCCGCAATTTAACTCACCCCAGTTGCTCACGTGGTGCAATGACATGGGAATTGCGCTAAAGATCGCGTCAGTAGCCCACCCCCACTGTAATGGCCAAGTGGAAGCAGTGAACAAGAGCATTTTCATGGATATGAAAAGACGTCTAGAAGGCTCTAAAGGCAAATGGGCCGAAGTACTACCCCTTGTGCTTTGGGCTAACAAAACCACAGTAAAAAAAGTCACAGGAGAAACACCTTTTGCTCTCGCCTATGGCGTGGAAGCCACAGTGCCAGTCGAGTTCATTATCCCCTCCGATCGCGTCTTTCACTACGACCCGACAGCCAATGACGAAAGAATGCAACTAGAATTGCAAATGAGAGACGAGGGTCGCGACCTGGCCACAATCAGAGTCGCGAATCATAAGGCTAGCGTCGCGAAGTACTATAACAAGCACGTCAAGGTGAGAGGATTTGTCAAAGGAGATCTCGTACTCCACAAGACAGAAGGGGGAAAGCTTGACCGCAACTGGGAAGGACCCTACATCGTAGATCGCGAAGTCGCACCCGGGGCATATCGCCTCAAAGATCACTCCAGGAATCATGTTGCCAACTCTTGGAACGTGATGCGACTTCGTCGCTTCTACGCCTGATCCTCCCAAAAACCTAGGTATGACTCGTAAATGTTACAAAAATCTTTCTTTCCTATCATGATCTTTGCTTCGCAAGATACTAAAGCAGGCAATCACCATGAAATGATAAGTACAGGCAGTGGAACCAACAATTCGTTAGCACGCGAGGCTGGGTTACCAAAGAATAAGTACCACGTCCTGGTCTGCTCAAGCTCGCGTACCCAAAAAGGTAGCGCCACGAACTAAAAAGTCAAAATCATCATTCCCGCCTCACTGGGCTGGGCTAAAAAACCCTCCTAGGTCGCGATGCAGCTTCCAAGGTTGAGCTCAAAAACTCTCTTTGGTCGCGAAAGCATGGACGGGTTTACTCCAACGAGCTCACCCGCCATGATTCCGCCTCACTAGGCTGGGCTAAAAAACCCTCCTAGGTCGCGATGCAGCTTCCAAGGTTGAGCTCAAAAACTCTCTTTGGTCGCGAAAACATGGACGGGTTTACGCCAACAAGCTCACCCTCCATGATTCCGCCTCACTAGGCTGGGCTCAAAAACCCTCCTAGGTCGCGTTTCAGCTTCCAAGGTTGAGCTAAAAAACTCTCTTTGGTCGCGAAAGCATGGACGGGTTTACGCCAACGAGCTCACCCGCCATGATTTTGCCTCACTAGGTTGGGCTCAAAAACCCTCCTAGGCCGCGTTTCAGCTTCCAAGGTTGAGCTAAAAAACTCTCTTTGCTCGCGAAAGCATGGACGGGTTTACGCCAACGAGCTCACCCGCCATGATTCCGCCTCACTAGGCTGGGCTCAAAAACCCTCCTAGGTCGCGATGGAGCTACCGAGGTTGAGCTCAAAAACTCTCTTTGGTCGCGAAAGTATGGTCGGGTTCACGCCAACGAGCTCACCTGCCATGATGCTTGCACCCCCTCACCTGGGTCAAGGCCGTTAAACGCTTTGCCAGGCAAGGGGGATGTGGCTGTAACGCTGGGCTGGTGCGTAGGCATCACCCACGTAACGGGCAAGCACGTTGGGCTGGGAGTCGAGAGCTCTCACCTAGTGTGTCTGTAACCCATGCATCTTGTAACAGTTAACAACCAAAAGCACAAGCTAAGTATCGAAAATTCTCTGTTGTGCAGTGCTAAGGAGTCTCTCCTAGGAATAAAAGATCCAGACAAAAGATAGTACCGTGAGGGCAATCTGGGGCAGAGATACACTCCATGCCCAGGTAAGATCACTCATAAGATTTTTCAATGCGCATCATGCATCACACACAGCTTAAGTCACTAGCTTGATACAGAATGCCTCTAGAAAGTCGATAGGAAGCAACAACAAACAGATATCGTAACACAAAGACTCGCGAGAGGCCCTGAGGCTTCATAACCACAAAAAGCTCAAGTAAAAATCTTCGCGTTCATTCAGCGCTGAAAAATTGCGAGCAAATCAAGTAACGTAGCTTAACACGTGTTGGGCAATCCTCGCGACCAAAGCAAGCAAGTCCAAGAATCGAAATAGAAAACCCTAAAAATTGCGAGCAAATCAAGTAACGTAGCTTAAAACGTGTAGGGAAATCCTCGCGACCAAAGCAAGCAAGTCCAAGAATCGAAATAGAAAACCCTATCGCTGGCCAACTCGCCTGCAGTGAAAAGGTAAGCCTACGTTCCAAGTAACCTAGCTTCTTCAAACGTAAAATTCTATGACTAATCACGCGACCTTGACAACGGGATTATTTCGCAGGGTTTTCTTGAAGGCAAATCAGATCGCAAGGCCAAAATCGTCTTTTCTTACTGTTTCGCAAAGACTAGTGTGTAAAGATCGTTGGGATTCGTTTTTTACTTAATATATGAGGGATCGTAGATTTGAAATGCTTATCTCTTACGTTTTTATTTTCGCGAGATATTAGCCCCCGTCGAAAACAAAAAAGGGGGATAGGACGAGATACGTACAACCAAACAAGAAAATAAATGGAAAAGGAACCATAGAAGTAAGCAAACAAGATCCCAAGGCTTGAAACTACCACAACTGCATCAAAATATTGTTAAAATTACAAAGAGCTCAAGGCTCGCGACTTCCATAGCCGCACCAAAACATTGTTTAAAGAACTCTCAATTACACCAGAAACCATTGTTCAGAAAATCATTGTTCACATAACTAAAAAGATCACTTCTCAGCAGCCTCATGAGTTGACTCCAAGTCAGCATCGTCTTCGCGACCCGCCTCCAAATCCACCACGTCGTCAAGAGCAGCTGCGGCCTTCGACGCTGATCCCTCCACTTGATCCAGGCATTGACGTTTAGGAGTAAACTCGATGGTGTCAAGAAGAGTCTGCGTCGCTATCACCTTCCTCTTGTTACGAGGAGAAGCAGATGGAGGTTGGGGAGCAGGCGACTCAGAAGGGAGCTGAGGACTTGGCAATGCGAGAAGAGGAGGTTCTAGCGATCCGGGCACAGGCAGAGGCGCCATCTTCGGAAGAGGCGGCTTGCGTACTTGATGCTCCTTGCCTTCGGAAATCCCCTTCTTGGACGCGAGAGTCGTCACGCTCCAGGCTTCGAGAGGGGTATCCCCGTCGTCAATAAAGGTTCCTGGCATGGGAGGCTCATACTCGGGAAGCTCAGTAGAAAAGCCACACAAATCCTTGGCGTTGAAAGGAAAGTTCTTAACATCATACTTCCTCATCTGAACCTTAACCAAGCAGAGCAGCAGCGTGTTAATAGCATTACTGTAAAAGTCCACCCGCGCGCGATGACGATAACCGACACAATACTCCACCACAGCCATATTCTTCTCATACGCGATCCTCTCTGACATCTTTGCGTGGATGTTCGTGTTCTCATTAACAAGATCATTTACTTGCTGACTGTACTCCGTCACGATGTTGACATGGGTGGCCCTCTCACTCTCAAGTTGCGCCTCGAGTTCCTTTATACGCGAGTCTTTCGAATCCAATAGCGAACGAGCTTGCGAAAGCTCTGCCTCCAAGGTTTTCTTCTCTTCAAGGATGCGAGTCTTGAACTCCCTGTTAGCATCTCGAACGGCTTTATCATCAGATTTCAAATCCTTGATTCTGTCGTCAGCCGCGAGGGCTCTCCGACCAGTGCTCGCGATAATCATCATTGCCTGCAAAACAAATAGCTCAGAAACCATAAACCTTAGCGGAAAGCAATAGCAACAATTTAAAACTCACCATGTAAAGAAGCTTAGCCATACCACCTGGTTTCTCCATAATCCTCATAGAGCCAGGGCTCAGGTGGAAACCCACTCTCAGTAGAGGCGAAGAAAGCACGGGTAGCTTTCAGGCCATAAATGAAAGGAGGGGACACCTCGTCACCATCGCCAACAGCGGACTCCAGAGAAGAAGCAATCTCCACCTCTGTTGTCCTTTTGCGAGGTCTCTCTGAGATTTTCCGTTTCCCCTTGTCGCGAGCAGGACGTGCGTGGCCTGATGTCTTCCCTGATGGTTTCTCTTTAACCTTTTCCGGAGCAAGGGTGTGGACCTGCATGGGCCGTGAAGCACTCTCGGGAGCGGAAGCAGGAGAAGGAGCAGTGACAGGTGGGTCTTTAGCAGCAGAAGGAGCAGGGCGAGCGACAACAGTTTTGGGAGGAGAAGAACCCGGAAGAGTAAGTTCCCCAGCTTCATCAAAAACAAGTCCGTCCAAATCGGGCAGATCGGAAAACATATCATCATCTGCACAAAACATAAAAAGAATGAGTAAAAGAAAGAATCAAACATAGACATCAAGAGCAGTCACGCGAGTCAGAACCTCTAGCATGATCTTTAAGACTAAGCCCCCTAGCGACCAATAACGAATCTGAAATAACTAGCTCAAACTTTTGTTGGACGGTCTTATCAGGGTAATCCTTGTAATCCCGGACAAACTTGTCGCGAGTCTAAGTTGGAAAGAAGCAAGGAGACCTTTTCCCGCTTGGCTCGCGTACCTGGACGGAAATATCAGAACATGGGGGAGGGTGGATAAAAAACCAGCTGGTCTTCCACCCTTCAATCTTCCCACGGAGACGATAAGCGCTAGTCACCTTAGTCTGAGCGGTGTAGAACCCAGTCTCGCGAGAGTTCTTCTTATAAGAGTTGATAAGAGCGTGGTGACGTGTGTTTGGGATCACCCCAATGTCTTGGCATCTCATAGTGTAAACAATAAGCGAGCTCCAGAAATTGGGATGCATTTTTGAAGGACTGAGGCCTAACTCCTTCATCATCTCAGTCTGAAAGGAAGTCCAGGGAAGACGGAAGCCGGCCTCCAAGGATTGTTTACATAGAGCGAAGAAGGGACCGTATTGATCAAGGGAAGTACCCTCGTGATCTGGAAGGGCAAAGATAGTACCTTCCGGGAATGGATACCATCTAGCCCAGAGGCGAAGGTCGTCAAAACTGAGACTACTACGTTGGGTTGTATTAGGGAAAGATACAGGAGTGTGCTTTATTCTCTTCGTTAAGATGCTTATTCTACCCGGCTTCGCGAGGAAGGGCTTCTCTATTATTATGTGGGGGAAGAGGCCCTTTATGAGAGAAGAAATGCGCAAACTTCCCGTACTGTGTCTCCGCCCGTTCTTGAATCACGCGAGATGGAAGGGTAGTTGTAGATTTCCTAGACTTCCTAGACTTGGTTTTCTTCGATTTCCTAGAGACTTGAGCTCGTTTACGCGAGCGAGAGCTAGGCTCACACCCGCCAGAGCCCTGTTCCGAACCAGAAGTGGTACGCACAGAGTACTCGGCTTGCGCTGAGCGTTCGGAGAAATCATCGCTACCTGAAAGTATATGAGAAGCAAGAGTCAGTTTTCCAGGGAAGGAAAGAAACAACAAGAGGGGCCCTCGCGAGAATGAATGACGCAAGGTGACAAAAGTAGGAAAACAAAGAATCCCTGGAAAAACTGAGACTTCGAAGATAAAAAAGGAAGTTGAAGCGTCGTCAAAAAAGGGCCACGCTCAAGAACACGAAGAGCGCTAAAAGGCCGAAAATGGCGAAATTTGACAGAAAGGTTAAATCTTTTTATCACAAGGTCAGAAATGAAAAATGAGGCATTAGAGGTAGATGGAAATTCGACAAAATGACACCTGATGGGCAAAAAGATGTCAGAGAATGGATTGAAAAAGAGAAGATTTGAAGCCCAAGACAAGGATACTGACAACAATGGCAAAGAAATTGAAGAACACAACAGCGCACTTTGCAAAATTCCCAAATCAGATGGAACAACAACTAAGAAAAGACAGAAAGAGAGGGTGAAAGTAAACTAACCTGCCTTGAAATCAAAGGGTGAACGTCGCCGGAATATGCAATGGAAGAGTGGTGAAGGCACCGGCGGCGAGCTTTATTCGAAAATTTTACAGAGAGTTTGAGAGAAGAGAAGTCGGAAAAGATTTAGAGAAAGAAGATGAAGAGATATATATAGAAAAATGAGGAAAAGAGAAAGCAGTAGGAAAGTGACACGTGGACAACATGCATTGGGCGCGGGAAAACGAAAAGGTTTGAATTCAAAACGTCGCCCGCTGGAAATTCAGATAGAGGTTCACGAGGGAATACCTCGCGAGGTCAAGAAAAGAAAGTTCGAGCGAGAACCCGACTTCAATAAGACAAACCCAAGCCTTAGACTATGCAGTATAAGAGCTCGGGGTCTGGATGTTGGAGCCGGTTCTCGGGTCCCTCGCGAGGCCCATAAGGATCAGCCCAATTATAACACGCGACCCGGGTCGATCACAAGGTTGGCCCATATAAGCGGAAGCGGCCCATGAGCAAGAAAGGCCCAAAGAGGAAAGCCTGATAAGCTCGGGCTATGGAAGGGCAAATTCAGAATTGACCCGCGTGGGACCCAGGCGAGGGTATAAAATCCTAACTGAAAGGAGAGAGAAGGGACAGAGCATCATTACCAGAAAATCTTCTCCCCCTTCTTCCTCTCGAGAGCACAAAAACACAGAAGTTTATCTTAGCTTCAATTCACCCAAACGACCTTATTTCCGAGGCGTTTGGACGATCGGTACTTGGATTCCGACTCTCGGTGCCACGATCGAGCTTTTGTGATAAGAATGAGTGAATTATGAGGTGATTTGTGTAAAGTGTGAAAACGAGCTTTTGAAGCTTGTTAATGGAGTTTTGAGCATTAGCATTTTCCCTTCCTTTTACTCTATTTCCTCTTTGTTTGTGTCATTTTGCTTTGCTCCCTTTTGCTCTTTTGCACATTTGCTGACTTGGGCGTCGGAGAGCCAAATCCGGAGCCTCCCCCCTCCTGGTTTGGTTGTGCAGCTGTTTGAGAGATCAAGAACAAGCAAATTGCTCATGGAGAAGGTGGCGGAAGGCAGAGTTTGATCGAGCGAGACGTATTCATCAAGTTGTTTGTCCGGAAGTGTGGAAGAGGTCATCGGCATTTGACTGAAGATTTGTTCTCCCATACCTCGCGAGGTGTTGTGTCGCGAGGTAGCATTTTCTGGGCTCCAACAGATAAGCCACATTACAATGAAACCTTATCATTTGATCTTCTAATTTGCCCAATAAATAATTAGTTTTCAAAAGTTGAAAATTGATCAGATATTGTATCCCTCTGTTTCGCCGCTTCATACCATCGTCTCACCATGATGTCTTAAACTCACAAACTTAACTATCCAGCCAACAAATCATCAGAAACACACAAATGCCCAGATCTGGATGAACATTTGTTTTTCATTTAAAAAAAACAAAAAGGGCAAATTTGTCAAAGATGGTAAAAAATAGGTGCGCCTGGTAATACGCAGGGGTGCGCCGAGACCTTCCTTTTTTTTATTTTCCCCCTCCTATTTTACCGGCTCTTAGACTACCCACAATGGGGTTGCATAACATATTTTAATAATTGAATGAATAATAAAAAACATTCTTTGCTATGCAACCCAAATGAGAGTTACATCACACTTTTTTTGTTTGGTAGTTAATTTAGTAGTGTTTTTTAATTTTATGTAACATAAAAATAAAAATAAATGCCAAAATATAAGTTATGCAACTCAAATCATGTAAACCCCATTGCTATAGCCTTACCATTTTAAAAAAAAAATGATTTACTGAGATAAATGTATGCCATTTTAATTTATGGTTTTAGAGATATTAGTAGTTTAAACTCAACAATAAAATGTTTAGCAGAGGTTAAATTTTTTAAACGACAAGGGTTTATTCATCCAAACCCAACAAACTAAACCATAACTGAATTCAGGTCAGATATCTTCTTTATGGTTATACTCCAACATTCTGTTGCAGATGAAAATATGATAGACACTGCCTAGGGAGAGTGAACATTCAACGACTGTTTTAAATTCTCACAATGGAATCCAAAACCCGATCCTCCAAAAACAAATCAAAGAAGTTTGACTCCAGCTGCAACCAAAGAATCAACAACAGCTTTCACCTTCCCATGATACTTTTGATCTCTCTTGAGATAAACAGAGACACCAGGAATATCCTGTAGCAGCAAACGCTCCCCAAGAATCTTACCAATCTTTGCAGCAGCAGCTACATCCCTCGTGATTTCCATGCTTGATCTCAAGGTTTTCTCTTGGGAGCTTGCTGAAACTGCTACTGTGGCAGATGGTTTGTGAATGACTTGGGCATGTACAAACTTGTTTGTGAAGTGCATTTTTAGAACGTACGGCTTCAAAAACTTCATGATTCTTGGTGCCCTTGCTGGTGGTGGGATAACCATCTTTTCCCTTCACAAAATTCACATATTACCCATCATCAGGAAATTCATTATGATTTCAGTTAATTTTCTCCAGCAGAACTCGCACTTCAGTATCATATTATTGACAGAAAATTAGGAATGCACGTGGTGTTTAGCTAGTACGGATAGTGTTAAGCAAAGCAAACAATTGACAAAAATCATACTTTCATTCAGTCTAACCAGATCTTAATCAGTAATGAATACGCAAGAGTACAAGAAGCTGTCAATATAGTAATTTACTCAAAGCACATAGTTATATGTTCATTTTGTACAATTTATGCACTAATAAGCTCAGAGTATGGTAATTCAGTGACAATGGAATAAAGACAGTGCCTTGCTTATGATCTACAAAGATACTATAAATACCTAGCTCAGCTGTGATATGTGTTCTAATCTGCATACCCAATACTGGATCTTCAAAAGAAAACCCTAGAACTCAGATAAAGCTGTAACCAAATTAGATATTCTAGTAGCTGCTTCTACAATTCAAATCACCACCATGGCGATTCGCCGGCAGATACAATCAACAACAATATGCTTTTTCTCTCAAAACAAACATATGTGCTCAAACACAAATTCAAACAGTGGAAGGCAACAGTTTGTAAAATTTCCATACTTTGGTAAAGCCCTAACGAAGAAAAGATGGAAATTGAAGAAAAACTTGAAAAACCCTAACCAGGTGGAGCGCGGCGAGTGAGTAGGTGTGGCTGCTCGGCGAGTGAGTAGGATTCAACAAGGGTTTCTGTGTTTCTATTTTCTGAGACGACAACCCAAAAAACATTGGACGAGATTTGTAATTTTTGAGAAACATAATTTGCATTTTTTCACTATTATTTTTAAGTTTTTAATTTATTTCACATTTTGCAGTTTAATGCTGACTGTGTTGTTGTTTGCAAGGCGAAGAGGAAAAAGAGAAACAGAAACCCTTCTTGAATCCTAACCCACGCACTCTACTCCCACTCGAAAATGTTCAAGAAGTAATGTTTTTCTTTCCTTCAACCTCTGCTCAATTTATCCAATAATGTTTTTTTACGCTTTTTAGGGTTGTAGGTTTTGTTCTGATGGATTGCCATATTTAAAATTTTCGATGTTGATCTTAGTATCGATCTCAAACCCTAGATCAATTGATATTCGCGTAAAATCAATTGAACTGTAGTCCTTGTTCTTATTTAAGGCAAGCAATATTGATTCGTAGTACGTCGCCGTAAACCGATTGCATATTTTCTAGATGTCCGATTGCCATTGCATTCATTCGGGCTTACACTAGAGTTCTGAATTTTAGGTCTTTGATTTCTGTGCGTTTTAGAAGTCCATTTTTACGAAGAAAGATTGTTTTTTTATATGAAAGGTGTTGTAGTAATCGCTCAATAGCTGTAAAATATCTTGGAGTTCTTTTGTGGCACTCTCTAGATTCCAGTTTTTCATATTTGCAATATTGGTAGGTTTTCTTCTGAAGAGGTATCTGCCCAAAATCAAGTCAAGGCATCTGTGCAAAGGAGAATTCGACAAAGTATAGCTGAAGAGGCTAGTGTCTCTTGCTTTTGTCCTACTTTTGAGCATTTATTGGTGTTTAGGGAGTTGCAATTGCTACATGATTACGTTGATTTTAAGCTTGTTAATTGAAATGTGGATGGGTTTTTTATGTAATGCAGTATCCTCTACTTGAACCTGTGTTGGAAGATTTGCTTCCTAAGAAGATGCCTCTTGTTGTTGTGAAATGGTTTGTATCTCTTCTCTGCTGCTTGTTTTTACCTGTGAACTTGTGTTTCCACTATCTTAGAGATTTCGCCTCTTCTGCAGTCAAAATCATTTGAATCTTGTTGTTGTGAACAATGTCCCCCTTTTCTTTAACATCAGAGATGGACCTTACATGCCTACTCTGCGACTTCTTCATCAATGTAAGTTTTAAGTTGACTCTCCTTTCAGTGTAAATTTCTAGAGTTTCCGCAGTTCTCTTGATATTCTCTCCTCGTATATATGTTGAGAATATAGTAATAAACATGTGTAACAAGTAACATCATCTTAGTTACATCTGAAATATGGTAAATGAGTAATAAATGGTTCCAAATGTAATCTGTAATGAGGTCCTTTATCCTTTAATTAGACCTTTTCGTTCCACAGAACAAAATATGGAGTCTTGGATTTGAATGGCACCATAAATTCAAAGATTTCATAGGAATTCAGGCTTAGTCATTTTAGTTGAGATAAATGTCTATTTTTCATCTCTTGCAGATCCTAATATAATGAAGAAGTTGCAAGTAGACAGAGGAGCCATAAGATTTGTGTTCTCTGGAGCCAACATAATGTGTCCTGGACTTACATCTTCTGGAGGCGCACTGGATGATGAAGTTGAAGCTGAAACCCCAGTGGTATAAATAAATATTGTTCTTTTTATTTTCATTTCTAAGTTGACATCCTTTTATTTTAACATAGCAAAATTGCTTAATTTCAGGCAATCATGGCAGAGGGAAAGGAACATGCACTTGCTATTGGCTTCACAAAGATGTCAGCAAAGAATATGTAAGAGTTTACCTACATTACTAAAAAAAATCCTTCTTTTGCTATATTTCTTTCCATTGACACATCTCCTTCACCCAGACGAGCTGTCAACAAGGGAATTGGTGTTGATACATTGCATTATCTGAACGATGGTCTGTGGAAGGTAAGAAATGAATGTTGTGCTGCAAATCTACAATTTCTTTATCACTGTAAAGGTATCTTTAGTAACATTCTGCAAATTTATTTGTGCAGATGGAGCGTCTAGACTGATGAAACAAGATCGTCTCTATCCCGCAGTCAGATTTAAGACTTTCCTTATAGAACTTGTTATTTGTTTTACATTGTAATTGCTTCGTCGTTTAGCAAATACTGGTTGTCTTTTACAATGTAAGATCTTGTCAATTTGCTTGACTTACAGACAGATTGAAGTGGAGAAAATATTGTACAATTTCTTGAATGTTGACCCAGTTATAGTTAGAAGTTTTGAATCAGATATATGAAATGTATTTCACAAGATGCTTCGAATTAAAATATATATACATTCTTTTGATTTGTGAAGGGGATGCTACGAAAGAGATCGAGTTTCCGAAGCTTCTGGAAGAAGTGGAGTCGTAGATATAAATGGCATATAAATGGCAACTTTTCAAGCAACCAAGAGGTAGAACATCATTATCACCAGCTACATGATTGCACAAAAAAAACAATCCTTGACAAAAACAAGAAAAAAACATGACAGACCCAAGGATGCCATAAACAATCAACACCAACCACAATGTTGCTTTCAACCTCAGCCTTGTAGCATAAGCTCACGAAAACAACCAACTCAAGAGTGTAATATTACATAAACACCCCTCATCAATAACATTATTACATACTTTATGTAGGAAACTGAACTACATGTAATACTCAATATGATATTATGATTCTAGTCCCATCCAATTTTACAGCCACTAGCCCACAATGCAGAGAGTATGTTAGACGAGAGCGTTAGCTTACGTGAAGTATGTAATTTCACCTTCTTCAGTCTTCCACAACAGGCTTTTAAAGCAATCTCAAGAGCGCCTGTGGAAATGTTCGTCAGTTGCACTAATTTTGCAACCTGAAGGCTGGACAGATTACTCATTACCATGCACAATGCAACATCTGAGATTGCACAATAGCTCAAGTTTATCTGAACACAAAAAGATAAAATCAATCAAAATTAACTCTCCATTTGTAATATAGTGATGAATCCACAAGAACAGAATGCAAACCTGGCGTAAATTCTTGGAGTAGTAAGCCAAGGCACAAAAAGCCATATCTTGTATGTTTTTACAGTTTTTTAAATCCAACTCTGCCAGTTTTTCACACCCAGCTGAAACTGCTGTCAAACCGGCACCATGAACTCCTACCAAACTGCGCATGTCGAGATCAATAAGCTCCTTTAGTCGCCCTAAATATTCTATCCCTCTATCAGTCAATCTAGTGCAGTACGATACATTAAGCTTCTTCAGCTTCTTGCAGCCAATTGATAAAGCTGCTAATCCGTCATCTCCAATACCTGGGCAGCTGTAAATTTAAACAAATGGAAAATTTAATCATCTTACCATCAATTTTTCAGTGATCTTGAGAAAGTGGAAGTTTTGTTGCAGGAGTCAATTTACCGGTAGAAGTCGAGTTCAACAACTTTGCTACAGTTGGAAGCTATATAAAACAATCCCTTATCGGATATTTCAGTACAGAGGCCCAATTTTAAGCATTTTAGATTTGAGCACTGCGATAAGTATTTTAGAGCTGCACAAAAAGAAAGAGCAACATCTCAGATTCTCAGCATTGAAATGGAAAGAAAATATATTCAGAATCCACTATAGCTGTATCTAACCTGTATCATTGACCCCACGGCAATCAGTAAAATCAAGCTCCTCAAGAAGAGCACAGTACAACCCAAGCATCTTCAAACTCCTCTCAGAGATGAAACTGCATGATTCTAGCTGCAAAGATGCAAGCTCTCTACAAGAATCCGCTATAGCTGAAATTGCATCATCGGTTATGGAATCACAGCATGAAAGATTAAGCGTTTTTAAGTTGCTACATCCGGTTACCAGATGTGCCACATGTGTATCCTTCAAACCTATGCATTTGCTCATCCCGATTTCAACCAGAGACTTACAAGTGGTACTAAGGGTCTCAAATATAGACTGAGAAACCCAAGAGCCGTCAACTTTGAGCGTAGTTAGACATCTTAAATTCTTCAAGCAATGGAGAAATTTGGAAGAAAGATCCTGCCAGAGAAAACCCCATTAACTTCTGTCTGGGAGACATGGTGTTTCAACTTTCAACTTACTTTTTTCTCCACACATTGTGCCTAGAGTAATAGCTAGAAACAATGAATTTCATAGAGAAAGTAATAGCCATAGATCTTACAAATTCTAAAAAATACTCACGACCATACAATGACTTGCATTTAGCTTCAACAAGCCAACGTGTCCCTCGATGACTGCACACAAGCCAGATGAAGTAATGCCATCACACCTTGATACACTTAGCACCTGTAATCAGAAAATTAATACATAAACAAGTATACATGATCACCCTAGTTGGTTCATTTTTCGTTGTATTAAATCCATCTGTAAACCATGTCAACCTTTACATTGTATGATATGTATCCAACTTCAATGTAGAAGATGCTTCAATTGATCAGGGGTAAAAAATAATTAAAAACTATTCCAATCAAATACGTGTTCCATCATTTCCTTTTGATTTTCTTTTCTAACTAAAATCCTTCATTCCCCTACAAATGCTGCCCTAACTAAGATTTCCATTGTCTCTCTCTGTAGAGTGGAAAGTCCCTCATCGGTAGGGTGCAGTTATTTGCGGTTACTAACGGTTTTAAAGGTTGTTTACGGTTTTTACTGGTGTTCTTTGTCGGTTTTGCTGTTACTGGTAATTGTTTGGGCTCTTGGGAAGTTATGGAGGAAATTCAAACTGCTTGTGCAAGGTTGCGTTTGTCTGCAGAGGTGGTTGGGCTGGAAACTGATAGTGGCCCGGCTCCGGTGGTCTCTATGTCTTGCAGGCAAAATCCTTACGGATCACCCGGTTAGTATGGCGGCATTCAAAAGCACTTTGCGTCAAGTTTGGAAGACGGAAAAAGGATTTGCGATCCGCGAAGTGGGTGAGAAGTTATTTGTGTTCCAATTCTTCTCACGGGAAGACAGGGACAAGGTGTGGAATGGAAGATCATGGACTTTTGATGATTCTCAGATTATGTTACAAGAAATTTCAGGAATGGACTGCCCGGCTGATCTGATTTTCACGGAAGCTCCTCTCTGGGTTCATGCACTTAATATTCCATTGGGGTTTTGCACTCCTCAAACGGCTACGCAGATTGGTAACTTGATAGGGAAGTTCTTGGAGTTTGATGACTCTGATGCTCTGGGGATTCGCTAGGGCTACGCTTCCAGAATGTGCTCATTTGACTGATACACTCAGCATCTATGAACGAGCGTCGGGGAAAAAAATTAATTATGCTAAAACGGAAGTTTCATTTAGCAAGAATGTATGCAGTGTTACTAGGGCATCTATCATTGGCCTGCTTGGGGTTTCTGAGGTGGATAGGCAATCAAAATATATGGGTTTGCCCACCGTGATTGGGAGATCAAAAAAAGCTGTTTTTGCGGTGTTGAAAGACGGGATTTGGGAGAGATTAAATGGGTGAAGGGGAAATTTTCTATCAAAGGCTGGGAAAGAAATCTTAATCAAGTCACTTCTGCAGAGTGTTCCAACTGTGTATGAAATTCCTGGCACGCTCTTGGAAGAGATTCACTCTATGATTGCAAAGTTCTGGTGGGGTTCAACAGATTTGCACCGTACCATTCATTGGAAGAGGTGGGAGTTTATGTGCTTGCCTAAGAAATTAGGTGGAATGGGCTTTCGGAATTTGAAGATATTCAATCAGGCCCTTTTAGCAAAACAAGGTTGGAGGCTGTTAACTAATGATGGCTCCATGCTATCTAGGGTTTTACAAGCAAGATATTATAAACATGGGACCTTTTTGACGGCAGCTGAAGGCTATAACCGTAGCTACTCCTGGAAGAGCATTTGGGGTTCAAAGGAGTTGTTGACTAAGGGCTTGGGGTGTAGAGTGGGGGATGGATCCCTGACGGATCTTCACTGAGAAAGCCGCTTGCTCAGTCGGGAATTACGAGCTCCTCTTTGGTCTCTGATTTCATGGTACCTGGAGCCAGGTTATGGGATGTGGCTCTTATCAACGAATCTGTTTGTCCTATTGATGCTGCAGCAATCCTAAGGATCCCGCTCTCATGGCGCCATAGAGTTGACTCAATGATTTGGTGGCCTAATCGTGATGGCTTCTATTATGTCCGTACGGCCTATTGGCTAGGGTGTTGTGAGAATATTGATAATTGGCTGAATAGATTGGGAGGATCGATCGATGATATATGGCGTATTATATGGTCGTTCAAAGCTCCTCCAAAGCTGAAAAACTTTGCCTGGCGATCCTGTTCTAAAGCTCTCCTAGTGAAAGCCAACCTCCTACAGCGTTGTGTGGTTGATCCTGTTCTAAGCTCAAGGTTTACCTGTTGTTAAAGAATTCATGACACATTGCTGGGTGTCCTGGAATTGGCGTAATAGCTCCTTATTTGAGCAAGGATTTGTAAATGCTGAGGTTCTTCGTGCGGGTCTCCTTAAATTCATCCATGACTATGATGGCATATGTGCTAGGCGAATTTTAGCAGCAGCCCCTGCTGTCCCGCCTGCTGCAGTTTCATGGGTTGTGCCCGAGTCGGGTATGATCAAACTTAATATTGATGTTGCTGTTAACGATGGGAAATTGGGTTTTGGGATGGTATGCCGCAATTCTGAGGGCCAGCTAGTCCTGGCTGCTGCTACGTGTGTTATGGGTGGTGAGAACGCGTTGCTGGGTGAAGCTCTGGCCTGTCGTTGGGGACTGCAGACAGCTCTTCGGCTAGGCTTCAACAACTTAATTATTGAGACTCATTCCTCTAGTTTATTCAATTGTATCCGCAATCACAGATCGGGCCTTTCTTATGTGGATACTATAGTAGATGATATATTTACTCTGTGTAATTCCTGCAGTAATTTTCAGCTTTCTTGTATCCGTAGATCAGCCAACACAGTAGCACATTTATGTGCTCGTCTGTCTAGTAATCCTGGTAGTGAAGTGGTTTACCTTTGTAATTTCCCTCAAGGTATTATGAACCTTGCGGCTATTGATATTATATAAATATGGATCTGTTTTCCTCTCAAAAAAAACTAAGATTTCCATTTCATAACTACAAAACTCATGACAGGGACCTAGAAACTTACATAATCTGCATGATATTTCTACCACAATTAGTTATGAAAAAAGTTAACCACGAGAGTACTTTTGACTTCTTCTTTTTTATAATGACCATAATTCAATCTTAAGCAGGTTTGATCTTTATCTACCAGAATCCCATTCATGTGTTGTTTACTGTATATCTTTGTTCAACAAAAAGTTGTAGCCTTTTAAGGGTAGCCTTTATTAGTTTACAGCATTCGCAGTAATACAATCCAACTCCATACCTTGAGAAGAGAGCATCCATTGCCCAAAAAACGCAGGCCTGCATCATCAACCCCTGAGCACCCCACCATTACCAAAACCTCAAGCTTCCCCAAAGACGAAATTGAACGCAATGACTCACTGGTGACCTGCAAACCAGAACATAAGCACATCAGTTATCATAATCCATGCTATAATTTGAACTGTAGAATCAAAAACTGAAAAAGAATTCCCGCCTACCTCCAAGTAAGAGATATCAAGGAATTTGAGCTTCAAGCACTTCTTAGTGAGAAGATCAATTCCCAAATCAGTGATCTCCAAGCACCACTTCAAGCTAAAGCGCTCCAATCCAGCACAGCCAACCGCAATATGAGCCAATCCAACATCCGTAACATTCAAGCATTTATCCAATCGCAGATCCTTGAGCCCCGCGGCACAAGACAGCGCCTGAAGAGCTCTATCCCCGAGCGCGAAACAGTAGGAGATATCCACCATCTCCAGGCTCTGACTACAAGCCCTAACCAGCATCTCAAGCCCATGGTATCTCAGCCCATTCACACGCCTCAGAATCAGACTCCGAATCCTTAGAGGCCAATTATCTCCGGCTATAGCCGAATGGAGTAGATTCGCCACCGCAGCGGCATCGAATCGAGGGCAGATGGAGAAGTCTAGGGTTTCGACTGAGGGAAACTTCGGGAGCAAGGAAGGAGCGAACTCAGGGCGGAGGATGCGAAGGTGAGTCCGATTGAGTGAGTCGACTCGGTTAAAGGTCCAGCAGACGAGGCGGAAGGTTTTTCGGTCGGATTCATCGGCGAGTTTGGATCGGATCCGGGCGAGTAGGTCGTCGGTAAGAAAGTAGAGAATTGGAGGCACGGTCATCACGTAGGTCAGGTGGAATAGGATAGGGAAAACAAGATAGAATCTGAGATAGACGGGGAGAAGACATAGAAATTCAGGTTGGGACGAAGAGGAAGAGGACGCGGAGATGGAGGAGCGAGAGGTATTGTAGACTGTGAAAGGGAACGAGACGGCGTTGTTTCCTTGGAGCTCGCATGGCGTCTTACCGGATTATCCACTTTTTTTTTGCTGCTAGTGTTTCCGGTGACTGCGACGGATTCGTGATGAGAGAGAAAGTTGAAGTAGAGGAGAGAGAGGGCAGTTTTGCTGGCCGAATGATTTTTTGCGGGGTTTAAAATTACTTTTTACAGTGAAGATCACGTGGCGCTCACGTGGATGATTACATGGTGTGACGTGGCAATATGCTAGTGATTCATTATTTTAAACATGGAAACGTCAATGACCAAACTATCCTTTTCGTTTAGCAGCCATTTGTGTCGACTGATGGAAAAAGCACCGCCATCCAGCAGGTGAGAACGTCGGTTAATTAAAAATTCCGTTAGTGATTTTTAATAACTATTTATCTAATAATAATTCTCGATTAACCAATATCGGTTATCCAAATTTTCGGTACAAATAAATCGCTTAGTTCGGTTAATCAATATAACAAAATAAACATTCAAATAATATAATTATTTTTTCAAATAATACAAATATACATTAAATATAACTAGTAATAATATGTATAGTAAATTAGTAATGGATTCGAATCTGGTAATAAAGGGCCCTTTAGAGATAAATGAGAATGAACGGGAACCGTTCATTGGAATTGATCGGACAACCCAGATTGCTCCACTTTTCATGCTGGCAACTTCCTACTCGCTAGCTTTTTGTGTGAAACACACGCGCTACATCGTTCCAACGTGATTCAAAATTGGAGCGAAAACCGTCTCTTCCCATTCTTCTCAAAACTTCCACAGAAAACCTCTCTCGCAAAGGCGATCAAACCCTAACCTCCTACTCGCTTGCTTTTTCTTCGATTTCTCAACGAAATCACTTCGTTTTCTCTCGCCGATCATCAAAAACAACATACTCCTACAAATTTCGCGATGTCTGGTTCACAGAAGAACAACGAAGGAAGAGGTATGGTGTTTAATCCCTAATTTTAGCGTATACGATGCTTTTTCCTGTGATTTCTCACTGATTTCTCTTCATTTCACTCCGTCGTTCACCAAAATCCATCAACTCGCTACTAAAAATGGCAGGATCTCAGAGAAGCCAAGTACCAAAAGGTATGGAGTATAATCTGGTATTTGGAGTTAGGTTTTTGCTTCGACATGTTTGATTTCGCTACATGCATGTTCATCAAAATACATGTGCATCACAGTACATCTAAATGTTCATCAAATATCTTGTATTTGTTCATCGTATCTTGTACATACGTTCACCAGATTTCTTTTCAATGTTCACCAAAATTTTTGTGATTGTTCATCTCATTGCCTATCAAAGTTCATCATATGTCTTAAGATTGTTCATCAGATTTCTCTTATTTGTTCATCATAAATCTTGTTATTGAATGTCCAAGAGGTATGAATATTATCCTCTTTATAAACTTTGTATTTTTGCACAATATATAACTTGTATGTTCAATATTACAGAGATAAGAAGCAAAAAAACAAATGACAGATCACAAAGAAATTTGTCATCCCAAGAACAACAACAACAGGAGAAGAAACAGTTCATGATAACTAATGTTCATCAACTCTTTTTTCTTTGTTCATCACAATTCTTCATAATGTTCATCAGAATGTTTAATAATGTTCATCATTCCTCTCATATATAGTTCATATGTATGTTTAATAATGTTCATCACTGTATTTCAATATGTTCACCATCTTGTTTGATATTGTTCACCATGATCCTTAATTTTGTTCATCAACTTTTTATTTGGTAATGTTCATCATTATATTTCAGTATGGTCATCATCATATAACTGTATGTTCATCATCATATAACTGTATGTTCATCATCATATAATTGTACGTTTTAAATATGTTCATCATTGTTTTTCAATATGTTTGATATTATTGTGTTTTTATTTTACAGAGAGCAATGTTTGTGGAATTTCTAAGGAAGCATGGCATGGAAGCCAAAGCAGCTCTATTCGAAGACGAGAAAAAGGTCAAAGTTAAACGTCTTTCAATGTACTAGAGAGATGACAAGAACAAGCAGGATTGTGGTATATATACCATGCGACACATGGAAACGTACTTTGGGGAGGGGCTGACAAATTTTACAACTTCTTTGAAGAAAGGTGACAATAAGCAAATGGACATAATAAGGGTCAAGTACATTTCAGAGTTGTTAACCGACAGATTCAACAATGCTTACCCACAACTTATAGAGTGGGTAAATGGAAAATGCACAATGTAGAAGTTTGACAATGAGTACAAGAATTCTTTTGTTCATATATATATTACAGAATGTTCATCAAATCACTGAACAATGTTCATCAGCTTAACTGTGAATGTTCATTGAATATTTAGCCAAAGTTCATCATATTAACACTGAATGTTCATTGACGTTAATCTCAAAAGTTCATCAATATGATAAGTAATTTTACTTGTCTTTTTCACAAATATTCATCATATTAATAATGAATGTTCATCGAGCTTAGATACAAAGTTCATCAAATTAACACAACAAGTTCACCACATTAACAGTGAGAGTTCATCTAATTTGATATCGATGTTCATCAATTTTTCCCATGTTGTTCACCAGATTATATATAATTGTTCACCAAGTAGATTACAAATGTTCACCAGAACTAGATTTACACATAAAGACTTAAATGATAGTTTTAGAATTATCTAACTTCAAACACTTGTTGAAGTATTCTCAGGACATGTAGAGCGATTGTGTCCGGATTTCAAACATATTGAACAACACTTATTCACCTTGTTAGAATTCAATCTAACTTTCTCAATTGTACTTTTCAAACGTGATGTTTTTGGCCTTCCTTTGTTCTTTGATTGTGGAGGTGGAAGGACAGATATTGTATTTGGTAAAGGACCAACAAACTTCTCAAATCTTGCCTCTCTGCTTTTTGTAGGAGTCTTGTTGTTACTCATAGAAGACGACTCAGCCTGAATGGATGAACTGTACATCAGATATTAAACATATGTTCATCAAACTACTTATCAATGTTCATCAAACTACTTATCAATGTTCATCAAACTACTTATCAATGTTCATCACAAATCCTGTAAATGTTCATTACACATTAAAATGCTGTGAATGATCATCACATCTAGAACAAAGTTCATCAAATCAGTATTAAAAGTTCATATAGACTGCATTCAACGTTCATCACATGTTTTATAAAAGTTCATCACATGTTTTATAAAAGTTCATCACAAATACTGTCTATGTTCATTATATGTCCAATAGAATGTTCATCACTTCTATTACTGTTGTTCATCAAATCCGTTATAAATGTTCATCAAATCCGTTATAAATGTTCATCACAATTCTTCTAAATGTTCATCACATCGATGTGTTGGATTAGCGAACAGAGCAATCAAGAGAACAAGAACACCTGTTGTTCATCAAAACTGCTTCATTATACACGAATCATCGTAATACTTCAACAAATAAGCTCAAATTGAAGAGAAACAGGGGGATGAACTGGTGAACAAAGAAAATAGAAGCAAAACCTAGATCCATAGGTAGAATGAAGGAGAAACAAGCTAACGAATGCGAGAAGAAGAAGAAGGAATTACGTAGCAGAGAAGAGAAGGCAAGATCCGAAGAAGTTTTGTTGAAAAAACTTGGGGGAAAAGAAAACGAAGGCGGAGAAGAAGAAGAAGGAAATTTACGAGATCTGTTGAACGCGCTTGTACACGCGCCCAAAAGTGAATTATCCACATCCGTCCGATCTGGCGAAATCAAACGGCCCATAATCATTCTCATTTATTACTGTAGCAACTATTATCACCGGACACTTTTCCATAACAATTATACATAATTTTAATTCTATTATTATTCAATAATAATCAATTTTTATTATTATTTATTAATAATAATTTTAGTAATAATTATTATTATTTTTAATTAGAATAAATTTTTGTTATTATTAAATAATAGTAATTTTAATAATAAATTATTATTACTATAGTACTTCGTATTTACTATTTAGTTATTGTATTTATTCTTATAATCAATTAATTATTATTATTAAATTAATAATACAATTATATTACTATTAATTATTAAAATATTACAATAATTATTTATTCGGACACCATACCAAATACCGAGCATCATAATAAGCACTAACTGAACCAATGATTTGAGTTCGTGGGTGTTTGTTTGGTTTAAAAGAAATCAATCACATAATTTATACTTGGAAAGACAATAATAAACTATTACATTAAATTTTCTCTTCAGAATATCTCACAAGAATTTTATAAGCGAACAACATTTGTAAAATATCTTTTCATCCTTTGAATAGTATAAGAATTTAGCACAATGTACATTACATATTTACTCAAACAAAATTAATGTTAAATTCAACATTATTTACAACACAATTTTTTTTAGTCATAATGCAAAATCTGATAAATCATGGAGGCGTGTTGTATACGTGTGCATAGGCGTATTAGGCCCACCAATGCCACCATACAAGTGAAAGAGATTTCATCCTAAAAGCAAAACAATTGACAATAGATAGAATAATTAATAAGTTTGATAGATAGTTGTTATTCTCTCTAACATTTGTGACAAACATTATTCTAAAAAAATCTTCCAAAATTATTTTATTAAAATATGTTTCTAAATTTAGAAACAATTTATTAATATTTAATTTGGTTTATAAATTATTATATTAAATATTAAAAACTACAATATTAAAAGGTACTACCTCTATATTTAAGACTCGTTTTTGAAGTTTTGCGGTAATTAAGGAGAAGATAAAAGTGGAGGAGTGATTAAATGGTGAGAGAGTTGTGACAGAGGAGTTGATGGAAAAAGATAAACTAGTTGAATTGATAGAGAAAATGTATATCGACGTTATAAAATAGTGTATACTAGTCTAGTTCTCGCGCCATCCGCGAGTTTATATAACTCGATATAGTTAATAAATAGTACGAAGTATTATGTAATATATAATTTTATATGAAAATAAGTTGATATCTTAAATGATATTGATATAGAATTAAGTTTTAAAATTTTAAATATAATAAACAACCAATATTAATGAATTGTTATACCAAAAATCTTATTTGATCAAATTATCATAGGTCAATTTTTAACAAATTTTAATAAATTAATTTCAACATATATAAAACTATATAATTTAAAACACCACCATAACACAAAAATATAATATTTTCTCTTATTTACTAAGAAATCAATCTTTTTGTGATTGTCGTATCATAAAAATAAAATTACAAATTTGTAAAATAACATAATAGGATATTGGGAGGTCAAAGTCTACAAAAATTAACACATAAAAATATTTTTGTAATCTGAAAGATCTTAAACAATCTTTTTGTGATATTTTTAAACATGATTTTCCAAATATAATCATTTTTTAAGAAAATTACAATAAATAGTATTAATCGTGACCAATGAAATGACGCCAAGTGGATGACTTGAATGAAGAGTATACCACGTGACATAGCTAGAATTGGAGGAATGTGATTTGCTTTAGTAATTATAGAGAATCCCATAATAAACTCTCTCTTAGAGATAAATAAGAATGAATCTAAGTCATTGGATGCCTTAGCATCCAATGGCTTAGATTAAACTAGTTACCCCCACTTGTAGTGGGGGTAGTTGTGGTGGTCCGGCGGGGGTCCGGCGGGGGTCCGGCGGCGGTCCGGCGGGGGTCCGACGGCGGTCCGGCGGGGGTCCGGCGGCGGTCCGGCGGGGGTCCGGCGGGGGTCCGGCGGCGGTCCGGCGGGGGTCCGGCGGAGGTCCGGCGGGGGTCCGGCGGAGGTCCGGCGGGGGTCCGGCGGAGGTCCGGCGGCGGTCCGGCGGGGTCCGGCGGTGGTCCAATAATAAATGAAAAGGTTAAAGTATAAAATGAAAATTTTAAGTCTAATTCAAATTGGTGAACATTTAAATATAATGTGATGAACATTTAGATATAATGTGATGAACATTTAATTATAATGTGATGAACATTCTCTTGGTGAACATGAAATTAAAATGTGATGAACATATACTAGAGTATATCAAAATGAACGTTTATAAACATTTTGATGAACATTTATGAACAACGTGATGAACATTTAATTATAATGTGATGAACATTGTGTTGGTGAAAATTAAAATGTGATGAACATTCAGTAGAGTATATCAAAATGAACGTTTATAAATATTTTGATGAACATTTATGAACAGCGTGATGAACATTTAAGCTAATTGTAATAACTTTTGAGTAATGAACATTTTATTAAATTCTTGTGAACATTTAAGGATGTTTGATGAACATTTAAGTATGAGATGATGAACATTTAGGTAATTTTTTATAAAGATCAAGTGTTTTTCTACTCGAAATTATATTAAAGTGATGTTTGATGAACATTTAAGTAAGAGAAGATGAACATTTATCAACATTTTGATGAACATTTAACTCGATTGTAATGAACTTTGGCTAATGAACATTTTATTAAATTCTTGTGAACATTGAAGTATGAGATGATGAACATTTAAGTATGAGATGATGAACATTTAGATGAACATTCAATTGGTGAACTTTTATGTATAATGTGATGAACATTCATTAGAGTATGTACAAATGAACATTGTGATGAACATTTATGAACACTTGATGTTCATCAAAAATTGGTGAACATTTAAGTAGAATGTGATGAACATTCAGTTGGAAAACTTTTAAGTATAATGTGATGAACATTTATGAACACTTGATGTTCATCAAAAATTGATGAACATTTAAGTAGAATGTGATGAACATTTATGAACACTTGATGTTCATCAAAGATGGTCCGGCGGCGGTCCGGCGGCGGTCCGGCGGCGGTCCGGCGGCGGTCCGGCGGCGGTCCGGCGGCGGTCCGGCGGCGGTCCGGCGGAGGTCCGGCGGAGGTCCGGCGGCGGTCCGGCGGAGGTCCGGCGGAGGTCCGGCGGAGGTCCGGCGGCGGTCCGGCGGTGGTCCAATAATAAATGAAAAGGTTAAAGTATAAATTGAAAATTTTAAGTCTAATTCAAATTGGTGAACATTTAAATATAATGTGATGAACATTTAGATATAATGTGATAAACATTTAGATATAATGTGATAAACATTTAATTATAATGTGATGAACATTCTCTTGGTGAACATGAAATTAAAATGTGATGAACATATACTAGAGTATATCAAAATGAACGTTTATAAACATTTTGATGAACATTTATGAACAACGTGATGAACATTTAATTATAATGTGATGAACATTGTGTTGGTGAACATTAAAATGTGATGAACATTCAGTAGAGTATATCAAAATGAACGTTTATAAACATTTTGATGAACATTTATAAACAGCGTGATGAACATTTAAGCTAATTGTAATGAACTTTTGAGTAATGAACATTTTATTAAATTCTTGTGAACATTTAAGGATGTTTGATGAACATTTAAGTATGAGATGATGAACATTTAGGTAATTTTTTATAAAGATCAAGTGTTTTTCTACTCGAAATTATATTAAAGTGATGTTTGATGAACATTTAAGTAAGAGAAGATGAACATTTATCAACATTTTGATGAACATTTAACTCGATTGTAATGAACTTTGGCTAATGAACATTTTATTAAATTCTTGTGAACATTGAAGTATGAGATGATGAACATTTAAGTATGAGATGATGAACATTTAGATGAACATTCAATTGGTGAACTTTTATGTATAATGTGATGAACATTCATTAGAGTATGTACAAATGAACATTGCGATGAACATTTATGAACACTTGATGTTCATCAAAAATTGGTGAACATTTAAGTAGAATGTGATGAACATTCAGTTGGAAAACTTTTAAGTATAATGTGATGAACATTTATGAACACTTGATGTTCATCAAAAATTGATGAACATTTATGAACACTTGATGTTCATCAAAAATTGATGAACATTTAAGTAGAATGTGATGAACATTTATGAACACTTGATGTTCATCAAAGATGGTCCGGCGGCGGTCCGGCGGTTCTCCGGCGGCGGTCCGGCGGTTCTCCGGCGGCGGTCCGGCGGTTCTCCGGCGGCGGTCCGGCGGTTCTCCGGCGGCGGTCCGGCGGTTCTCCGGCGGCGGTCCGGCGGTGGGGACAAGGGGGGACAAGGGGTGCCACGTGTCATCATATGGGCTCTTGGATCTCTCTTGATCCAAGGCTCCACATTCATTCTCATTTATCATTTTAACAAGTATTATTACATGACTCTTTTCCAAGATTTTAAAACGTCAATATAATATATTAACCTTACATTCAAAGACCGAAGAAGTAATAACTAAATAAAAGAAAAGAATAAAAGACCAAAATAATTCTTTTGCTTCTACTTTTTTCGGGCCTTAGTTATTTTTATATATATTATATTGAAATCTCCTTCACTTTATCACACCAGATTTTCTCCCTAAACATTTTCATTTTAATTTAGTTTTTTGTAATTTCATTTACATTATAAAATCTTAGCAAATCTAAATACAAAGTAATACTAATTAAGGTATATTTATTTTGTTAATTTTGCTTTTATAAATATGAACTTTTCTTAGTGATATATTAAACCATGTTTTATGTGTTTTCATGCAAAATTAAATTTATTATTTGACGTTTATTTATACTGTATGCATGAGTTATAACGTGTGTGCATTAACTATAACGTTTGTGTGCATCATCCCTAATCCTTATCTAATGATCAATCCTCACAATATCTTTTCTCATATTTATGATATTAAATATTTTAAAATTGGAATTGAAAATTTTCTTACTTATTTTGAATCTTATACTGACTTTTAAAATTTATGTCTAAATTTATTAATAAACGAAATTAAATTTAAGAAAATTGAGTAGGAAAAGGTGGGTGTGAAAGTGGCGGATGGATGTATTGGATAGGGATCACGAGGACATTTTGGTATTTATGGAGGATAGATTTGGGTCCACAACCTGCAGTGCGACCGTACCTATCTCCTCTCGATAATGCAAAATGTACTAAAAGTACAACACTGCCTAATTACTCCGTAGTAATTACTACTCCTTCTCCTTGGTCCCTATTGGTACATAATTATGTTCAATTTTAACAAAAAATTAACTTTATGTTTAATTTAATATATAATTGAAGTTTTATTGTTAGTATAGTATATTTGAATTTTATCAATGATACTTATTATCCTATAAAATTGTCAATCATATTATTTTTTAATAGGTCAATCAATCAACATTAAAAAGAAAGGGTTACATTTAATTGAGGACAAAATAAAGATGAATTAAGGAGGGGAACGAATTAAAGTCTTTAATTAATGTGATCAATTAAGGATATTCAACTTTTTTGTACAAAACTAATTTTATATTAAACTAGCATTTTGGGGCCCGCGCTACGCGCAGGTCTATATTATTTTATATAAGCATTGTTAATCTATAGGAAAAGGTTACCAACACTACCAACAAGCATGTGGTCGGGTGGTAAGGGACCCCAACCACCCAACATGAGGTCTCGAGTTCGAGACTTGGTGGAGGTAAAAAATTGTTTGTTGGGAGAGCCACCCACGTAGCTCGAACTCTAGATGTAAGGGTAGTAGGAGAGTCCCCTAACCGCTGAACTAAAGTGGGAAACCAAAAAAAAAAAGGTTATCAACACTACAAAGATGTTATTTCATTTATTGTATAAAATTTATTTTCTATGCAAATATTCTACATGTTGTATAATAATATAAAATGTTATAATCCCTTGATTGATTGTCTTCTTGATTCCTCTTAATTTTTGGATTTCTCTTCTTGTTAGTGTATCTCTAGAAAGGTAATTTGGATATCTGATTAATGTTGATATTACATAGATTGATATATATATATATATATAGATAATATTTGTAATTTTTACCAACTTCTGGAGTAATCTCTAAGGGAAAAATTTGTTTAGCTCGAGATGATGATCTCATCCACGTACTGATTGAAGAAACAATGCTTATTTCATTACTATTTATACCCAACAAAACTATTAACATAAATCACTCGCTCACATAACTCAAGAGCAAGATAGGAAAAAAGAGAATTTGAGATTTATCATCAAAGTAAACCATTTTGGATTCAAAACTAAAATAGAGAAATTTCGAGAAGAATATGATTTTGTGTCTTTTGTTTTAGTCCAAAATAATGGGCGGTCTTTTTGTTGGGCAAAAAAACGTGTAAGATAGATCATATTAGACATATGTGTTTAACAAACTATTAAAATAATAAGAGGGAATAAAAATTCTTTTATGTCACGGCGAATCAAAACACTTCAACATTGACTATAAAACATTCATTTTTAAAAATCACAATTTATATATTAGATTAGAATGAAAATAAAAATAATCATCTTTTAAAAATCAAAGTTTTAATTTTATAAATCTTCACACATTAATTTTTTTATACGGAGTTTGATCCAATTATAATGTATAAAATCCACCAATTAGAAAATATAAGTATTAAATTGAGGAGAATTATTAACCAATAGGAATGCAAGTGCATTTAATGCGTTCTTTAATTTTCTCTCTCCGCGATTTTTATATTATATATTATAATATATATACGAAACGCCTATATGCACGCGACTTTTTCTCTATATACACGCAATTTAGTGCGCAGATGTTATGCGCATGAGTTAGTGCGCAGTTTTCTTGCGCACAAGGGTATTTTCGGGATAAATGTGAAAATTCTGACGATTTCTGTCAAATGTGTGCGCAGTAACAAAGCGCACATAATATCTAATGCGCAAAAGTTCAGCGCACAACGTTTCGGATTCCCGAACGTGTGCGCTGAACTTGTGCGCACATATTAGTGCGCAGAAGAACTGCGCACAGGGTTTATTAAACCCTGCGCGCAGCAGCTTCTTCTTCTTCCTCCTTCTTTCTTTATTTTCTACTGTAGCTCGACGGCGCCGTTCAAATTTCTTCCATTTCCGAGCGTTTCCCTCGTCTAAACACAATTTCGTCAATGGATTCTGAACCCCCTCATTCTTCCGGTCCCGACCACACCACTTTCGTCCCAATCCCAACACCTCCGGCGACTTCCGTCCCAACGGAGCCACCTCCGGCGACCTTGTCCGACGATGAAGCGTTGGTGGATGGAGGTGGCCGGCGGTATGCGACTCGAGCCGCGTTGGCAGCGGCAAACGCTCCTCCGGCGACTATTCCGGCGACTATTCCGGCGACTCGGGTTCCGGAGACACCGCATGATCTTTATTCGGTATAAAATTTCTAAACCCGCTTTTTTCAAATATTTATCGTATTTAATTTTGGAAATTTATTCGTAATTTATTTTTGTAATAATTACGATTCAATTTAAGTTTATGAATTAAATATTAGAATTCGTATCTTAATTGTAATTTAATCGTAATTTTTCATAATTACGTTTAAATTTCAGTTTTTTATGAATTAAATTAAATATTAGAATTCGTATTAATTGTAATTTAATCGTAATTTTTCATAATTACGATTAAATTTCAGTTTTGTATGAATTAAATATTAAAATTCTTATTAATCGTATTTTTTTATAATTACGATTAAGTTTCAGATTATTATGCATTAATCGAATGCCTAATCGAATTATTATGAATTCGTATTAATTGTAATTTTTTAGTAATAGTAGTGATTATTATTTCGTATTAGTTGAGATGTTTATTTTTTAGTAATTATGAATTAAATATTAGAAACTTAACAGTCATAAATAGTTATGACTTAATTGTTAAATTTCTAACAATTTCTATTAAAAAATGTAAAGACTCGAATTTGATTACGAAGTTGCAAATTATTTCCGAATATTTTAGTATGAATTAGTCATACTAAAAATGTAAAAACATGTAGACTATACAAGCCGTCATGGATCAGACGGGCAACACGATGCCCGCACCAGTACCGGAACGGCTTCCACGTCGACATGATGTGGCAGCCGGTGTGCGATTATCGTTCGAGGCCCTCGAACGATTTTTCGACACCGGATCACCTGAGCGCCGTGAGCCAGGGAATGAGTACGAGGAGGCACAGCTGCAGCAGCAGGAGATAGATGGTTCGCACATGGAGATGGATGGACAGAGAGCAGATTTCCATGACGACTTAGATTATCCTGGTCGATATGTTACTGCGTTCGACCCTATCGAGCCCACACGAGTACAGGCGCAGGTGACCACGGATGACTATGATATCCAGGACGCACCTCTGTTTCAGGATTTACCTGCAGTGACAGATGCAGAAACGTCGACATCTTCTCCTCCTACGGTTGCATCTGCAGAGCCAGTCGCATCTTCAGAGCCAGTGTCGGGAGATTTAGACGACGATGACCATGCCCCACAGACATATTTTCCTTGGCTCGGGGAGTCGATGCAGGACATTTGTCGTCCACGTGCGCCTCACCTATTGTGTTCTTATGAGACGCATATAGCGAGATGGATATGGTCGCGTGGTCCTCTTCCAGGGCCCGCTCCCGATGTACCATTGGTGCCCCCGGTGCAGGTTAGGAAGCGTGCCCGTGCGGGGGAAGCTGTAGGCCGAGGCAGAGGCCGAGGTGGTGGGAGAGGGAGAGGGAGAGGTAGAGGGAGAGGGAGAGGGAGAGGTCAGGAGGGTGCTGAGGGAGTTGGTGGTGAGGGTGTTGCTGCTGAGGGAGTCGCTGAGGGGGCTGCAGTTGAGGAGGTTGTTGGTGAGGAGGTTGCGGCTCCAGTTAGAGGTGGTCGTCGTCCCAGGCAGAGACGACGAGTAGGAGATATTCAGGCAGAGGATGAGCCAGAGGATGGGGACGGGGATGAGGTCGAGGCTGAGGCGGCTCCGTTAGATCCGGTATGTTCAATAACATTGATCTGAATGCTTATAATAAGTTATACGTTTCTTATTTACTAACCGGACGCAATTTTTTTTCTGTACTTATTTAGGCTAGGAAGCTCCTGAGGGTGATGTACAGATCTGCACAGGTTCATGATTATGAGCATCATATTTCAGCTGAGGAGGGTACATGGTTCAGGCTTGCTGAGCGTTCTGGGCTGACAGAGCTGCGCCGAGTGGGCATAGCGTCTCAGATCGATGCTGCATTGATTTCTGCTTTTGTGGAGAGGTGGCATCCAGAGACCAACACTTTCCACATGCCATTTGCTGAGATGACCATCTGCCTACATGACGTGATGCAGATCCTCAGAGTCCGTATACATGGTCGTAGCTGCAATTCACCTATGACAGATGACCAGATCTATGCGGCGCTTGCGGACGCTATGGGTCAGGAGGCTGATGACATGAAGGCATGTTATAGCTCAGGTGGCATTCATTTCGGTGCCCTCAATGCTCGGTTGGAAGTTTTGTTTGATGCGCCAGTCAGGAATGAGAGTCACATTGCCACTCTGTATCTCCTTTTGCTTCTGGGCTCGACTGTCTTGGTGGACAGGTCGACAAAGGGTGTCAAGGTCCAGTACGCGGCGCTTGTTCTCAACCATGATCGTACAGGGGACATTGCATGGGGAGCCGGCATACTTGCGTTAGTGTATCGCAATTTAGGGTCTGCATCTAGAGTCGAGACGGCAACCATTGGTTCATGTGGGATTCTTCTGAGGGTAAGATCTTGTCGTTAACGTCTTGGTGAATAACTCTTAACTATTCACGTAGTTTTACTAATAATCTGTAATTGTTTATATGTAGTGCTGGATCTGGGCATACTTTCCTCATTTTCGTGATCACTTTGTCACGAACCCTGCATTCGCCCATGGAGATGCTGCTGTAGGATTGTATACACCACTTAGCTCGGATACTGGGCGTTTGGTTGCCATCCGTCGCATGCTCGACAGCATGAGATATGAGCAGGTTTGGATTTAATTTCTTATATTTTTTATTTCATTACCGCAATACGTGTCTAATTTGGCTTGTTATTTGTTTCAGGTTAACTGGCAGCCATGGAGAGATTTGGACTTCAACTCACCAGAGGTTTCTCCTACGAGATTTGAGGGCGTATTGAGCATCTGGAAATTTCATGAGGCCTACAACCCTAGGAGAGTCCTGCGGCAGTTTGGGAGGGCTCAGCCCGTTCCCGACCCACCCATTCAGCCGTTGTCATTTCATCGGCCCATGGGTTGCACGAGGTATGACGTCGTTTATGCACCTGAGCTTCTTCTTGCATGGGACGCAGAGCCGAGGCCTCTGATCGATCTGGATGGGCCGGTTGCAGAGCCAGCATGGAAGATGTCTGATGACTATATGGATTGGCTGGACGAGTTCTCACATCCCGTCGTCGATCCATCCTCTGAGAGACATGATCGCCCGCCTCGCTATGGATATACCCCGGTGCCTATCGATGCATTAGCGGTATGTAAAATTTTATAAAGTTTGTACAAAACTTATCTTTAGACCTTAACTAACGATTAAATTTATGTTTCGTTTGCAGCGTTGTCAGATCCTTCAAGCCATGATGCACTCTTTTCTAGACACCCCTATCTCGGATCGACCTTGGGCCACTGAAGATGTGATTCGTGGTTGGCTTGCAATCTTAGAGGCACCTCAGGCACCTTTGGCAGCATCTCCCCCACGTGCATCGCGGATGCCACCACCACCACCACCTCCTGTTTTCCGAGATTCTGTTCATGAGAGTGGCCAGGGGAGTGGATGCGGCACTCAGGAGGATGCGCACCAAGATGATATGACTCAGGGTGATGTGCCTCGGGAAGATGCTCCGCCTTATACTCAGGAGACTCAGGATTAGACGCTTGACGTCTGTTTTTGTTTGATGGATGTTTTATGTATGATTGATGTTTTATGTATGCATTTTTCTTGTGTGATGGTTTTAAATTTTATGTTTTGCTGGTTTGAATATTCAAAACGACTCCGAACAATAATGCAAATACAAATCTGAACAACAAGACGTGAAAAACTATATTCATTTGAAAACGAAATACAAATTTCAACAACAACACTACACAAAGAGATGGTGAGGAAGACCAACCTATGAAGATCCCCAAACCAATGATTGGTTTCGATGTTCGGAGTCGGCAATATGTACCAACTAATAACCAGTTTTCAAACTCTTATTAGTTCGTACATTTTGCTAAATCCGAACATCGAAACCAATATCGGTTGGGGATCTTTATAGGTTGTCCCTCCTCAACTTCTCTTTGTGCAGTGCTATGCTTGTTTACTAACGATTACAACAACCACTTAACTAACAATTACAACATCGAACTAACGATTAAAACAACCACTTAACTAACGATTGGAAGCCAGGGTCGCCTTAAGATCGGCGTTTTCCTCCTCCAACGTACGTATCTTCGAGAATAGATCTCTTATTGCAGCTAAGGAGTAACAAGGGTGTGGTGGATCGATCCACTCGCGGAATTCACAAATGTAACCACCAGTACCAGCGCATGTCCAGAACCTTCGAGCGAGGTTTCTTCGAGATTCTGAACTCCTCATTACCGCTGGTCGATCACATTTACAATAAAAAAGGGCAGCGTTGCTTGATGATGAACTGTGCGACATAGCGAGTGTTAAGAGACAAATGGTGAGATTGGTGAGGTTAAGAGAGAGATGGTGAGATTGGTGAATTGAGGTGAGTGCAACCCCCTTTTATAGCTTCGGTTTTTGGTGCTGAAATATGACCGTTTCGTGCGCAGATGTTATGCGCACGCAACGGTCATATTTTAACGGTCTTCAACCGTGCGCATATAAAATGCGCAAAGAATCCTGTGCGCAGATGTTATGCGCACGCAACGGTCATATTTTAACGGTCTTCAACCGTGCGCAGATAAAATGCGCAGAGAATCATGTGCGCAGATGTTATGCGCACAAAACGGTCATATGTATAAGGTTTACAAAGGAGGTGTTACTCGAAGAGCTCGAGTTTTCGACTCGAACTTACCGACAAGGTTAAATAGCTATAATATGCATTGAAAACAAGTTTCATTGCATTCCGACGTCGTTTGGGCATCGAAACGCCTATTCTCGACCTTAACAGGCCATCAGGACCGATAAGGCGTTTTTGCGTTTTCGAGTATTTTCGATCAACTTTTTGTGAAGGGGAGACCGTATACACTCTTTATATGCCTAATAACACTATTTTGTATAAGCTTTTCAAACATAATCCACATCGATGTGCTAGACCCTTCATATCTCAACTACTTCGACTATTTCGAAGAATGAAAGACTAGTGAAGGTTTACAAAGGAGGTGTTACTCGAAGAGCTCGAGTTTTCGACTCGAACTTACCGACAAGGTTAAATAGCTATAATATGCATTGAAAACAAGTTTCATTGCATTCCGACGTCGTTTGGGCATCGAAACGCCTATTCTCGACCTTAACAGGCCATCAGGACCGATAAGGCGTTTTTGCGTTTTCGAGTATTTTCGATCAACTTTTTGTGAAGGGGAGACCGTATACACTCTTTATATGCCTAATAACACTATTTTGTATAAGCTTTTCAAACATAATCCACATCGATGTGCTAGACCCTTCATATCGCAACTATTTCGAAGAATGAAGAGTATAGTGCGCAGTGGTAGAACGCACAGAAATTTCAGCCATGCGCTAAGGTAAAGCGCACCTATTCTGTAACTTTTTGAATCTGTAACTTTTAGTGCGCAGGTGTAACGCGCACAGAAAATTACCGTTAAAAATTTGTGCGCAGTTACATAGCGCACTTTTAGTTACCGTTATTTTGAATCGGTAACTCCTTGTGCGCAGAAGCAAGGCGCACCGTATACATAAATTCCTATAAAACCAACGGTTTGAAGGTGGTGATTTCTTCATCCATCTCAACTAGTTCATCCATCTCAACTTGAGCAAAAATCGAAGTTTCCCTACTAACCGGTAAATTTTTCTTTTGTTCATTTTTGTACATGCTTTGTTTTTTGTATATGCTTTCATGTTTATAACTAAAGTTTTATTATTTACTTATTTCGAAGAACATAACTACGAATATGGCATCATCATCATCCCCAAGACGTGTGAAGCCTGACCCTCCACAGATAATGTGTACTGGTACAAAAAGGTGTCGCCAAATGTGTAATGTTTACGTTAACAATGACGAAGACATGCCTGACCAGTATGGACGAAGGCATTATGCATGCAATTGTTTCTTCGGAATCAGGTTTATTGATCCAGAGCATACCCCTACTGCTTTACGTGCTATCACGAAATTAATCATCAAGAAAAAGAAGAGTGACAATAGAGTGAAGGTCCTGATGGAAAGGTTTAAGATTAAAGAAAAAGAATTGCGGTTGATGGTTTGTAGTATCGTCTATGCTTCCGACTGCTCTTCCTCTTCTGCCGACGACGCCTAAATCGTAGACATCTAATGTTATGAGCATTGTGTACTTTCATTACGTACTTTCATTATGTACTTTCATTATGTATTCAAGGAAAAAGAAGAGTGAGGTTAGAGTTTTCTACCTCTTTCTTTCATCTCATCGACTCCTATTTTCTCATATTCCTTAGTCATACTTGCCTTTTTTTACTTTACTGAAATATGTGTTCCATTGCCTTTTTTACTTTACTAAAATAACAATGCAATCTGATCCATTCATTGTTATATAAAGCACAATTACACTACTACCAAAAAAACAAATACGAAACATTAAAAACCAAGACATTACAAACTAAGAAATTCCAATGCGTCTTCTAATTATTACATGACAATCTCACTCAGTCAGATATGTGAACGGGTTCGGTCCCTCCTTTATACATGAATGGATCTGGTGCCCGGCCATTTGAAATGCGGTACTCTCGATACATCCTCAAATTGTCCCCAAATGTTTCTTCCCACCATTGAATGTTTGGATCTACGTGTTTCTTCCACGAACCGGGAGTATGCGGTAGTGGTGAACCAACCATCAACGCCACCTATATAAACACAATCGACTTAAGACATTAAACAAAAAACTATGATTACACAAGTATCAAGTACAATTGTCTACTTTACCGGTATGAAGTGGTCACGGTTGCCTACGTGTGCCATGCCGAAAATCTGTCGTGGAGGATCAGCGTTTTCTGTTCTACACCTTAGCGGTAAGCAAAAGGTCGGAGCATCCCAACACAATAACACGAGACCAACTTGGTATAGGGTGGCAAACACTAAGCCCATCAGTGGAAAGTGCAACCAGTACAGTTCTGAACAAGGGCTTCTGCAATGGTTAACTTGGAGAATAAGATCCTCCCAAGTACCCGGACGAAGACGACGACGAATAGGCTCGTACAATTCTCGGTTCTGAAGCAGCTCCGTTACCAGCTCACGCCGAATGTTTCCGTACTCTTGTTCTTTTCTTCCCAGAAGTAAGGCCATCGACCTATAACCACAATGTCCGTCAGAACGTACCTGTCTAACATCTGTGATGTATGGAAGCCAAAAATCATCCAAATTGTCAATGCCGAAGTCAACCCCCCTATGAATGAGAGGAACACCAAGTTCTTCAGGGCACTGATCGAAGTCAGTGTAGTTTGATCCTTCAGGCTGTGATAGGTCGGGCATGGGTTGAGAATGCAACTCCTCGGCCTCAATGACCACGGGAAGTGATGTCGTTGTTTGCTCTCTAGGACGACCTGGTCGTTTTGCTCCTGTATTGTTTGCCTTCTTCTTTCCTTTTGATTTCTGCTTTGCCTCCTCCTTCTCATACTTCTTCAGCTCTTCTTGTTTGTGCTCAAAATAACTCTTCTCTCTCGATTCCTCCTTGTCATTTTCACTGTCATCCTCCTCCTTTTTAGGACGACCTGGCCGTCTTGCTCCTGTACTCTTCTTTCCTTTTGATTTCTGCTTTGCCTCCTCCATCTCATACTGCTCCATATCTTCTTGTTTTATGTCATCCTCCTTGTCATTTTCACTGTCAACCTCCTCCTTATCCTTGTTCTTTGCACCCTTTGGCCTGCCTTTTCTTCTCACATTTGTCGGTTCTTTCAAGGTAGTTAGTTCAGGATGCTCCAAGTCCTGATACAACTCACCTAGCTGGTATGCCGTGCTTTTCTTCAAGGTTCCAAGTTCCAACTTGGTGAACATTTCATGGAGTCGCAACTCTATAATGTTCATTCGGACCTTCAGATTTGGGTCGTCTTCTGTTTCAGGAGTGTCATCCCAATGCAAATCCCTCCAGAACGGGTGAATGTCATCCTCAATCAGGGGTGTGTTTGAAATGATAGCGTGTGCAATTTGATGGACGCACGGCAACCCAAGACAGTTCCTCACCCAATGGTCGGTGCATTGTTCAGGAAATTTCCCCGTCAACATGATCTCATAAGTAGCCAACAAATGATCAAAACACCTGTCTGACACTTTGTAGAATAGTCGGGAAAAAATAGCCCTTCCAAGCGGATGCATGTTTGGATCATCAAAATCAGTTGGTCGTTTGGAGAGAGACATGTTCATGCTCGCCCTAATTGAATCAATCTGAAGGAGTACTGAATGATGGATCCGTACGATCACTCTGTTAAAGCCCCCTCTGCTGGAACCAATAATATCTTTCAAAACCTTGTGCATCCCTTCAACTCTAAAAAACAGTTAAGTTGGTAAGTTAAGAAAGTACGCCGTTATGATATAATCGTCTTTAACTAAAAAATATCAATATTTACCTGTTTGAAGTCCTCGTAAGGAAATGAAGCTTATGATCTGTCCAAGCCCTCACTATACTTGTCTTGTGAGGATTAAGCCATGTTCTCTCGACGTATCCCACAAGGCCGCTCTTCCAAGATCTCTTCAACTGTTCGAGCCGCAGTTCATAGGTCTCTTCAGTAGCTGAGCAAAATAGTCCCCAACATTGTCCTGCAAAGGCTTCCACTTTAATTTGTCTCTTTAGGATGGTCGAAGCATGTGCCTCAATGTTGTGTTTGATATGCACCCAACACAACAGATGTTGAACTTCGCTCCCGAAAACAGTCTTTATCCCTTTTATCAGCGCGTCTTCGCAATCTGTCATTATAGCCGTTGGCATCACTCCCAAATCTATGAATAATGACTTCAATTGAATCATTATCCATGTGTAATGATAAATCCTTTCCGCTTTAGTGAATGCATACGCGATGTTGAACGTCTTGTGTGTACTGGTGAATCCAACGATCTCTACGAGCGGCATTTCATATCTATTGAAACATTAAAATATATCACTACAGAACATATATCATTATCCGAACTAAATATCGACCAAGGTATTGTAGAGACTTACTTGTTTGTCTTGTACGTCGCATCGATAATTACCACGTACGGGTACTTCTTCAACAAACGCAACGACTCTTGGTTAGCAAAGAATAATATTGCAACCTCTCCGTTTGTCGTGTCTCTATGTGGGTGAACTACGTAGTCGTGGTCTCGCAAAAACTTAAGCGACCACTGTGTCACGTTTAGCTCTCCGCGATCTTCGTAATTCACCTTCTGCAAAAAGTTTGCAACTTGTCTCCTTGAAGTAACATTACCAGGGTACTTCTCCCTCAATTTAGAGATAATTTCTTTTGGCGTCTTGCGTCCAGTTCCATCTCCCCACCGCCTAGCACAAAGCTCTTGCTCCTCCGTCATTCGACCCATGAATGCATTCCCATGAAAACTAGCAAGTAGCACATGGTTATGCCGACCTTCTATCACACCTAAAATCCATTTTTCTCCTGCGACCCCGGGAATGTTTTTCTTTCGCACTGCTAGTAGCTGAAATCTACACTCACACTTCTTCGACTTCGACTTTCTAAGCCTAGGAACAGCCAACTCTGGATTCTCTTTGTTCACCTTTGGCCTCCCAGATCTTGGTTTTCCAAATCTATCGCACACAATACTTATTTGGTACGGACTTGAATTACGCGTTACCAAAGCTATCACTAACTCCTTTCCTCTATCTCTCGCCCACTCGTACAATTCTTGCGGAGTATCCCAATATTGTGCGGTTCTAAAATAATCCGAATAATCTTTCCCCTATACGTAATTGTAGAGCGACAATTACACTACTACCAAAATAACAAGGCAAAATACGAATCATTACTTTAAACTAATTAGGATATCATATGAAACTAATTAGGCTATCATATGAAACTAATTAGGCTATCATATGAAACTAATTAGGCTAGCATATGAAACTAATTATTCTAGCATATGAAACTAATTATTCTAGCATATGAAACTAATTTGAAACTAATTACGCTACCATATGTTTCAAATTATAACATATTATACTAACCACAAATTCACCACTCGGATCCCAGTCGCCGAACTCTTCGTCTTCTAAGAAACCATCCAACCATTCGTCGTCGTTCGGGTCGTCTTCCTCTTCTTGTGATCCGCTATCCCAATCGTGTTCTTCATCACTATCTTCACAACTTTGATTAATCAACTCTAACATACGAGACTTTTGATTACGACGATACATTTTGAATGAATTTGTTGGAAAACGAAGAGGTGTTGAATGAATTTGTTGGAAACGAAGAGATTGTGGCTTTATATAGGCACATTTATGACCGTTGTGGTCCAAATGAAACTGTAAAGACCCGTGCGCTAACCATCCGCGCACACACCCAAACCCTAAAGCACCTGTGCGCAGAACCTCAGCGCACAGTTTTACATTTAACGGCTACTTTTTTCAAAAATTTCAACGGCTACTATGTCTGAAGAGTGCGCAGAAACACGGCGCACAGATTCTCAACCTGTGCGCAGTAGTTAGGCGCACAAGGTGTTACAGACTCTGAAAATTTACGAAAAGTACCCGTAATACCCCGTAAAACATGTATGCGCATAAGAACTGCGCACAGATGCGTGCGCATAAGATGAGCGCACAGAATCGCGTGCATATATGCATCGATTCGCGTGCATATAGCCATTGCCTATATATATTAGATTTAGATTACGATTTTCACGGGAATTAGTGATCTAACAACTTACTCCTCAAAACACTCTTAGATTACGATTTTCACGGGAATTAGTGAATCTAACAATCATTAGAAGGATGATTTTAAAATTTTATTAGATAGAAGTTATACAGTATATCTAACTTTTATTAACAATATTTTCTGAAATTTAGAATTGATTTTGTTTAATAAATTATAAATCTAACAACTTATTCCTCAAAACACTCTTAGAGCTTAAAAATGCTTAGCTTTGAAAGACCTGACAAACGGGTCTAACTGGTCGGGTTAAGGTCAATCAGGATCGGGTCGAAAACGGGTTCAGGTCGATAAAATTTTCGAGTTGGTCAGGTTCGTGTTCGGGTCAACCCAGCGAGTTTCAAATGTTCGATTTTTTTTATTGTAATAAAGAAAATAAAGTTTAAATAATATGTTTATAATAAAATATTATTATATTATTATTATTTAATAAAATATATTGTTATTTTTTAATTTAAATGGAATAAAATATGTGAAAAGTGGATCACTCGACGAGTTTAGAGAAGTTCGGGTTGGTCAGGGTTTGAACCCAACGAGTTTCATGAGTTTTCGAGTCGGGTTGGATCGAGTTTTTTTCGGGTCGGGTCGACCCAACAGGTTGGATCAGCTTTTGACAGGCCTTATATAAGATAGATATTAAATACTTTAAACTAAATATATTTAAATATTTAAACAATGCTTGATTAACACTCTCTTTATTAAAAAATATTTATTATACTAATTCAAAAACTTTATATTAAAGAATTGATTATATTTTTACTTTAGCTAAATATAATAATTTAAATTAAATAATTATTTTTAAAAATTAATTACTCCCTCCGTCCCTAAATGATAGTCCCATTGTTGCTTTTGACACTATTCACAATTCAAGAGAATCTTGTAAATATCTTTCAATATATAAGAAAAAATATAGTCATGTGGGATTTTGTTTGATTCGTTTCAATGAGTACTACAATAATATCAAAATTTTATAAAAATAAAATAGAGATTGATATCCCTCCAAAACTCAAGTTTGTAACCGTCCCGATCCCGATTGAAACCGCCCCTTGTTTTAAAAAACTTGTGCTGTTTGTTTGACAGTTGACTGCCAAAACCCACCAAGTGATAACATTATCGCGTCATCTCCTTCCATACTCGGCCCCACAATTCCCGATAGTGATCTTTTGATGGGAGAAGAAAGAATCAACTCAGATTCCAAAAAAGATGCTAATATTTCATACGGAGTCTTTCTTCCAAATTCCACTGTTCTATCTCATACGGAGTATTATACCAATCTGTGACGGTATACAAAATATAAAATATGATTTATCTCAACCCACTTTGTTTGTTATGTTAGGGTCCGTATGTTAATTTGAGTGGACTATCCTAAAAACCACTTTTATTTGCCTGCCATCCTCTTCCTAAATATGGATTAGTCGTGGGATTCACAAATTAACCACTTCCATTTTATCAAGTTTTCTTCCTAATATTAGGTACAAGTTGCTATAGTGCATCCAAACACACACTAACTTACTAACAATACCCACTCAGACTATACTACTTTTTAGAGAGAAAAAACATAAACAACCCCCGTCTGGTTTGAATTTATTTGGGCCTAGCAGTAACCCCATAAGAACAGATGGGCCGTAAGGTCCATAAACTCAATTCAAGAAGGAAACACAACACCACTTGAAAGCACAACTCAACTCAATTTACCATTGCCATCACAAGTACCTCAATACACAACATCAATCACTACAAGCTACAATCACACATGTAATTTGTATCCATATAAATCATATCAGCATTATGAAATAATCCCATTCTTGTACAGTCTATCACCACCTTCAACCAACGAAAAGGGCAAAACCGGTTGCCTAACCGTCCTATCAACCCCTTCTCGTGCAAAAATGGCGTTCTCATTGTCATCCCAATACCACGGTTGGAGATGAGGCGAACGTGAAAAGGAAGGATCGAGCATGACTGATCCCCAGTCTTTAAACCCCAGTTTCTTTTCCTTTAGTCTTCTTCTAACCAACAAGTTTCCAACGTCTTCCTTTCTCATCTCAGATATGCTTCTTACTATAGCCAAGCACAAAAGGAGGACAAATACAGCATCTTCTTCAGGTAATAATTCCACCACTTGAAACTTCCAGTTTAACAGGGCTGTTGCCTTCCCTGTCGGATTTTCGTCTGTGTATCTAACAAGTGTCACAAAGTGTTCATCTTTACTGTCATTTTCCTGAGCTTCTTTGATTTTTTCGTACTGCATTTGTCTCCCTAATAATAGCTTCGCCTGCAAATATAAGTTTTACTTTGACATTTTTTCTTGGCATTTTAAGAAGGTTCAAATAAGCATGTGTGTTGATGTTCTTACAGAGGATTTGGAGGAGTTTTGGTTATTCAGGGTGAAGCATAGGCTAGAAACAGTAGATGCTGGATCCCATTGAATGGTTAGCTCGTCTCCATTTGAGAAGCTCCATGTAGCTCTCCTCTCTTGTAATGATTCTTCTTTAGGTGTTGCTTCTCCAACAATTTTCTCTGTGATCAAACATTGTCGTTTACATAATAGTGCCAAACGAGTCCCTAGTGATAAGGAAAATGGTTCAGGTAACATTACCAGGCGCTTTACCGACCGAGTCAGCAACGTAAGACCAAGAACCTTCTCGAACTTCTATGATTCTATCCTCCCATTTCACAATCCGAGGCAAGTCTCCTCCTCTCCTCCAAAACCCGCCTCCTATTCTGTGAAGTTTCACATGAAAAAAGAAATTAGATTTCTGATTAGACAATTTAGATTTTTATATGTCAGATCAAGGTCTTACCTTATACGAATAACAAAGCATTCCCTTCCTGCATGATCCAGGACAGTTCGAGATAGCCATCTTCCTTCCTGAGGCCGATACTGATTCATTTTGAGTATCAAATCAGAGATCATGGCCCCAGAATTGTCTGTCACGCGATCTGGCACACATTTCAACAAATAGGGCGCTTGAACAGGCGAGGTAATTGATGTAAAGGTCTTAAATCTCTGGTCAAGCTCTCCTGTAAGAGCTAAAGAAGGCGCTCTTACAATGTCATTCCATTGAAAAGAGGCACTCTCAAGTAATCCTGTCCCTTTAAAACAAAGACTGCCCGAGTTTCGACGTTCAAGTTTGATTCCCTTGGTTCCAAGTTCACAGTACAAATGCCAAGCTTTCTGCCATGATTTTTGGGAAAATGCTGAAATGGGCTTGTCAAGCTTGAGCTCCCTGTGGCATTTCACCACACATAGGCGTAAAAACTCGTGATTCTTCTCCGTTTGTGTGACATCCATTTCTTGTAACAGACGGATATGTACACATACCTACAATAACGATAATAAAACAATCAATTAATCCAGATATGGCAAGAAAAGGAATCCAGATATGGTTTTAGAGGTTACCTCTAACAGGAATCTTGGATGCATGGACTTATATTTGGTATTAGCATCTTCTGAGTCAAATTCCACCCAGAAAACCGGGGGCAATGTGACTCGGTTACTATCTGTGAAATCCGAAGGAATTTTAGCTCCTGCTTTTTCATATGGTTGATCAAACATGGATTGCCAAAACTTGCTAGTTTCCTCTACAGCCTCATCTGCTACCTCTTCCCATGGTCCAACCATCTTCACCATCACATCTTCTATGTGCTTGGTATCAGCTGCATACACTGTCGGATAGCTCTAAATTCAAATCAATATGGCAAGAAAAAGGATCATTGACAGAATGATTCAACTTATCCTAACTTCTAAAATTCATGTCCATCTTTTTAGAGTAACTCACCATGTGAGTAATCCACATGAGCAGAATATCAACAGTGGGAACCAAACAAGAACACACATCAGAAGACGAAATAAACACAGACAATAGCTTATTATATCTCCTCCGAGCAGCCATCAAATACAACGTCTCAGACATGTACGCCTCCAAGAACAAAGTTACCAAAATCCTCTTCTTCAACACACGATCAATTAGATCCTTACATAAATCCGCCGCATCCGGATCCTGTAAATCCGGATCCGTTTCGTTTTCAAATGGCTCATTCGGATATCTGGATCTCCAGATCTGACTGCAGCGATTGGATGCATAGTCCTCGTTCTCCCTATCGAATATCGCCGGCTTCCCTATAATCTTCGAGTATCGCGATAGACAATACTTGCTGTAGTGAACCTAGGGGGGAAAAATTCGGCGTCAAATTCGCGTATTATATATAATCGAATATGAAGAAACTGCGAGTTCACCGTATCCAACGAGTGGCAAAACCAGATCCACTCGATATCGAAAGGAGGAACGAGAAGGGGAGGAAGAGAAGTATCGACCGTCAGATCAGAGATCAACGGCATCCATAGCTTATCATACCTAAAAACGGAAAAACGAGATATGCCATTAATTCCGATTTCAGAGTGATTTGACATTGAACTGTAAATAGGAAATTACAGAGAGCACCTGCGAATTGATTCAAGGAGAGTGGGAGAGTGGTGGAGCCAATCGGAATCGGACACGTTGCGGAGGAAAGCGACGTTATGCCTAGCTGCCGCCACCAAGTCAACTCCTTGTTTGACGGAGGAAGATTCCGACGATGAGGGGTCGGCGGTGAAGGAAGACGTTGATTCCGATACGCTGATATTGTCTGTCGACATTGATTGCGTTGATCATCGGAGATCCAAATGTCCAGTCGGGCACTAATGTTAAAAACGACGGGAAATAACCCTCAACTCCTCAAGCTAGGTCACGAGGAGTCAAAAGCTAAATACTCGTTCCGTCCCATAATTCCCGCAAGGCACGTTTCTATTTTGGTTTGTTCAAAAAAGTTCTTCTCATATTTCATTTATAATTTTTTTTTATTTTCTTTCAATACATTTTCTATTATTTCTCTCTCACACATCCCAACACTCTCTTATCTATCTCTCTACTTTAATTATTACTAGATTAGTACACGTGCCCTGCACGGGATTTTTTTATTTTTTTATATTTATTAAAGAACTAATAAAATTTAAAAATAACAAACAATGTCCTAATCCTTATAAAAAACGCCAAAAAAAACAAAGAATCTTCAAGTAAAAAGGTCAATATTTTCAAATTAAAAAAATAAAAATTGATGTATAGAATATGAAAATAAAAAGTAGTATCATTTGGGGGGGGGGTTTGGAAGCCACTAGGTAAAGTTGAAGTATGAGTGTGGATCTTGTACAGAAATCTGCAAACATCTCGGTGTAACATGCCGATACACTACATAATTCAATCAACGTATTAGAAGTATAACATTTTACGATAAAAACATAAGGAAAATACTGAAATTTGTTTAAACAAAGAGCAAACATAATTTTCAATTGACTAAAAACAAATAGAATTAGTGAAATCACTTACTAACCATTGAAAATATCGAACATCGGGGTAGGCAAACCATGTAAAGAATTTCCGCTAACTCGATTAGTAGATCCTGCATATATTTCATTAATATATTATTATTTACATTTCTTCTATTATATCAATTTGAAAAAAAATGTTAAAATTATTTAGTTGATTACTTGATTGATTACCTAATTGATTTGATTTCATTCCTTGTCCATTTTCTCAAAATTTATTTTTTCGCACCATATTCTAATCACTGAATAACATATAAAACTAAAAAAAATTAAAATTCAATTATAATTAGATTACATATATACAACTCAAACTGTAAGTACTATTTAAATATCTCATTTGATTAAAAATAATAACTGAGTTATCCGGAAATGAAATTTTTCCTAGTCCTTTAATAAAATAGAAGAGAGCTTTTCATTTGTTAATTTAAGATTAATAAAAAACACTTATTTTAATTTTATACACACGTAAACCCTATCTGTTATCTACTCCGTTTTTCCTATCTATCTCGCCTCCACACTCACACAGTCACACTCCACAAACCCTAACCCTCACTCTACATTTTCAGATCTGAGCAAACTTCCACTCGTTTCTACGCCTCTACAGTCCACAACCCTAGCCCTTCCTCCTCCATTTTTAGATCTGAGCTAAGCTCTCTTCCACTCTTTTCACGCAGTACTACCCTTCACCTCCACTTCTGCATTCCAAATCTGAGAAAGCCCTCGCCCCCACCTCCATTTTCAGATCTGAGCATAGCTCTCTTCCACTCGTTTCTACTAATTCTAGCCCTCACCTCCACTTCTCTTTCCACATCTGAGAAATCTCTTGAAGAAACATAGAGGAGAAGATCTAAGATTGAGCTTTTCCTACGATTCACATGTCGATTGAAGATCCATTTCTTGAGGTGTGATTCTCTTATTTTGATTTTCTTCAACTTGTTTATCTTTCAGATCTGTGAATGAGAAAAACTGAGGAAAGATCTCTTCCATTTGTTCCTTATTCTCTCTCGCTCTCTGTCTTTACAGTATTACACCATCACTGCTGGAATTTTTGCTATATTGGGAACAACAGATGGTTGGGTTGAACGATTTAATCTTCAATTTGGGATGAGCCGTGGAGTAGCTTGTGATTTAACAAACTCATTCCACAAGATCCACAGTTGACGCACATGAGATCATGTGGTGATGTCAATAACTACTTGTGGCTTTAAATAGTGAGTGAATAACCCATTCTATTTTCCTGTTTATTATCTTCTTGATAACTATTTTCTAAAAAAATATGGGTGGGTGGTAAGAAATTGTTTAGTTTGAAAATTGTTGTTGCGTGTTAGTTAGTATAATCTATATCATATATATATATATATATATATATAAGTTTGTTGTTCTCATGTTGAAATTCTATGAAGTAGAAAATCATGGGAATTGACTGAATAATTAGCTTGGGTTACTTGGTTTTTGAGTACTCTTTGTCTTCAATGAAGCTTCGAACTTTTGGTTTATGATTAATTTATAGACTTTTAATTATTGTTGGATATCATGGTGGCATAAAGGTCTTATTCCTATACACTTCAATTTTTTCCAATATTTTTTAATTGTATTCACAAACGTCTCCTCTTTTAAAATGTTTAGCTTCCAATTTCCATGTATGTGTTATATAATAGAATATGCTTCCAACTTAGGTGTGAGTTTATCATAAACATTACTTTGACATTGTTACTTTTGTTTTTGTTGCAAGGTGCATGGATGGAGAACTTTAAAGATTTTGAGAGTGATTTGGAGCATACAACTACATTTAAACATTCAGGTCTCTAATTTTGTTGTTGTTTCATTTATTGTTATCATGTGTATAGATGCTTCTGATAATTTTCTCTGAATCCTGTCGAGCATCTTAAACATCCAGTGTTCATCACGAAAGGATCTTACACAAACATAAAGCTTCATAAATTTTTCACTAAAATTGACAAATTGGAACTTCATATGACTTCAGTTCACTGGCAAATAAACCCATCTTAATTTGCAGATTAGGACCCCAGATGACTTGTTGCTTGCTGATAAATACTGAGTTTGAATAAGGTTTCAAGGTAAAATCAACTATCTGCTCTGAATCAAGACCTTTTCCATTTCAATCAGGTTTTGGAGTCTGGTAATATACTTTGCTGAGTGCAGTTGAAGGAGTGTGGCGTGCTCGCAATCTATCCATCTCAATCTAATAACCTTTTTGTGGGTTGAAGTTAATCTCTTCAATTTGTAATGTTTGTTTTTGCAGATGTTGAATTGAATCTCATGGATCTACATGGTGCTCTTTGCTACAGACTTTGTAAAGTAAGTTGTTGTACTTTAGGCTTAGCTTTAATCAGTATTTGTTGTGATATTATATGCAATTCAGTTGCCCGTAAATACTATCTAGATAATTTAATGATCTTGAAATCTTATGATGATTGTTCATGCTTTTCTAGCAATGTGAATAATTTTTTGATTCTTTGTCATTCATTTGGTTTTAGAACTGTTTCATGAGGCTTTAACGCTTTTTAGTATTTACCCTAAGCTGTTACTTCGAGTCAAACTTTTGAATGTCACTTGTACTTTACCCAATACAAATTATTCAAATAAATGACATGGTCTTTTGTCCAAGTTGATGTTCAATAATGGTGCTGCTTTACTTGAAAGTTTCTTTTACTTAAGTTATCTACATGGACATGTGGGTTTATATGTATAGGAAAAGCTTATAGGACTTGTTTGGTAGATTATTTACCGAGCTCTACTGAAATTGAGATGTCCTTTTCATTGTGTTTGAATTGCTTGTTAATTTCTTATGTCTCTTGACCTCTACTTTTTTTGTTAATTGTGTGAGCATTCCTTGAAAAAATCAGTCATGATATCTATTTAGGGGTGAAGAAAATAAATGTTATAACATATTAATATTACATTTCAGATTATAAGATTGTATATAAGACTTTGCTCTTACTCCTAAAATGTTGCTTCATAAAAATATACTTTCTGCATAAACTGGATTATGCAGAAAACAAAATGTTTATACTACCTACATAAGATGGAATCAGTTTATGCTCTAAATGGTTTTTGCTGAAACATTTCATGCTCTAAATGGTTTCAGCAGAAACATTTTAAGCTCTAAATAGTTTCTGCAGAAATATTTTATGCTCTAAATGGTTTCTGTAGAAATATTTTATGCTCTAAAATGTTTCTGTAGAAAATAATATGCTTCATATATGCATAAACTACTATTTTTAAATACCTTCAATCCATTAACTTCCTGATCATCCTTTTCCCATCGGGTTTTTTGTTGACCACTTGATACTATCACCAATTCCGACCAACATCCCAATAAAATCTGCAAGAATAATTAAAAATAACAAAAAAATAGATGTAACAATAAGTTATGATAAGTAACTATAAAATATATACTGATTTAAATTAAATTACTAACCCTAATGACTATTCTCTTTCAATGGATTGTCATAGAATTGCATAAAGTCGATAAATTTGAAACCATGAAGAAGTATTACTTGTGAAAATATCAGCTTGAATTTGTGAGCAGTGAATTTGTTATCTGTCTCCTTTTAGGCGACTTTGTATTTAGAGATTAAATAGGTATCTCCTTCCTTCAGGGGCAAACCTTAGATATAGTTATTCTGCATAGATTTGATATTACTGATAAGATAAATGTAGTAATTTTCCATGGTGAAAGAAGTTTCACAAACCTTAGATATATGTGAGAAGAATGAATGAGCTTGTGTTGGGGAAGAATGAACCAATGTGGGGGAAGAATGAGCCAACGTAGGAGAAGAATGAATGAACTTGTGTTGTAGGGAAGAATGAATGAACGTGTGTTTTTATAATGAAAAACAAATGTTTAAATTAGGCTAATCATAATATGTAGAATCAATATCTTTAGTATTGATGGAATTAAATCTTTATGACAATATTTTAGGAAAAGATATCTAGGAATTTTATAATATTTTGTAAATCTTGTAAATTTTCTTTTGGTATTCGATATATCTTTTACAGGCTGCTAATCATGTGCTTTTATTGTTTTAGGAAAGTACATATTTTGTTTTAGGAATATAATGTTAGCTTGTCCAGCAACTTTGAGCTTGTCCAGCAACTTTGAGCTTGTCCAGCAGCTTGGAGCATTTTGAGAAAGAGTATCCTTTTTAGAATATCGTTGCAGTTTCATACATATTTTTTTCTTTAGGGTTTCACTTGTTATCTAGAAAAGTTGGTAATAATTCAGTTTTTTGCTTTACGATTTCAGTTTTTTTCTTTACAGGTTAGTCATTTATGCGGAATTTTCTTTGTTTTACAGGTTAATATTGTTCATCTTACAAATTAGGATTTCAAATAGTTGCAGGTTCAAATTATGGTTTCAAACTGTTCAGCTACGTTACTTTTATAGGGATTTTATATTTATTTCGAAAAATTATAAATTACGGTACATCAAAAAAACTGCGTAAAGGAAAAAATGTCTTAAAAAAGGAAAAGATCTTTGCCCAAAAATTATAAAAGATTATCTGAAATTCTATATGTGATATTTTACTAAAATAATATACACGTACAGTTGTTTAACAAAAAAATTGGCCAAGAAAGGAAAAATAAACGGAACCAATTGTATTGAGCCACGTGGCAGACAGGTGGATAGGCTGAAAAGCCTTCTTAACACGTGGCATAGCTGGGGTGAGATTAAGAGGATGTCCAAATCCCATGAGAAGTACTTCTTAAGATGAGAAATGAGAAGGAAGGAGGAAGCTCCTTCGTCCTTCCTTCTCATTTGAAATGTGCTTATAAAATCAAGTGCTTCAAAATGCCCGAAATGTGTCACTATATATGTTGAAATGTGTTATGATATATTAAGGCAAAATTTGAAGCAAGGAGGACTTTTTCCGTTTTAGTTTTTTGTGTGCTATGATTTGTAAGCAAAAATGCTATGTTTTTTCTACCAATATTGTGTGCTATTATTTGTAAGAAAAAGTGCTATGCTTTGTAAGTAAAAGTGCTATATTTTTCAGGTTTTTTTGTACTATGATTTGTAAGTAAAAGTGCTATGTTTTTTCTACCAATTTTGTGTGCTATTGTTTGTAAGAAAAAGTGATATGCTTTGTAAGTAAAAGTTCTATATTTTTCAATTTTTTGTGTGCTATAATTTGTAACTAAAAGTGCTATGTTTTTTTCTACCAATTTCGTGTGTTATTGTTTGTAAGAAAAGTGTTATGCTTTGTAAGTAAAAGTGCTATATTTTTTGAGGCAAAAGCATAACAGATTTCACCTAGCATAGAGAAACACATATAGGCAAAAAGTGTAGCACACTTCAGCTAGCTATAGAGAATCACGTATAGGTGAGAAGTGTAGCACATTGCAGCCATAACGAAGCACATATAGGCAAAAAGTGTAGCACACTTCAGCTAGCTATAGAGAATCACGTATAGGTGAAAAGTGTAGCACATTGCAGCCATAGAGAAACATATGTATGAGAAAAGTGTAGCACATTTCAACAATAGAGAAGCACATCCTGGAAAAGGTGTAGCACCTTTCACCTAGCCATAAAGAAGAACATATAGGCGAAAAAGTGTAGCACATTGAAGCAAAAGCGTAGCACCTTTCACCTAAAATAGAGAAGCACATATAGACAATTGCGTAGCACACTTCAACTAGCCTAGAAAATCACATATAGGTGAAAAATATAGCACATTTAGGCAAAAAGTGTAGCACATTTCACCAAGCATAGAGAAGCACATATATGCAATATCGTAGCACAATTCAGCTAGCCATATAGAAGCACATATGGGCAAATAGCGTAGCATATTTCAGTAATATAGAAGCACATAATACTTGTGGTAGTACATACTTTGCAAGTTCAAATTTTGCCTTAATATATCATAGCACATTTCAACATATATAGTGGCACATTTCGGGCATTTTGAAGCACTTGATTTTGTAAGTATAAAATCCGGCCTAAAAAAAATAAAAAGTCAACGCCGGTCAACGGTCGATCAACGCCGGTCAACATCTGGTCAAAGTCAATCCCCTTGTTAGGATTGTTTCTCATTTCTCATGTTAACATTAATTTCTCATTTGATCTTTTGCCTAAGAGGATTTGCTTTAGTAATTATATAGTAGATTATACATTTCATTTTCTCTCTCCTATTTCCATCAAATATAAAAAAAATCACATCCGTCTTAAACTCCGCGCAAATGCCCAAATGTCCCTTATATTTTGGGACGGAGGGAGTATATAGCATGTCAAATAAAAACTCATATAACAAAGCTAAATATATACCAACAAGCATGTGGTCACCCAACCACCCAATATGAGGTCTTGAGTTCAATTAAAAATTGTTTGTTGGGAGAGCCACCAAGGGTAGTAGGGGAGTCCCCTAACCGCTGAACTAGAGTGGGAAACAAAAAAAAAGCTAAATATATAGCATAAACTCATATAACACTCTTAGTGATGTGTCAAACTAGTATAAAATTATTTAACAAATAAAATTTATATATGATAAGTTGAATTAGGTTAAGAAATAACAAATTTTAGCATTTGTTGTTAGAATTATTTTCATTGGTTAAAATAGCATTTGTTAAAAAGTACAATTTCAACTTACTATAATCTTATGTGGTATGTCATTTTTGGCTCTCCGTTGAAGATGCCATAATATAGACACTTCTTAGATCATTAATGGTCTTACTATCGTTATGTAACATATACTATATTTTTAATATTAAATGACTTTTTATTCACAATCATGCTATTCATATCAAATAACATGTATTTTACCTTTATTTTTAATATAAATTTTGATGAAATGGAGTATTATTATATAATGTATTAATATGGATGTCAATATGTAGATAAAAATAAATTAAAAATATTTGAAAAAAGAATTTTAATAAAATTTTGTGTATTATGATTTATGAGTGTTATAAGGATTTACATTTGAAAGAACGCGCGAACGCGTGTAAAACCTTGTGTTTCCCCTTGTGTCTCCTTGTGTTTCCCCATCGTTTACCGCCAGATATGATTCCGAATTCTCAGTCGCTCCCCTACCGGATTTTGTCCCAAAGACCCAAACCGAACAACTGGCCTGTAATGTCGAGCCGCCGGACGACCCACAACCACCGGGAAACCCCCCGGAGCCACTGCGTCCCTATGATGAAGTGGTTACTTCTGGAGCTTTCATTGGAGGTTTATCTCAGCAAAAAACTTTAGTAGATGATAAGTTCTTAGAAGGAAAAATTGAAGTACCTTTCCAGACGGAAAAGATGGTGACCCTTGCATCGCCATCACACCGGAGTTGATAAACGCTCTTGCTTCAGTATGGAGATGGTTGGTAGTTGTCAAAATGCTGGGAAAACCTCTCAATTTTCAAATAATGGAACCAAAAGTCTGAGAGATGTGGCATTTTGGCTCGAAAGACGAGTACTATAAAATGCTAAGCGTAATAAACGTAGATCCTATAACCAAAGGCCCAAGAACACTACTCAAGAGAGTGCAAATGACCCTTCTGATCAAGCCATTTCTCCTGGAGAGGCTGAAGGCTCAACTAAGAGGCGGAGGCCTAAGGATGATCACCCTGAAATTTCTAACCCTCCTAAATCTATTTTAGTTCAACAAAATTCGAGTTCTGAAATTCTGATTTGTAGGAGAAAAATGATAGCAAGGAAGTAGCAAAGGACGACATGAACTGTGAAAAGGATGCCATGGAGATTACAGGTAAAATGCTTTGTCTAGAGGAGGATTCAGAAAAGCAAGAGGTAGCCATGAAGGTGGATGATCCATGTGATTTGAAGATCACAAAGCTTGCCCAAGCCTAGTCAAGTTTCTTTTCCTATTGTTTCCTTACGGTGAACATCACATTTTGAAATTGTTGTGGTGCGAAGAAAGAAGGATTTTATAGAGCCTTAAGATATATTCGTAATCAACATGCCTCTAATGTTGTTGCTCTTTTTGAAACTAGAATTTCAGGGGCGCAAGCGGATAACGCACGTGTTCGGTCTAAGTTTTCTAACAATTTCCGTGTTAAGGCTCAAGGCTTTGAAGGGGAAATTTGGTTTCTTTGTAATTCGAATGTTGTCGATCTCCAGGTGATTAAGTCTATTAGGAACTTCATCCAGGCTACAATCCGAGTTAACTCTATGTTGGTAAATGATTTGTTGTCTATGCTCCTCCCACATTGACTCGTAGTGTCGATTTCTGGAAGGATTTTGAGGAGGCCCATTTAAAATGCCTTAAATGGGCCTAAAACCCAATTTGGCAAAACGACGTCCAAACGATGTCAGAGAAGAATAAAATTTGGTTTCAATGCATATTAGAGATATTTGACAATGTGGGTAACTTCCAACCACAATTTCTTACTTTTCAACCTTTGTAAAACAAAATTAGTCTTAACTCTCTAACTTGTCACTATATGTATGACCAACACCATCGATATTTGATTACGTTTGAAAAAATTATACAACTTAATCTTATTTGACATATAAAGTTCCAACAAGGTCTCGCTCACCCAAAATCAAAAATATAATTTTAGTATATTTTTAAAATTGTAATTTTAGTATACTTTTTAATATATTTTTAAAATTGTAATTAAAATTGTAAGCTTTTAAAATGATATAATTATTTTATACTATTTTTTTTTAAATATTTTAATAATATTCTTATTTTTTTTAAAAACGTTTTGTACATTGAAAAAAAATAAATTAACCCCGTACGTTGGAGGCTACTTTTTCCAAATTATACTTGTACATGGAAAACCAACATATGTGGGTTATCAACGTATATATTTTGGCAATGGCTATATGCACGCGATTTCGTGAGCGCATCTTATGCGCACCACTCTGTGCGCTGGTGTTCTGCGCACTTAGGTATTACGGGGTATTACAGGTACTTTTCGTAAATTTTCAGAATATGTAACAACTGGTGCGCGGAACGATTGCGCACAGGTTGAACATATGTGCGCCTAGATTCTGCGCACAGGTTAAAGAAGTAGCCGTTAAATTTTTTGAAATTTGTTTACTTTGTGCGCATTAGGTCAGCGCACAAGGTTGTGTTATTTTCAATATTTGATTATGTTTGAAAAACTTATACAAATTAGTGTTATTAGGCATATAAAGTGCGTATAAGATTTCCCCGTCACAAAAAGTGGCTCGAAAATACGCAAAAACGCTAAAAGGCCTTAAGGCCTTTTAAGGTCCAATAAGGCGGAACGATACCCAAACGACGTCGGAATGCAATGAAACTTGTTTTCAATGGATATTATAGCTATTTAACCTTGTCGGTAACTTCAAGTCGAAATCTCGTACTCTTCAAGTAACACCTCCTTTGTAAACCTTTACTAGTCTTTCAATCTTCGAAATAGTTGAAATAGTTGCAATATGAAGGGTCTAGCACATCGATGTTGATTATGATTGAAAAACTTATACAAATTAGTGTTATTAGGCATATAAAGTGCGTATAAGGTCTTCCCGTCACAAAAAGTGGCTCGAAAATACGCAAAAACGCTAAAAGGCCTTAATGGGCCTTAAGGCCTTTTAATGTCCAATAAGGCGGAACGATGCCCAAACGACATCGGAATGCAATGAAACTTGTTTTCAATGAATATTATAGCTATTTAACCTTGTCGGTAACTTCAAGTCGAAATCTCGTACTCTTCAAGTAACACCTCCTTTGTAAACCTTTACTGGTCTTTCAATCTTCGAAATAGTTGAAATAGTTGCGATATGAAGGGTCTAGCACATCGATGTTGATTATGTTTGAAAAACTTATGCAAATTAGTGTTATTAGGCATATAAAGTGCGTATAAGGTCTCCCCGTCACAAAAAGTGGCTCAAAAATACGCAAAAACGCTAAAAGGCCTTAATGGGCCTTAAGGACTTTTAAGGTCCAATAAGGCGGAACGATGCCCAAACGACGTCGGAATGCAATGAAACTTGTTTTCAATGAATATTATAGCTATTTAACCTTGTCGGTAACTTCAAGTCGAAATCTCGTACTCTTCAAGTAACAGCTCCTTTGTAAACCTTTACTAGTCTTTCAATCTTCGAAATAGTTGAAATAGTTGCGATATGAAAGGTCTAGCACATCGATGTTGATTATGTTTGAAAAACTTATACAATTTAGTGTTATTAGGCATATAAAGTGCGTATAAGGTCTCCCCGTCATAAAAAGTGGCTCGAAAATACGCAAAAACGCTAAAAGGCCTTATATGCGCATTGGATCTGCGCACATCTTTCTGTGCGCAGGCCAAATGCGCACATCTTTCAGCGCACGACATTTCGGATTCCCGAAGTTGTGCGCTGGACGTTTGCGCATTACCTTTTATGTGCGTTGGTGTCCTACGCACGAGTTTGTCAGCCATTGCCAGAATTTTCAAATTTATCCCGAAAATACCCATGTGCGCAATACAACAGCGCACCAACCTATGCGCATAACTTTTGCGCACCAAATCGTGTGCATATAGTGAAAAAGTTGCGTGTATATAGGCGTTTCATATATTTTACGTATTTTGTATTTTGCTTCATATATTCATTTTTTAATTTTGCCTATACGTTGAAAACTAACGTGCATTGGAAATCAACATATTAAAATGTAGTGTCCGTAAACCTGGCCATACCCGGGCTCGGGCCGGGTAGGAGTCAAATATTCATCCCATATTTCCGGGCCGGGCTAGCCCGAGGCCCGGTCTGAGGGCCTGTGACAGTACCCATACCCGACCCTCTATCCGGACCGGGTAGCCTGGTTATGTTAAACCTATTTTTAATGATTTTTATAGAAAAAAGATGAATAAAATACTGCATAAAACAACAACTTCTTCAAACATTAGGCATCCACATCAACAACTAACTGTGAAGTCTAAGTGAACAAAAGTCTAAGTATACATATAGTCATACACATCAAGAAATAATTAAATGAAAGATCAATCTTTCCTGAGTAAAGAAGAACATATATACACAGTCATTTGTGACCTAGGTTAGAGAAAGAGTGAGACCGAGTGAAAAAAAGGAGGCGGAGGCAAGTATGAGGAAATAAAACTTATGTTAGATTATTTTTAGATAATATATATATATATTTTAATTAATATATAATACGGACTGGTCCAATAGGCTCTTAAGGGCCTGAGATCTTTACCGTACCCAACCCTCGTACCCTTACTGTTGGACCCGGTTCTCAGGTCAAGAGCGAACCCGGTTCGCGACGGCTCGGTGAATCGCGAAACCCCATTGTGCCAATGAGAAGATCAAGTAGGAAAGTCCAGTAAGCGACCCAATAAGCGAAATAGGCAAGATCAGATAAAGTGGGGCCCGCGAGCTGATTATAAATCGTAACAGAAAGGAGAGAGAAAACATCTTTTCGGCATCCAAAGCTTTCCCCTTGAGCAAGAGAGAAACACACAGAGGACGAAACCTCACTCAGAATCGTCTTCTTCCTCCCGATTCATCTCTGTTCATGGAGAATTGGATGATCGGTACTTGGATTGTGATTCTCGGTACCGTATTCGTGCTTTTGGTGTAAGAGTCGTGATGTTTGGTTGAGATTCGCCATTTCACTGTTTTATTGGTTTGGTTCATAAGGCTTCTATGGTTTAGAAGTGGATTTTGATCGTTTCCTTCTTCTCTTTGGTTATAGTTTGGTGTTATTTGGGTTCGTCACTCCTATTTGCTTGTGATCGTTACTGACTTGGGCGTCGAAGAGCCAAATCTGGGGGTTCATCCTTTCGGTTTGGTTGTGCAGGTGTTTCGGGAGCTCAAGAACACGAAGAACAGTGGAGAAAACCAGATTTTGATCCAAAAGAAGATGGAATCCAAGTTGTTGTATCAGTTGGCGTGAAGGAGGTCTCCAGTGCTTGAAGATTATTGACTGGCCAAATCTCGCGAGGTGTTGATTGCGAGATCGCGAACACCTGGACTCCAACACTGGCGCCGACCGTGGGGACCTCCTCGCGCAGCTAGTTCATTCGAAACCTTGAGAATCAGATTGTGAAATTCAGTGCAATGGAGGATACCGATAGAAGCGGCATAGTGAACAACACCCTATTACAGACAGGTCCTCTCACCCAGAATGCCCCTAATCCGCCCCTCCCTCGCGTGGACGAGGAGGACCCTCGCGACCTTACTGTGATTCCGCGAGAGCAACATGCACTCTTCAATGCTTGGGTGGGACTCCGAGAAATACCAGTGAATCAGGAGGCTCACTTGGAAGAGCAAGCCGCGGAAGTTGCTCCGGATGACAGAGCTTCAGTCTCCAGAATGCCAAGGGGCAGAAACGTCGCGAGGGAAGCCGGACAATGAGGTTTTGATCTCAACCAAGCTCCCGCGAGCCATCAAGAGCACTATCACTCTCAACATGGTGGTGTCTATGACAAGAGGGATCAGACATATTACCCCTTGAATGAGCAACGTACTCCACTCAACCATCACGGAGTTCCCTACTACCTTCGCGAAGAGTACCAGAATCAGATGTACCCTGCTAATCCTCCTCTCAATTTCTCATCCATGTTAGATCCCACAGCTTTCGCGGAGCATATCATTCGGGCTCCTCCACTGCCAGATTTCAGGTTCCCGACTATCAAGGAATATACGGACAAGGGAGACCCCAAAGAGCACCTCACGCGATACAAGTATGCAATGATCGCGAGGGGTCCGGATGAGGCCACTATGTGTAAAGGCTTCCCAGGGACTCTAACTGACACAACCATGACCAGGATGTTGAACCAGCCTGCCGAGAGTTTTTCTTGCTTCGCGGACATTGAAAGAGGTTTTCTATTGCACTTCGGCTCTTCAAAAAAGAGGAAAATCACCATGCAAGAAGTAGTGGGAGTTAAGCAGAAAACAGGGGAGACTCTGGAGGAGTACGTGAAGAGGTTCTCATTGATGGTGCTAGAAGCTGATGACTTTGATGATAAAACAGCTAGAGTCGCGTTCCTTAATGGTCTGCTGGACGGGAGTGAGTTCAAAAAACACCTTTACAGGAAGCAAGAGCAGTCTTATCAGGCCATGCTTGAGAGGGAATACGTCGAGATTCAGGTTGAGACTCATTCTAGCACTCCCACGGCAGGGGGAGGACAGAGCAAGCAGAATCAGAATCAAAGTCAGAACTCTAAAAAGAACAGCCAAGGTTGGGGGAACAAGAGACAACAGTATGATCAGGGTCAGAACAGTTCGCGAGCTCCGAGTTTAGCCACTCAACATCAGAATCAGAATCAGGATTACGGATAGAATACAGATCAGAACCAGTTTCAGGCACAGAACCTAATGAACCAAAGAGATGAAAACGTCAATCACAGGGGTCACGGTCGTGGTAATGGCGGTCGTGGTCGTGGTCACGATAGGATGTGGTGCGCCAACCACAATTCAACTACTCAGAATACGGAAGAGTGTAGGAATGGTCCTAGAGTAAACAATGAACCCGAGCAAAGAGCCGTCCTCATGAACCAGAGAGGTGGAGGCAATCAACAAGGCATGGGTGGTAGAAACCCTGGCCGAGGACCATTCAGAGGGGGATATAACAACAGAGGCAGAGGAAGGGGTCGCAATCAACAGAACGCGATTGGCCCCAACCCCCCCAGGGTAATCAGCAACAGAACTTCCCGAGGCCTGATGGTCATGTGGGAACTATAGACGGGAAGCATGTCCCCATCCCCCCCAAACAGACGCGAGTTTCGAAAGATGGTCAATGCTCCATTGCCTCGCGGTTTTTCCGATTATGAGCATCACGACTCCTCCACCCAGAAAACCCTACCAGCTTGTATTCTCCAATGAAGAAGTTAATGAGTGGGCAGTTTCTTCAGGTGATCCGCTAGTAATACATCTACAGATAGGAACAAAGCTGGTTAACCGTATCCTAGTTGACACAGGGAGCTCCGCTGATATCTTGTATCTTGATGCCTTTGAAAAGTTGGGAGTCGACCCTAGATTGAAAAGACCAACCCGGACCACCTTGGTGGGATTTGCAGGAGAAAGAGTCACAACTCTAGGTGTTGTAACGCTTGATGTGGTAATGGGAGATGAGACAGGGCCGCGAAGGTCTGAAAAGATTGACTTTTTCATCATCCCGACAAGTTCGTCATACAATGCGATCATTGGAAGAGGTACATTATGCAAGTTCGACGCAGTCGTGTCGATGAACCACTTTTGTTTGAAATTTCCCACACCATCAGGCACCGGGGTCGCGACTGGGGTAGAGAATGAGAGTATTTCTTGTTACATCAAATCTGAAAAGGGGGAAGACACATTTCTGCTCACGAACCAACTCTTCGTCCCGGGCATGCCAAACATCGAGGAGGAAGCAGATTTAGATGTTCGCGAGCCCCCAGATCCCAAGGGCCTGACGGGGAGGTGGACAAAGCGAAGTTTACTGGTTTTGTGACTCAAGAAATTATACCCTTTGGTAACAAAGAGGAAAAGTTGTTTGTAGGAGGAAATCTGGATCCCATGGTAATGGGAGAAATTGAGAAATTGATGTCTGAATCGCGAGACGTATTTGCTTGGTCTCCAAAAGATTTGAAGGGGATTCCACCCTCCGTCATTACCCACTCCTTGAACATCAGTAACAAAATAATCCCTAAGAGACAGAGGAAAAGAAAGCAAGCAGGGCCAAAGAACGCAGCCGCAGCTGTAGAGCTCGCGAAGCTCTTAAAAGCCGGATTCGTGAGACCAATACAATACCCAGCTTGGCTAGCCAACGTTGTTATGGTCGCGAAGAAAGGAACTGGAAAATGGAGGATGTGTGTAGACTTTACCGATCTCAACAAGGCTTGCCCGAAAGACAGTTATCCATTGTCCTCTATTGACCAGCTTGTGGATTCCACCACAGGACACGAGGCGTTAAGCTTCCTCGATGCATATTCAGGTTACAATCAAGTGATGATGAATCCTCTAGACTCAGAGCACACATCATTCATAACAGATAAGGGGACCTTTTGCTACAAGGTTATGCCCTTCGGTCTTAAGAATGCAGGAGCTACATTCCAAAGGCTCGTCGATCGGATCTTTAGTGATCAGATAGGAGACACAGTTGAAGCGTATGTCGACGACATTGTCATGAAGAGTAAGAAACAAAGTGACCATGCTCGTGATCTTGCGGAAGTGTTCGCGACTCTGAGAAAATATGGGATGAGCCTAAACCCGGATAAATGCGTCTTTGGCGTGACTGAAGGAAAGTTCATGGGTTTTATGATCAATGCCCGAGGCGTAGAGGTTAACCCGGACAAAGTCAAAGTAGTACTTGATCTCCAACCACCCAGGTCTACGCATGAAGTCCAGCGGTTTGTAGGCAGAGTAAATTATCCGGGAAGGTTTTGCGCCAAGCTAGCCGAGCGCAATCTTCCGTTCTTTGAGATCTTGAGGAAGCCCAAAAACTTCGAGTGGACTGCAGAATATGATCAAGCCTTCGCGAGCCTCAAGGAACATTTGTCAAGACTCCCGATTCTATCCTCTCCGGTTCCGGGCGAGACTCTTCAATTGTATCTCGCGGCAAGCTCGAGGGCAGTGAGTGCAGTTCTTGTTCGCGAACTCGAAAAGCCAGTATATTTTGTCAGTCGCGCATTACTGCCAGCTGAAACCAGGTATTCTCCTGTAGAAAAGTCTGTGCTCGCGTTGATAACAACTGCTTGGAAGCTCCGGCCTTATTTTCACGCACACCCAATTGAGACTTTAACAGATTTACCACTCCATGGTTTCATGACAAAGCCAACAGTAGCAGGGAGGCTCGCGAAGTGGGTCATAGAAATGTCAGAGTTTGATGTTGTGTATCGTCCAAGGCCTGCGATCAGGGCTCAGGCGCTTGCAGATTTCATAGTCGAGATAAGTTTCAGGGAGGGTGAAGCCCCAAATCTGTATGGAGAAGAAATGATGTGGGTTATGCACACCAACGGAGCAGTGAACGATGAGGGGTGCGGAGCGGGCGTGGTTCTCACTTCGCCTACAGGTGAGGAAATAAGCCACGCCATCGCTCTCAAATTCAAACCAACTAACAATGAAGCTGAGTATGAGGCTCTGATCGCCGTCCTGGAGCTGGCCATTGGCATCTCTGTTGCAGTATTATCTTGTCGATGCGACTCAGAGATCGTTGTGAAACAAGTGCAAGGAATCTATGAAGCTAGAACATGGAACCTGCCTAAATATCATGCTAGGGTCGCGACACTGATCTCTTTGTTCAAACACTTCGAGATCCAAGCAATCCCGAGGGATGAGAACCGAAAATCTGACGCACTCGCGAAGCAAGGTGCGAGTTGGGAAGGTCCTAAAGAGGAGCGTGAGAAAAGGTCTGGCTTTATTGTGTCAAAAGAGGCTCCTCCGAAGTACTTCCTCCTTGTAAAAGAGGAGAGTGCCATCAGCCATGAGATTGAAATGATGAGGACCAATTACTCCAGTGACGATTGGCGCCAACCAATCATTGACTATCTGAAAAATGGTCGCGGACCATCCGATCCCAAAGAACTTTTGCAGCTGAAAAGAAAAGTCGCCCGCTTTTACATCAATAGGGGCGAGCTGTACAAGGGGGGGGGGGGGGAATCCCAACGAATTGAAATGCATGGCGCATTATGACGTAAAGTCATTTATGGAAGAATTGCACGCGGGGCTTTGTGGGACTCACGCAGGGTGGAGATCTTTGGCTTACAAGGCACTTCGCCAAGGGCATTTCTGGCCTATAATGAAGCAGGATGCGCAGGAGATATCGCAAGCTTGTCAAGCTTGCCAATACTTTGCCCCCGCATCTCACCAACCTGGTGTGGAACTTCAGATCATGAGCAGCCCCATCCCGTTCGCGATGTGGGGCCTGAATCTTCTTGGTCCATTTAAGCCAAAGGCTCTCGGACAACTCGAATACATTATTGTGGCTGGGGATTACTTCACCAAGTGGGTTGAGGCTGAAGCGCTCGCGTCCACAACTGTCCCGATTGTAAAGAAGTTCCTATGGAAGAATATCATCTGTCGCTACGGCCTCCCTCAGGAGATTGTCACAGATAGAGGCCCTCAATTCAATTCTCCCCAACTGCTAAAATGGTGCAACAACCTTGGTGTCAAGCTGAAAATTGCCTCTGTTGCGCATCCTCATTGCAACGGCTAGGTAGAGGCTGTCAACAAGAGCATTGATACGCTGCACTTTGTATGGCGTAACTAGGGGTTATTACATTAGTTTAGGATTGTTATCAAAAGTATTTGGAGCTATTGTTATATTCTAAGTTGTTTATGAAGAAGTGAAGAAATAAAGACCAGAACCGAAGAAGAAGAGGATCAAAGATTGATGGCGATCGCCATGAGTCATCTGAGCCGATTGACAATTATGTTCGCCCCAACTTTCCTCCTCTGTTCTCACAGAAGCGTGTGGCTCCCTTCCCCGAGGCATTGAAGGACACTCGAAGGCCAGAGAACGATAAAGAAATCTTCGAAACCTTTAGTAGGTACGAGGTAAACATTCCTTTGCTCAAACTTGTTAAGAGTATTCCTAGGTTTGCTAAGTTTTTGAAAGAAGTTTGCACTATTAAAAGAAACCAAAAACTGAAAGGAAAGAAGAAAGTTGAAATAAGTGAACAAGTTTCTGCTGTGTTTCAAAAACGCATGCCTAAGAAATGTGGTGATCCAGGCATATTTAGCATTCCATGTGTGATTGGTGAAACTAAATTTGACAAAGCCATGCTAGATTTAGGTGCATCAATCAATGTTTTGCCTTACTCTTTGTATGAATCACTAGGCTTAGGACCTTTGCATAAAACAGGAACCGTTATTCAACTTGCTGATAGGTCTATTGTGTACCCGAAAGGGGTTGTTGAGGATGTTCTTGTTATGGTTGGTGATCTGATTTTTCCTGCTGATTTCTTTGTGTTGGATATGGAGCATGCTAATAATGTCACACCTATACTGTTAGGTAGACCTTTCATGAAAACTGCACAAACGAAAATTGATGTTAATAGTGAGACTCTCTCTATGGAGTTTGATGGGGATAAGGTGGAGTATAATATTTATGACATGGATCCCATTGATAAGAATTCTCTATGTGCTATTGATGTGATTAAGCCTACTTGTAAGGATGAATTACAACCTGTTTTAGAGAATATCTTAGAACCCCCAAAAGTAGATGTTGTTTTATATACTAACATGCAGGAGTATCAGGCTAAGCCAGAGCCTAAAGGTAAGCTCTCTTCACATCCTTTGGGCAATTGCCCTCCATTACTGACCTCGCCAAGCGAGATACCATTGATGTCTAGTGTGCAGACACTTGACATTGAGCTTAAACAGCCGCCTGATACGGTCAAGGAGGAGAAAGTGAATGAAACCACCTTCATTGCTAAAGACAAGGTGGTCAAGGTAAGAGGGACGAGATTCAAGGCGTTCCATGAGTGGTTCAAGAGAGAATTCAGACAAGAGACGGTTTTTACAAAGCCAAATGGCGTTAGTTAAATCTCTTGAGTTTCATGTCGAGCCACGACATAAAATAAGGCGCTACTCGGGAGGCAACCCGAGGTTTGAGTTTGTTTTTATTTGTTTTTGTTCGGTTTAATTTTCTTTTTAGTTTTTCTATGGACAGGAGGAAATCACCGAAGCTCAGGGTCAGCTACAGTCAGTAGCCAATCTCGCTGTAAGTCTTCTCTCCCGTCTTAAAAAAAAAACCGAAAATCCGAAAATCATTCCGAGAAAAAAAATATATATATCGGATTAAAAAAAAATAGAGTGCAGAAAAAAAAATATGAGAGAAAAGAAAGTAAGGAGTTGTATTACATCAAGTTTGGTTTCATTAGTACTATCATTCTAAATCTACATTCGTTGAAGCTTAGCTTGTTGGTGACCATGTTCTTTGCAAGGAGTTGATTTGTTTGGGTCACCTTCTACATTGGAGGTATTCTTTCTTTTGCTTTAGATGAGCTATGCATTATTGGATTACATTTAGTGCTCATCTAGTTTCTCATTCTACCACACTTTGAGTTTTATTGGAGAAAGGTCATCCGACCTTGTATGTGAGTCTTCTGTCTCCTTCCCTGGGTTCGTTTTTCTGTCTTCCATTTCATTGAGGACAATGCAATGTTTAAGTATGGGGGAGGAGAATGTATTCACATGTAATTAATTGGGTGTTGGTTGTATCTGCATGAGCTTATTGAATATATATTGTATGAAAAAGCCACAAAAATTGAAAAAAGGCATACAAAATCCTTGGATAGCAAGATTTATGCAATAAGAAGGTGGCTTGACCGACATTAGGCTGGGGCAAAAAATAAGTCTTGAGTGATGTGAGTATAGTGAGCCTGGAACAATTATTGAGTGGTTGGGATGAAAACCCGAAAGGGCGCCCAAGCAAGATGAGTGTTATAAAAAAATTGAGTGTTTTAGGATCTTTATCATCTTGGCGTATGGAGACATAAGAAGGAGGCGTATAGGAGGATTCGGGTAGGCCACTTGGAGGAATAAGGAGTAGTTCTGGGTATGTGCTTATTTTATCACATTTGTTCTTGATTGTTGTTGTTGTTGCGTTTTGTATGCTTTGGGCTTATTGGTTATGTAATCACTAGGAGATATTCTTGTACTTCCTGAGACTTTGAACATTTCATTGTAAGGGTAGCTTTTCTGTAAGTTACTCGGGACGAGTAAAAGTCTAAGTATGGGGGTATTTGATACGCTGCACTTTGTATGGCGTAACTAGGGGTTATTACATTAGTTTAGGAGTGTTATCACAAGTATTTGGAGCTATTGTTATATTCTGAGTTGTTTATGAAGAAGTGAAGAAATGAAGACCAGAACCGAAGAAGAAGAGGATCAAAGATTGAAGACATGAAGACTTGAAGACATTCTGCGGAGCAGCGGCGATCGCCACCATCACTATGGCGATCGCCATTCTACAACAGAAGCATCACATGAGTTCGAGAGATCATGGCGATCTCCATGACTCTACGGCGATCGCCATGGGGCGACAGAGACCACGGCAGACGCTACATGAAGACCGCGATCGCCAGACATCTATGTCGATCGCCACAACAAGGCCGAAGACATTCCGGACTTCCCTTATTTTCCTTTATTTGTTTTATTTCTTTTTCCTTATTTTATTATTTCGTTTAGGATATATCTTTTACCATATATTTTTAGGGTTAGTCTCTATTTAAGTACCCTAGTTCTTTCTATCTTTTATCATCTTTTCCATCAGACAATTTAGTTTTGCAACCATGAGCAGGAACTAATCTCCATTGTTTTACTTAGCGGTTGAAACCTTCAGTTATTAAGTTGTGAGATTTCTAAACTCTTGTTCTTTTCCTATGGGTTTGTATTAATTCTCTTGTTCTTCATCTATTGATTTCTATTAGTTTTGCTAGCTTGATCACCTAGTTTGATTGATAGTTTTCTATTGCTAGACTAGAAATATACGGTGGAATTCCTTGTCATTGTAGCATTCATATCTGCATGATCTGGTAGTTGATTGCTTTTATGAAAGAGAATTGATTGCATGTTAATACTTGACGGTTGTAAGTTATTGCATGCATCCTTATGATTCCTGTGCCCTTTGCTGCTATTTCATCTAATCTTGAGAGGTTTCCCTGATTGCTGAATAGTAAGTATTATCAGGACCGGTTGGCCTGCTGATATATTAAAGATTGGAATAGGAACATTCCCTAGGATTGATAAGAACCTGAGATAATCTATGATCAACTTGATTGACTGTTGTGTGGATACTTGCTAGGTTAAACCATTTCTCAATATATTCACAACCAAACCCTCTTTGCTTATTACTTGTTACTTTTGTGTTCCATATAATCAAAACCCCCCCCTTGGTTACTTGTTACTTGTTCGTTAGCTGGTATTTCGCTTGACTGTATAGCGATTGGTGTTTTGATTCCCTTGGGTTCGACCTCTACTTGCTTGCTATACTTTAGTTAGTGTTTAGAGTTTTCTTTGATTTGGCACTACGACTTTAGCCTCATCAAGCATCATCATGGACCTCAAGAAAATGCTGGAGGGCGCGAAGGGGAGGTGAGCTGAAGTCCTCCCTCTCACCCTCTGGGCCAATCGCACGACTGTCAAAAAAGCGACGGGGGAAAGCCCCTTTGCCCTCGCTTATGGCGTCGAAGCTGTAGTCCCGGTGGAATTCTTATTCCCAAATGAAAGAATCCTCCATTATGACCAAGACACCAATGATGAGAAGATGAATATGGAGTTACAGGTTCGCGAAGAGTCGCAAGAGATGGTCGTGATCAGAGCAGCCGCACACAAGGCTAGCGTCGCGAAGTACTATAACAAAAATGTCAAGGTGAGAGGCTTCGTGAAAGGCGATCTCGTTCTGAGAAAGACAGAGGGAGGAAAACTTGACCCCGACTGGGAAGGGCCATACATAGTGGATCGCGAAGTCGCACCGGGGGCCTATCGACTGAAGGATAGCTTCGGGAATCACGTTGCAAACTCTTGGAACGTGATGCGACTATGCCGCTATTACGCCTAGCCCGTTCTCCCCACAGGCGAAAGAACCGAATGAGATTAAAACAACCAAATCTATAGCCGGGTTACAAAGAGAATAAATACTTTCGCCGAAAGAGAGGGAACAACAACCTTGAATAAAAGGTACAACCACACTCTTCAGATCGACAAGTATGAATATTATCCTGTGACGCTGGGCTGGGGCCAAGAGCACCCACCCAGGTCGCGAAGCCGTGACGCTGGGCTGGGGCCAAGAGCACCCACTCAGGTCGCGAAGCCGTGACGCTGGGCTGGGGCCAAGAGCACCCACTCAGGTCGCGAAGCCGTGACGCTGGGCTGGGGCCAAGAAGCTCCCACCCAGGTCGCGAAGTCATGATGACATATGAGTGCGCACTCACTGCATTGTGAAGCCATGATACTGGGCTGGGGCCAAGAGCACCCACCCAGGTCATGAAGCCACGACGCTGGGCTAGGGGCCAAGAGCACCCACCCAGGTCGTGAAGCCATGACGCTGGGCTGGGGCCAAGAGCACCCACCCAGGTCGTCAAGCCATGACGCTGGGCTGGGGCCAAGAGCACCCACCCAGGTCATGAAGCCATGACGCTGGGCTGGGGCCAAGAGCACCCACCCAGGTCGTGAAGCCGTGTTACTATGTCGGGGCTCCAATAAACCCCCATAGTTCGCGAAGCCGTGAAAATCAATGACGAGTAACGACGCAAGTCCTCCTCGCTTTGATCACGAAGTCACGACCTTTGACGCTTTAATAATCCGCCAAGGCGTGAGGCACGATGACTGATTGGCCCATACACTTGAAAGCTTCAAATCAGTCACGTGACACATAAAATCGCTACTTATGTCATGACTCACAAAGTCACGCAGAGATCTAATGGCAACCCCATCTCTTTGCTTATTGGAGAAATTTTTGTCAAAAAGTAGCAAATGATCTTGAAAATGCTCGCGGGGTTAAGCTGGGGCATCAATGCCACCACTGCCCAGGTATTCTCAGTTCCTTTCTACAGATGCCCCTTTTGTGCACAAAGGTTGGCATTCTTACAGGCACTAAGTATTTTGCTATGAACCAAATTGCAGCTCGACATCGTGTGCAGTCTACAGCTCAGTAAACTCATCACAGTATCAGAACCCATTCGCAAGCTCCTATTCGCGAGTTTAGAACTTTTGAGGCACTTACTACGCCTTCGCTCAGGTATCAGGCAGAGCATTGCAAGTTATCTCATACTTTCACGATGACGTAAGTATAACCCCGATATATAATCGCACATGCAGGAAATTCTAACTCGCTTATACCAGATAATGATTGCAAACATCATAAGCCCTGTTACTGGCTCACAAGTACGCAGTAATCAAGTACGAACGTGAATCATCAAAACGCTCCTACGCAGCAAGCAATACGCATGACTAACAAATGCTTGCTTAAATTGTCATTCGCAGGGCTTTTCTAAGGAGCGCCTACAACTTGGAAGATGTTCCTTTTCACTGAATATCTTGATGATTGTTCTGACTCGTCTAAACTCGTTCAAAAAATTATGTAATGACTCTAAGTCTCAAGAAACACGCATGTTCAACTTGATTCGCGAGCACAATGCCATTATATATATATATATTTTTTAAGCTATTTTAGTTTTCATCATGCACCATCTACCACATTCAAACATCAATCGCGAATCAAATAAGACAAAACAATTTAGAAACCCGACAATCGCTACTACACTTCCTCTCTCTTTTATTGCATAACATCCTCAAGGATGCAAGCACCCTCGCGAATGCTACGGGGGGGGGGGGGGGGAAGAAAGGAGAGAGTCATCAAACAACATAAGATTACGGGACACTAACACTAAAGAGGTACTACAATCTTCACTTCATACACCGCGGTCCGAATTGGAACCTCTAGAGTATTGGCACACCACATGGTGAAAGTAACTTCGTCCCCCTCCTGAAGGTTATGGTCCTCCACGAAATCGGACCAGCCTTCACCCAAGAAATAAGAGCTCCCAACCTTGTCCAGCGTCACATCCCAGGGCTCGAAGTTAACACAAAGAATGAGGCCACGACCACCGAAATGGCTAAGGTGTCGGTCACAATGATCCTTGGGAAAACGCTACACACAAACAGTTGAGGAAAGGCTAAGACACGAAAACAGTGATAAGGAATAGAAAGTTCGAAGAGCACCCACCAAGCTACCACCCTCCGAAAGGGCGGACGATTCCATCGGAATAGTGAAGGCCTCCCCAAGAGTCCCTTCTCGAGTTCGCCGCAACCTTGCCATGATAAACGCCTTCGTCGAAAACAGAAGCAAAAGAGAAGGAGAAAATACCCTTATATAAGAGGATGGACCGTCTGACCGTCATTAATGAGAAAGGTAGTTGAAAAGAAAAGTGGTTGAGAAAGTAAGAAGAGTAATAAAAGCAGAAGTAAATGCGAAGATAAGAAGCAATATGCATAAAAGTAGCAGCGCGGCCTTCCCGGAAGGCTACGAATAATTCAAGGTCCGCGACCACATACGGTTCGCGACCCGCCAAAATATAAAATAACCATTGTACGTAGCATAGACTCAAATACTTATAAAGAAAGTTCATAAAACAAGGAGATCAAATCTTGTCATTGGCATGTTTGTTGGGGATGTTGAGATATTCGTCAACATCATCGACTGCTTCAGCATGAGCGTCCTCCTTATCGCTGACATCCTCAGTAGACGTGATGTTCTCGTCCTCAGCAGTCTCTTCGCTATCAATGTGCACAGGCTCATCGCGATCACCCTCCTCGGTGGCTTCCGTATGAGGACGCTTGAGTGGGAAACCGGTCTCCTTTTCCATTTCCTCTGAGTAAATCACTTCCCTTGGCCTTTTAGGTTTTCGGGGAGCAGGAACAACCGGGACGTAGGACTCCATCCCCTCAGCAATTCCCGAGTCCTTCTTCAGAGTTTCAACCGTCCAACCCTCGAGAAGGCTCGCGTCGTCGTCGACATAGGTCCCAATCGGAGGAGGAACATATACGGGAAGATCCCCTGGAAGGCCACAGAAGTCGGTAGGATCGTAAGGGAATTTAGGCACCTTATGCTTTTTAAGTTGAAGCTTGAGTGAGGCGATCAACAAGACACTACGAGCAGTACTAATGAAGTCAATACGATCTTGATCGCGATAGCTTGAAGCATACTGTCTTGCCCCTTCGCGGCGAGCTTGAATTATAGAATCAACATTCTCCTGTCTCAGTGAACCCATTGTCGTCTCATGATTGCGCTTTTCCACCCTTGCCGCAACCTCCATCTCACTTACCTTCTTCATCAGATCGGCATTCTTCTTCTTCTCCTCCTCCAGGGCCTGCCTCGCTTTGTCCCGCGCGGATTAATGGCCGCGACTCTGCTCCAGGATTTCCTCATACTCTTTCTCTAGTCTCTTCTTGTCATTCTCGACAGTGAGAGCATATTGCCCCATGGCCTCATTAAAGAGCATTGAGTACAATGAAAAGAATATAAGAAATCAAAGGAGAATATGCAAAGTAAAAACGACAAAGAAAGCACAACAAAACTCACCGCGGGAGCAACCGTAGAGAGACCTGCACCACCGCGAATGACGCCTTCAAGACACGCAAGCATCTCTGGAAGACAGGGACGATCCTTATTAAAAAACCTCCTCACCGTCTTCTCGTCAAAGAAGAGCGAACCCTCCATGGACAAACCCTGAGGCGGGACATCCCCTTGGTCTCCGTAAACCATAGGTTGCTTACCCTTCGCGACGGCCGACGCCCTCTCAGTCGGGGTCCCACGGTTTGAGGCAGGTGTCCCACCAGACCTCGGGGGAAGAGTGGTTCTCGCTGGAGTAGGAGTGTTTGCAAGGATTGTGGCCTAGCCAACAGGAGTCTCATCTACCAAAGACTCCTCCCCCGCAGCCGATGGCTCCAGAATATGGATCCCAGGGGCAGAGCCTTTCTTCTTACGTTGAGGCTTAGGCTTGGTCGCGGCTTTCTTGGTGCGCCCTTTGCCTTTCACGACGGGGACTGGGGTTTCATCTATGGGATCGTCATCGAAGGAATCGTCAGAGCTATCAAGGTTGGGAAGTGATAAGCGGTATTTTACATAGCGCTACTATAGGTTATTAGCTCATTTTGTATAGGATTATGCTAGATGTTATGATGTATTCTGTAATCATGGAGTTTTGGAGAGTTGAGTTACACATGATATTACAGAAGATGATGCGGAGCATTGAAGCATAAGAAGAGGAGTCGAAGCTGATGAAGACCACAAGATGAAGACAAAGACGAAGCATTGGAAGCAGCTGAAGACGAAGCCGCAGAAGAAATTCCGCGACCGCGGGTCCCAAACCGCGATCGCGGAAATGCCACCTGAAGAAGCCAGATCACAGAAGAAAATCCGCGATCGCGGGTCCCAAACCGCGATCGCGGAAATCCGCCAGAGAAACATTCTTCATTTGCCCGATTTAGTATGTTGTGTTAAGTTTTGTAACGTTTTTATAACGTTTTTACCTTCAATTTGGCAGTTAGATTCTGCAGAGACTTATAGGTTTTTAGGTGTGGATGATCTTCTATCATCTTACACATTCCATTTCCAAGTTTTGAGAATTTTTCCTCAAGAACTTCATGAGTTGCTAAGTTTCCATTGTTTTGCTTGACATTTGAAGCTTTCGGATTGATTAAGTTGTGAGATTCCTTTCCTTTGTTCTACTCTTATGATTGTCTCTATTCTCTTGTGTGTATTGTTATTGAATTAGATTTGCTCATGTAGATTGGCCATCTAAGTAGTTTCATCTCATTCATATTGCTATTGTTTGGTTATTTCTAGTTGAAATATCATACTTGTTTGTAGCACACACAATTTGCATGAACTAGTTGTGAATGTCAATTGTGAAGATAATTGAGTACATGTCGAGTATCTGACTAGTTGTCTATGGTATTGCATGTATCTATCCATTTCTGAACTTAAATCTGCTTTATTATTGAATCTTGATAGTTTCAAGGTTATAGTTGAGTAAGGGTTATTAGGACTAGTTGGACTAATAACTACATTAGAACAGGGATTAGAACGATCATATGAGTAATTCGACATAGATTTAAAAGGAGTTTATGATCAACTTGTTAATCTGTTAGTTGATAATTGTTAAGTGAAACACCTTCCATTGATATATTTACAATCCAAATCAACCTTCGTTACTTTGTTCTTAAAACATACAAACCCTCCCCTTTGGTTACTTACACTCGTTAATCATTATTATAACTTTAAGAATCGATAACCTGATTCCCTTGGGATTCGACCTTTGCTTGCCTACTATACTTGTTAGTGAGCTTGTTAGGATTACTTGACTTGGCATACGACAATTCGCCTCGTCGGGAAGCTTTGAGAAGTAATCTTTGGCTGAAAGAAACGAAAATCAACTCGTCAGTACATAAAGGTTAAGAAAAACATAAAAGGCAAACGTAATCGCGAAGCACCAAAAAATACCGTAATGATGTTCGAGACTTAGTCCTCGTTGGGCTAACACTTCAGGAGTGATGCATTTCACGAAAATACGGTTAGAAACAAGATTCGAAAAATCATGGTACTTCGCGATGAGACCATCCTTCTTGGCTTGAGTCCAATCCCCAGGCTTGGGCTGGACGGCGCGCTCCGAAATCTTGATAGAAAATCCCGAGTTCGAGGGTGGCCGGATGAGGAACCAGTTGGTTTTCCACTTGGTGACTCGAGGGGGTGCATCCCACTCCGACTCCCCAAGCTTACAAGCCGTAAACATTCCCTTCTCATCAGGAGCCTTGCGCGTCTTGGACATGAGGAGAAAATGACAAGGATTGGGTTTCACCCCTATATCTTGGCATCTGATCGTATAAATAACAACTATGCGCCAGAAGTTGGGGTGCATCTGGGCAGGGCTATAACTTAACTTCTTCATGAGCTTCCGAGCGAAGAGAGTAAGGGGAAGTCTAAAGCCCGCCTTAAGAGAAGACCGACTGATCGCGAAGAAAGAGCCGTATTCATCAAGAGAAGTGCCTCCAGAGGAAGGCAACGCGAGTATCGTGCCCTCCGGGAATGGATAGGCATCGGCTATAGCATAAAGGTCACACAATTGAAGTTTGGTAGGTGATAGGACAAAAACCTACCCACAAGCGTATGGGATCAGTTGTAGCTTTTCAAGTGTCGTTCCCACGAGGACAATGTAGTATCTTTTGTAACTAAACCGGTAAGCTAAGTCGTAGAAAGATTTGGTTGATTAAACTAAGATTAAAGTATTGCAAATATGAAGAAATTCAATGAGAGGATGTTATCTAGAGTCAAGGATCCCCACAACAATGCCTTGGTAACTCGTATGTGTTTATCAGAATCTAGCATAAGCTCATATGACGGTAAGTTATCTGAAATATCAACTAACTCCTTTCAGACGATAGTAGAAGTATCTAGGCTTCAACTAGCAATCACTTTCGCACATCACTAGTCAAAGTCTAGATCCTTTAGGCGCTTAGAAACTAAGATTAGACCGAGATAACATCCACTTTCGTGCTCCGCTAAGTTCGGTCTAACCTTGGGTTTCTATGATAACTTACTATTCCGCGAGAACAAACGAATTCATTCAAGTTCAATTCTAGTAATTCCAACAATAGTAATCTCCTTTCGGACTCATACCATGTCTAATTGTTCATTAGATATCTCCTTTCAGACTCAACCTAATTGAACACTAATTGATAAATTATCAATTGCAATAAGAACCCTAGAATTGAATCAATCATGAACTCATGCTATCAAATTAGATAAACACAATCATCAAGTTCACCAATTCATTGTTGGGATTTCCCCAACCCTAGATAATGGGGGTTTAGCCTAGCATGCTTAGGAAATCAATCATAAACATTGTAAGAATCAGGAGAATCATTCAATTAGATGAGAAGAAGAGAAATACTTGATCGAATCCAAGAAACAACCTTCAATCTTCAACAATCTTCAATAGGAATCTCCCAAAAACACAACTAGGGTTCTTTTTAGTCTTAGAAAACGATTAGGATAGCATCCCCAACAAATCCGATCTAAAAACGTATATATACTCCCCCAAATAAAGAAACGTCGGAAGAAACGAAAAGACACATTAACAGCGTTTTCGCACGGTCCGTAACAAATCGGCACGGTCTGCAGCAAACCGTGCCGCTTCACTGGACGTCTTCTGCTGATCTGCACGGTTTGAAGCAATCCTGCACGGTTTGAAGCAATCCTGCACGGTTTGTAGCAAACCGTGCCTCTTCACTGGACGTCTTCAACATCTTCTGCTGATCTGCACGGTTTGCAGCAATCCTGCACGGTTTGTAGCAAACCGTGCAGAACCATTTTTCTTCTTTTTCCTCGCTCGTTTCGTCCCTCGTCGAGTCCTTTAGCTCCCCTGTTGCAAGATATCATCCAATACACACCAATCCGCATCCGAAAGTCCGCAAATCCACCTGTAACACGCATAAACTTGTGTAGACATCAAGACTCAACAAAACAATGAAACTAACAAGAAAACTATGCAAGAACACCATAAAACGACACATTCTAACACCTAAATGCATGACCTAAGGTATATGAATTGGATGCTATCAAATTCCCCCAAGCTTGACTCTTGCTTGTCCCAAGCAAGTACATGACGATGAGTACTCAAAATATGCAACAACTGTCTCTATCCAAAAGTCATCGAACAATAACCATGAAAGACCAAACAGATAACAACCTCCGTCCTAACATGTTTCTCAATCAATGACAAGATGAAATTAGTTCCTCCACTCTAGACCTCACAAGATAAATATAAAGTCACTCACACTCATGTGTTTAGGTTATGTAATTTTTGCTCAATTCTCTACTTTGAATGCTAACTACCATAAGCTTGCAACAGTGTTCTTAATCTCCACTACTAAAGACTATGCACATAACAAGAGTCGTGAGGTCTTTTCTAGGGTTGCAATGGGGCCAGGGTAAAACATAAGGCATAGGAATATTTTGGCCATGAGGAGCTGAATCCGGGGAAGAGGATCTTACCAAGACAACACCGAACCAAAATTTTCTCCCAATTGAAATACAACCTTCAAACCCATACAACTTAACCCTTATATATAATATGGTCTCCTTTCTTTTTATGATTGCTTCTTCTTCTTTTATTTCAATGCTACTTTCTTTCTTTCTTTTTTTTTTTTTTCGATTTTGATTTTTTTTTTTTTTTCAACACTTTTTGTAGAAGAAGAAGCATAAGAAGAATCATAAGAAGAATGAAGGATAGGATACCCATTACAAACTTTTAACACACTTTAACCACCATACAAGTAATTTCCCCCAAGCTTGACTAAGATCCACTCTAGCACAACAATTCTACTATCCTAATCCCCGGATGGGAAGGATGATCATAATAGGCTCGGTATGCTTTTGTGGAGTTTACAATGAATAAGCAATTATGGCTCAGTGGGCTGCAAAAGAGGGTATAAGCATAGGGTGGCCAAGGATAAGAAGGGCTAAAAAAAATGATGCCTCAGTCTTCCTAATGTCATGTGCAAAAGTCGCAGCTGTAGCCTCAAAGAAGATATTAATGCAAGTTCTAGAGATAGCAAACAAAGAGAGATCACACATGAAAATAAGAGGACTTATGCAATTGTAGTCCAAGAAAGGCAAACAAGCTCACCGGGACATTTTTGTCTAGAGTGTTAGTCTCAACGCATCTTAATCAATGTCCACATGCTCAAGTCATTGTCATAAGTTTGATCAATCATATTAAAGTCACCATGCAGTTGTAATATTAACAGTTAAGGCATATTAAGAGGATTCAAAAGACAAGCACTATTATAAGAACCCACAAGGATCAAGCATTGTATCAAATCAAACATCCATAATGCAAACATCAACCAACAAAGTTCACAAAAAGGGAAAATGACTCAAATTCAAAAACAAAACAAACAAAAAACAAAAAAAAAAAGAACAAATCTAAATCTAAGATGAACTAAAATGCAAGTCTAAAATGCAAATTCCTCCCCCAAGCTTAATCCTGACATTGTCCCAATGTAGAAAGAAAGAAAAAGAAAGGAACTCACAAAACGAGTCTACTGCGATGGTGGTGGTGGATGCCCATGCATATGGGTGTACATCTGCACATACATGTCATGCTGACGAGCACGGTTGGTGACAAACCGTGCCTGTTTGCAGAAGCTTTATCCGTGCCGTACTCCAGAAGTGTTTCTTTTTGCAATCCCAAGTTTATTTTTAACTAAGTGAAGAAAATAAGAAAAACTTACCTTGGGTTGCCTCCCAAGAAGCGCTTATTTATGGTCGTTAGCTTGACCGTTCATACCTTCTAGTAGCTCGGGTCAAGATAGAGAGAAGCAACCTTCTCAAATGGACCTCCGGTGATATAGATCTTCAAGCGTTGTCCATTCACCTTGAATTGTCCCGTCTCTTCGCTCCATATATCAATTGCACCATGTGGGTACACTTTTCTCACTTGGAACGGACCACTCCATCTCGACCTCAACTTACCCGAAAAGAGCCTCAAGCGGGAGTTGAATAGCAAGACAAGATCACCTTCATGAAACTCTCTAGGTACAATATGCTTGTCATGCCATCTCTTAGTTCTCTCCTTGTAAATTCGAGCATTCTCATAAGCATCTAGCCTCAACTCTTCCAACTCTTGCAATTGCAACATTCTCTTTTCACCGGCTTCTTTCATGTCATAGTTAAACAACTTAATTGCCCAATATGCCTTATGCTCTAACTCAACCGGAAGATGACAAGACTTCCCATACACAAGTCGGAACGGTGTAGTGCCAATAGGAGTCTTGAATGCCGTTCTATAAGCCCAAAGAGCATCATCAAGCTTCAAAGACCAATCTTTCCGGGATCGGGAAACCGTCTTTTCCAAGATATTCTTGATTTCCCGGTTCGAAACCTCCACTTGACCACTAGTTTGAGGATGATACGGGGTAGCAATTTTGTGAGTGACCCCATACTTTTTCAGCATAGCCTCAAACTTTCTCTCAATGAAATGTGATCCTCCATCACTAATCACAACTCTCGGTGTCCCAAATCTTGGAAAAATCACTTTGTTGAAGAACTTAGACACCACTCTAGAGTCATTTGTTGGAGAGGCAATAGCTTCAACCCACTTAGAGACATAGTCAACCGCCACAAGAATGTACTTGTTAGAGCAGGACGGCGGAAAAGGCCCCATGAAATCAACTCCCCACACATCAAATATCTCAACCTCTTGAATGTTATTAAGAGGCATCTCATTCCTCCTAGAAATGTTCCTTGTACGCTGACAAGCATCACAAGAAGCAATGAAACGATGCACATCCTTAAACATAGAAGGCCAATAGAGAGCTGAATTCAAGATCTTAGTGGTCGTCTTGGAGGAACTAGCATGCCCTCCACATGGTAGAGAATGACAATGAGTAATTACACTTTCTACCTCATCCTCAGGGATACACCTTCTAATCACACCATCAGCACACCTCCTGAAAAGCAATGGCTCATCCCAAAAATAGTGTCGAACATCCGACATGAATTTCTTTTTCTGTTGGAATGAGAGCTTAGGAGGTAACTCGTTGCAAACTAAATAGTTGACAAAATCAGCATACCATGGCATCCTTGAATTTGCAAGAGCAAAGATTTCATTAGCAACCCTGAAAAGATGATCATCACGAAAAGAATCATCAATAGGTGGCTCATCTTTAGTGCACTCCAACTGCTCTTCAGTCAACCTAGAAAGATGATCAGCAACCAAGTTTTCTGTGCCCTTTTTGTCTCTAATCTCCAAGTCAAACTCTTGAAGAAGAAGAATCCAACGAATCAGTCTAGGCTTGGCCTCCTTCTTACTCAAGAGATATCTAATAGCAGCATGATCAGTGTAGACAATGACTTTGGCACCCACCAAATAAGACCTGAACTTCTCAAAAGCAAATACTATAGCAAGCAACTCTTTCTCAGTAGTAGCATAATTCACTTGAGCCTCATCAAGAGTTCTACTAGCATAGTAGATAGCATATAACTTCTTGTCCTTCCTTTGGCCTAGAACAGCCCCTACAGCATAGTCACTGGCATCACACATCAGTTCAAAAGGAAGGTCCCAATCCGGAGGTTGCATTATAGGAGCAGAAATCAAAACCTCTTTCAACCTGCAAAAAGCATCCAAACATTCTTTCGAAAATTCAAAGGAAGCATCCTTCAATAGCAAGTTAGTAAGAGGTTTGGAGATTTTTGAAAAATCCTTAATGAACCGCCTGTAAAACCCAGCATGACCAAGAAAACTTCTTATGCCTTTCACCGAAGTCGGTGGTGGCATCTTCTCTATAACTTCAATCTTGGCCCTGTCAACTTCAATTCCACGGTTAGAAACCAAATGCCCTAACACAATCCCTTCATTTACCATGAAGTGACATTTTTCCCAATTCAATACAAGGTTAACTTCCTCACAACGCTGCAAAACTCGAGACAAGTTAGACAAGCAAGCATCAAAAGAAGTTCCATACACGGAGAAATCATCCATGAAAACCTCCATGATATCCTCAATCAAATCAGAAAAAATGGCCATCATGCATCTTTGAAAGGTACCAGGAGCATTACATAAACCAAATGGCATTCTCCTATATGCAAATGTGCCATAGGGGCATGTGAAAGTGGTTTTCTCTTGATCATTGGGATGAATAGGGATTTGAAAGAATCCACTATAACCATCCAAATAACAAAAGTGTGAATGCTTGGCTAACCTTTCTAGCATTTGATCAATGAATGGAAGTGGGAAATGATCTTTTCTAGTGGCCTTGTTCAATTTCCTATAGTCAATGCACATTCTCCATCCTGTGACAGTTCTAGTAGGAATCAATTCATTCTTGTCATTTTTCACCACAGTCATTCCTCCCTTCTTAGGCACAACATGAACAGGACTAACCCATGCACTATCAGAAATAGGATAAATAATGCCAGCATCTAACAATTTTAGCACTTCTTTTTTCACTACTTCTTTCATGATAGGATTAAGTCTTCTTTGATGCTCAATGGAGGGTTTATGATCATCTTCCATTAAAATCCTATGCATGCACATTGAGGGACTAATTCCTTTTAAATCATCAATAGAATATCCAATGACTTTTCTATGCAATCTAAGTTCATGCAACAATTTCTCAATTTCACAATCACTCAAACTAGCATTGACAATCACGGGATATGTAGAATCAGGTCCAAGGAACTCATACCTCAAATTAGATGGAAGTGACTTCAACTCCACCTTTGGTGCCTCTTTAGTCTCCTCCATTGGAGCATGATCATCTCTTGTAAGGGCCTCAGCAACGGCCTCAGGTAACTCTTCAGTGGACTCCAAATCAAAGAGCACATCAGCAAGTAGCTCTAGATTATCAGCTTGAGTCACACTTTCAGTCAAGCAAAACTCCAAATGATCCTTAGCAGTGACAACCATCAAGGATTCTTGAGTTGCACTATCAACAATGTCTATCCTGGATACATCATCCTCAAAAGAAGGTTGTTTGACAGCTTTGGAAAAATTAAACTCAATTTTCTCTTCACCAATAGTAAAAGAAAGAACACCTTGTTTCACATCAATAAGAGTACCTGCTGTAGCTAAAAAGGGTCTTCCCAATATAATTGGAATAGGAAAATCAGCCTCAATATCAAGGACAATGAAGTCAACGGGAATATAAAACTTACCAATTTGGATGGGAATGTCCTCCAAAATACCTACCGGACGCGCTGTGGATCTATCAGCCATGAAGAGAGTCATCCTTACCGGTCTTGGCTCTCCCAAATCAAGCTTCTTGCATATGGAGAGCGGAATGATACTCACACTAGCCCCTAGATCACACAAAGCATTGTAGGTGCATTTCCCAATCACCATAGGAACACTAAAACTACCCGGATCTTCAAGCTTAGGAGGCAATTTATTTTGAATGAGAGCGCTGCACTCTTGACTCAAAGAAACGGATTGATACTCGTCAAGATTTCTCTTGTTGGAGAGGATCTCCTTCAAGAACTTCACATAGGTTGGCATTTGCTTTAGAGCATCGGTGAAGGGAATGTTGATGTAGAGCTTTTTCAGCACCTCCACAAACCTACCAAATTGTTGATCCAACTGAGCTTGAGCCCTCCTTTGTGGGAAGGGAAGAGGAGGCTTGTAAGGCGGTGGTGGCACATAAGTAGGCACTTTCTCTTGGACTCTCTCTTGGATCACTACTTTTTCGGGCTCTTCAACAACCTTACCCTTTTTCTTAAGAACCTCTACCTTAGGATCTTCAAGTTGTTTCCCACTCCTCAAGGTCACAGCATTAATTTGACCTTTAGGATTCTCCTCGGTTTTACCTGGCAGTTGACCTTGAGGCCTAGGAGTATTCAAAGCATATTGAGCATGCAAGTTATCATGATTTTTTAGTATCTTGTTTATATTCTGAAGCTCCTTCATTATCATGTCATGCTTAGAGTCCTCGGTTGGTTGAGCACGCTCTTGATTTTGGGGATGAGGAGCTCTTTGTTGGAAACCAGGAGGTGGTCTTTGAGCAGCTTGGTTGTTGGCATACGAGAAGTTAGGATGATTCCTCCATCCGGGGTTGTAGGTATTGGAATATGGATCATTCCTAGGACCCCGGTTGAAGTTACTCATATAGTTCGCCTCACCTTCTTTCTCACCCTGAGCAACAAAGAGTTGACAGGATGAAATAGTATGGTCACCCCCTCCACAAAATTGACAAGCCACACCAGATATAACTTGAGAGGATGACCCTTCACCAGGCCCTTGAGACTTTTGAACCAACAAATTCAACCTCTTGATCTCTTGTGACATAGCGTCCAACTGAGCTTGTTGGTGTGTTTCAGAATTCACCTCATACATCCCCGCTGATTTCTTTGAAGTTGAGCGAGCATCACTGTAATAGTGAGAGTGTTGAGCGGTGTTCTCAATCAACTCCCAAGCTTCATCAACATCCATTGCCATGATTCTACCACCGGTTGAAGCATCTATGATTAACCGAGTTGAACTATCAACAGCATTGTAGAAAACATGCAACAAAGTCCATTTCTCTTGCCCGTGATGAGGGCACAACATCAGCAATTCCTTGAACCTTTCCCAACCTTCATACAGGGACTCATCATCTCTCATCTTGAAAGCAAGAATCTGATTTCTCATTTCAGCTGTCTTCTTAGGTGGGAAGTATTTGTTGAGAAAAGCCTTGGCTAAGTCATCCCAAGTTGTAATAGAGCCTAGAGGTAAGGCCTTGAACCAAGCCTTGGCCCTATCCCGTAGGGAGAACGAGAAGGCTCGTAGAAAGAGTGCATCTTGGCTCACGTCATGAATCTTCACAGTGTCCATCAGTTCAGTGAAAGTGGCCAAATGCAGGTGTGGGTTCTCAGAAGGCAAACCTCCAAACTGATTTTGTTGAACCATATTGAGCAACGAAGGTTTGAGCTCGAAGTTACGAGCTTGCACTGGAGGCCGAACCACACCAGAAACTTGACCCCGGTGATCGGGCATAACATAATCACCAAGAGTCATACGTTGGGGGCCATTAAGAAGACCATTGCCCTCATTCAGATTGTCCCCCATCTCTTGCGCTCTAATTTCACGTTGTTGCCTTCTTCTGAAACGAAAAGCACGCTCAGGTTCGGGTTCAAAATCGTTCAGATTATTAGCGCTCAGGGCTCTTCGCATCGAAAAAAAGTCAAACCTGAAACCAAAGCAAAAAAAAAGAAAAGGGTCAATACACAAAAAAGACTTAGTCGAACCAGTTGTAGGATAACAACTGATACTAGCAATAGTCCCCGACAACGGCGCCAAAAACTTGATAGGACAAAAACCTACCCACAAGCGTATGGGATCAGTTGTAGCTTTTCAAGTGTCGTTCCCACGAGGACAATGTAGTATCTTTTGTAACTAAACCGGTAAGCTAAGTCGTAGAAAGATTTGGTTGATTAAACTAAGATTAAAGTATTGCAAATATGAAGAAATTCAATGAGAGGATGTTATCTAGAGTCAAGGATCCCCACAACAATGCCTTGGTAACTCGTATGTGTTTATCAGAATCTAGCATAAGCTCATATGACGGTAAGTTATCTGAAATATCAACTAACTCCTTTCAGACGATAGTAGAAGTATCTAGGCTTCAACTAGCAATCACTTTCGCACATCACTAGTCAAAGTCTAGATCCTTTAGGCGCTTAGAAACTAAGATTAGACCGAGATAACATCCACTTTCGTGCTCCGCTAAGTTCGGTCTAACCTTGGGTTTCTATGATAACTTACTATTCCGCGAGAACAAACGAATTCATTCAAGTTCAATTCTAGTAATTCCAACAATAGTAATCTCCTTTCGGACTCATACCATGTCTAATTGTTCATTAGATATCGTCGGAGAGCCAAATCTGGGGGTTCATCCTTCCGATTTGGTTGTGCAGGTGTTTCAGGAGCTCAAGAACACGAAGAACAGTGGAGAAAACCAGATTTTGATCCAAAAGAAGATGGAATCCAAGTTGTTATATCAGTTGGCGTGAAGGAGGTCTCCAGTGCTTGAAGATTATTGACTGGTCAGATCTCGCGAGATGTTGATTGCGAGATCGCGAACACCTGGACTCCAACACTTACGGGCCGGGTTTAGCGGCTCGACAAAGCTTTATCTAGTGTCCAAGCCCGCCCGAATAGAGGACCAGCCGGGCCGGGCGGGCTGGCCCGAGTTTGGCTAGGACTAAGTGTCCGTAATTAAAAGGTGTAGTGGAAATGGAAAATGATATAAAAGGTAGATTTAACATTGTTGGATCAAGTATATAAAAATCCAACAAGGCCCATTAGATCCAAGAAGCAAGCGGCCCATATAATAAATAGGCAGACTGAACTTCCATAACGTCAAAACGGTGCGTTTCATGTCTCGCTGGACCTGCTCAACGTAGTGTCAGTGAGGCGGATCAACCGGTCAACCTCCTTTTTCTTCCGTTTCCAAACCAATCGGAACCCTAGAAATTCGCCGCCGAAGTCATGCCTACCAAGACAAATCCACCACCACCGCCTCCTCCCCCTCCATCTTGCTCATCGCTAACATCTATGGTGACTCTGGACACGAATTTGTCCCTCCACATCCACACGCTTGCTGGGCCTGTAATCCCACGCGGCTTCCTGAAGCTTCTCGAACTTTCCGGCGATGGCCGATTCTGGTTCCCAATTTCAATAGCCATCTTTCTCTCCCCTCTGTCTCTCCATTCCAACCACCTTTACTCTTTCTCCCTCGCGCTCTTCCTCGGCCTCATCCTCGACATCGCCATAATCGGACCAATCAAGCACATTGTTCGTCGTCCTCGACCTCTATACAATAAAGGAATGGGATTGACTTTCAGCGTCGACAACTGGTCTTTCCCTAGTGGTCATTCATCTAGGGTTTGTTTCGTCGCCTCACTTTGTTACCTGTCGATTGGCGAAATTGTGGCCGGATTGGAGCAGCTGAAGATGAGGAAGGGGGAGATTGTGGATCGGTGGATTGGAGAGTATGATGATCTCGGTCTAATTGTTGGTGTGTTTGCATTGTGTGTTTGTGTTTGGGCGATGCTGACCTCGGTTTCTAGGGTTTTGCTTGGCCGGCATTTTGTGTTTGATGTCGTCGTTGGTGCCTGTCTCGGTGTTCTTGAAGGTTTGGTTGCTTTTCATTTCTTCAGGTTTTAGAATTTTGAGATGTTGTTTGTGATTATTTTTCCATATGAGATTGTAAATGTACATGAGAAACAACCTGTATTTTCTTTATAAAAACTATTGTATTGTGTACTGGAAACCTGTGTTATCATGATTGTTGTTGTGTGATATGTGAATTTCTTAGTGCAAAATCTGATGACTACTTGTTAACGGTGGTATTGCTGATTAACTTAGAATTACAGACTTAAACTTCATGTCATTATCATAAGGTATAGGATTCAGTTTCATTCTCTCTTTGTCAGGTTTTTTGCCTGAAGAAAATTTCTATGAATCCTGCCTTACTGTTAAGTCCTGAAGAAAATTTCCAGTTGAAACTTAGCATACTTGTTTGTTAGTGGATCTCCACGTGAGAATCAAGTTGGGATTTGGGATTTTCTTGGAGTAGTCTCCATCTAAGCCTCCTCTTATTTTGTATGCTTACTCTTTAGTCATGATCATGGCACACTCCATTAGCAATAGCATCCCTTCTCATCCTTGATCTGTTTTTTTTATATATATTTTGTTCGTCCGACCAAGTAGTTCTTCATTTGTTGAAAGTTGAGACAGCATCAGCTGTACTGGCTGCAGCAAATTACTTTTTTTTTCTTCTCTTTAACTCTTGAAAGATTCCAACTTTTAGCGTTCTTTGAGCCGACAGTATATGAATCAGGACTTATATTAAAAATGCAGGACTTTTGTATTTTTATACTAAAATCAAATATTCAAAGTCCAAGAGACCAAGGTATTTAGAGGATCAGATCATGAAATCCTTGGTAAATGAATTATCTACTGATAATGCATTTTTTTATATAAATTATCTCTAACTAAAGAAAAGGGATGGAATGGGGGTATGATGAACACATGGGATCTTTTTTCTTGCAGAAGCTTTTGTAGGACAACATTAGGAATTTAGGATTGAATATATAATCTGTAATGATATAGTGGCTTTTGGTGATACCTTTTGAGTTTCTTATGATCCCTAGTTGACTGAATAATTTCAAAGCTGGACCCTATAAATTCCAAGGGGGCTGCATTATCTGAGATTGGATTGAAGCTACTGAATAGAAGAATGCAGTTTGATGAAGGCCAGGAGAGTTTTTAAAGTTTGGTATAAGTGGACCCTAATTGTGTTGTTTCCCATGTTTGAACTGTCATCATTACAGGAATAGTTGATGATGGTAGGCTTCAGTGTCTTAAGTGTCATTACTTATTACTCCCTCCGTTCCATTATATAAGCCCCATTTCATTTTCTGATACTATTCACAATTCGAGAAAATCTTCTTGATTTCTTCTAATTTACAAGCGAAAACATAGTCATGTTAGGTCTTGTTTGATTCGTCTTGACAAGTACTATAACAATTTCGAAATTTTATATTTTTTACTAAAACGTAACTAGAGATATTGACAAAACAAAACGCACATCGGCATCCGTGCAGGATGAAATGGGGCTTATATAGTGGGACAGAGTGAGTAGTATTTAGTATTAGAGGTTTTTTTTTACTGAAAATCACTCGTAAAATACCGTATATTGCTCAAAATCACCTCATTAATTAAATATTACCGAAAACCACCCTTATTAAGCCTTCCGTTAGCGATTGGCCACGTGCTAACTCCGTTAAAATCAGTTACACGTGGCAAAATTTATATTATTGTATTCAAATAAATAAAAATAAAAAAGCATTTACACGTAGCCTTGTAGTTCATCAATGGAGGCCCACGCTGATGTGGCCTTGTAGTTCATCCAGATCCGGTTGACGGAGAACATATTGTCCACCACCTCTAGCCTTTTTTCCACGCACTAATCAGTTACACGTAGCCAGTTGACGCCCACGCCCGAACCGAAGAACATATTCGGGGGGTTCCGACGACGATGTTGCAAATCACCCAAATCGAGAATCATACCTCCGACTGCACTCACAAGCATCTCGACGAGCCTCTCAATTCCTGCAACCGAAGAGGCGCGACGGAGTGCGGAAACCCTAGCTCCTTGTCCGGGGATGGATTTTAGGATGGAGATTTGGTGGTGAAGAGGGCAACAAGAATGGGTGCAGATCTGGGTTTTAAAATGGCATGTTTTGAAATTTTGATTGATAGATAAGGGTATTTTAGTCAGTTCAAGTTACTTTACTATTTTTCATAATTAAAAAATCAGAAACAACATTTATACATTTTATATTATCAGATATGTCCGAGTTAAAATTTGTAATTTGTGATATTTATCAGACTTACATGGTTCGTGAAACGCTAACGAAAGGCTTAATATGGGTGATTTTCGATAATATTTAATTAATGAGGTGGTTTTGAGCAATGTACGGTATTTTACGGGTGATTTTCGATAAAAACCTCTATTTAGTATGCATTTCTTCACTGCTTGAGGCTTCTGCAGATTTAAATCTAACCTTAGATTCTTGTAAATATAATGAAACTAAACAAACAAATTCCTCATAGGAAGTGACATTTTTGGGTTTAATAGGAGGCACAAGCCTCTAAAAACCATATAGATTCAAACCCACAATAGATATAATAGATTTGAAGCCATAATCTAATTCGTACATAAAAGGAGTTAGATTCAAATATACGATCTAATGATCTCAAAATACGATCCCCAATTGGGGCTTTTAATCAAGGTTGTAAGAATAATTTTGATTTTTTTAATCAAAAGCCCCTTAAAGCTCATGCTCAAGAGATGTAAAAACGACTCAAATTAAAGACCCTACTATGAGTCTACAGCAATACTGTAGCAAAGGCCTCGTTTGGCCTCAGTTTTTTTTTTTGCATTGGGGGACCAAAACGCGTCGCTTAAAGCAAGCAACCACGTGGCGCCCTCACGTGGCATAATCCTAGTCATCCGTTTAATTAGTTATTATTTTTATTAAAAATGTTATATCTAGAAATATACTTAATTAAAAAAATTAAAAAAATACCATAATTCTAGTTACATTTTTCTCTACCCATAGACACTCATTTTGTATATATTTTGTATACATATAATTTCTGTATTTCATTTTGAGTATTATTAATTTCTATAATACGATAATAAGATCTTATTTATTTATTCAAAATAAAAATATATCAATAATTTAATACAAATTTAGGGGTATAAATGTAATTTTATAAACCTGACAACATTTTACTTACAACCTCCATTACAACACAAAAATAAACAGTGAAGTTATAAGAAGGGTTTTAGCTTACAACCCTTCTTACAACCCCGGTTTTAAAGACTCCATTGAGAATGCCCTAAGAAAACCCGACGAAAATAACTAGACTAGGAAAACCCGGTGTCATTCATCATGCCTCCAATGTTTTGCGTCAAATATTATTCAAATCGGGTCATTTACAAATGTCATTATACGTCATCCATACATATACTAAAACAGAACGTTGTTTTGCCACATGTCGCACTTATATTCAATTCGCCTATGTGGCGACCTCTAAGCTATGCTACATCATCCACCATGTCATCCTCCACATCATCCGACTTTATATTTTGATATATATTTTTGAATTAAATAAGTAAAAAAATCAAAAAGATATCTAATAGGTTATATTACAAAAAGAAATATTAATTTTTATCTTTTATCATATGATATCTTATATCTTTATCTATTATTATGTTATTATGTTAAATTGAGTTATTAATGAACTTAAACTATAAGACATAAATCATAAACTATAAACTATAATCTATAAATTATAAATCATAAAGTATAAACTACAATCTATAAACTAATTAATAGAATAAAATATAAATATATTATTAAAATATTTATTACATGCGACCCCGTACATGGTATGGGAACACACGCTAGTTATTACTAATAAAATATTCATCATCTCCAATTCTTGAAAATGATTTTTCTCAGTTTTTATTTAACCTTCCAACACAGATTCACATATATATCCCATCAATATAAATGATTTGCATGAATATATAAATTATTTTAAAATTGCAAAAATACACCAAATAGAGTATATGTGCAAACAAATAAGTATACAAGAAAAAATATGGGGCTTATTAATATAAATGTCGGTCTTATTAAATAAAGTGTCGAGATATATTTGCAAAAGCATAAGTACTAAAGAAAAATATCACCCTTATGAATATTGGAAAAGTGTCATGTAATAATAGTTGTTAAAATGATAAATGAGAATTATTGTGGAGCCTTGGATCAAGAGAGATCCAAGAGCTTATATGATGACACGTGACACCCCTTATCATCCCTTGTCACCACCGTCGGACCTCCGCCGGACCACCTCCGACCACCGCTGGACCACCTTTGGGCCTCGCCGAAATAAAATTGTCACAAAGATGTATAAAATTGTTCACAAATATTACAAAATTATTTATTACTAAATGTTCATAAATGTTCATTTGTATATACTCTACTGAATATTCATCACATTATACTTAAAAGTTCACCAACTGGATATTCATCAAATTTTACTTAAATGTTCACCAATTGAATGTTCATCATATTATACTTAAATGTTCATCAACTGAATGTTCATCAAATTATATTTAAATGTTCACCAAGTTTATAACACTTAAATGTTTATGTTATTTGGACAAACGACAAACCACCACCGGACCACCACCGCACCACCACTGACCCACCATCAAGCAACCACCGGACCACCACTTATGTGGAACACCACTTTAATATAATTTCTTTTAAAAACACACTTAATTTTCAACAAAAATCACTTAAATGTTCATCATCTCATACTTAAATGTTCATCATCTCATACTTCAATGTTCACAAGAATTTAATAAAATGTTCATTACTCAAAGTTCATTACAATCGACTTAAATGTTCATCACGTTGTTAATAAATGTTCATCAAAATGTTGATAAATGTTCATTTGATATACTCTACTGAATGTTCATCACATTATACTTAAATGTTCACCAACTGAATGTTCATCACATTATACTTAAATATTCATCAACTGAATGTTCATCAAATTTAAATGTTCACCAAGTTTATTACACTTAAATGGTTATGTTATTTGGACAAACGACGGACCACCGCCGGGCAACCACCAGACCAACACGACCGCACCACCACTAACCCACCATCAAGCCACCGCTTATGTGGAACACCACTTTAATATAATTTCGAGTAAAAAAACACTTGATCTTCATCAAAAATTACCTAAATGATCATCATCTCATACTTAAATGTTCATCAAACATCCTTAAATGTTCACATGCATTTAATAAAATGTTCATTACTCAAAAGTTCATTACAATTAGCTTAAATGTTCATCACGTTGTTCATAAATGTTCATCAAAATGTTGATAAACGTTCATTTTGATATACTCTACTGAATGTTCATCACATTTTACTTACATGTTCAGCAACAGAATGTTCATCACATTATAATTAAATGTTCATCAACAAAATGTTTATCACATTATATCTAAATGTTCACCAATTTGAATTAGACTTAAATTTTTATTTATTTTTATACTTTAACTTTTTCATTTATTATTGGACCACCGTCAGACTTCTATCGAACCACAGCCGAACAACCACCGGATGGTCGCCGGGAAGTCGTCGGGTGGTCGCCGGGAGGCCGACGGACCACCACAACTACCCTCACTACAAATGGAGGTAACTAGTTTAATATAAGTCATTGATGTCAGATTCATTCTTATTTATCAGATTCATTCTTAATTTATCTCTTGTATGTATATTTACAAACATTAAGATTTAAGATAATAAATAATATAAAATAGAGAATGGAGTGAAATTAAACAGCGTGGGTCCGGCCCATTTCATTTCCTAACTACATGCCGGCATGGCTTTTGTGGGCCTAAGCTTCTCCCTCTCGACTTACTTGAAGGTGGTTTGGGAGTGGCGGGAAAGAGTACCGAACCTCGCTTTCTTTTCTTTTTCTTTTTTTGTAAAATCCTCGCTTTCTTTTCTTACCCGAACCTACCATTTGAATTAGTCACAGCGTTACAGTGATTTAGTCCTCGGATTTTCTCTTTTGGGAAAATAAAATAAAATCACCTAACCATTTAGGAAGGAAATATTTTCAAATTATTACAGCCTGATGATCTGTTATTATTAACTAAATTGAATGTCTCCGACATCTCCAAAATCATCATCACTAATTTTAAATTCCCCTCATTTCCCTCGTCTTATAGAAAAAGTTTTTACCTTTGAACTTGTTTTTACCTTTATATATGGCATCATGTCATTTCCAGTGTATATAAAATTAAGGCTATTACCAGATGTTGATTCTTATGTTAATTAGGATTCATTTTTATGTGTTACAATGACTGATAAACCAATACATTTTACCTAACGATATTTCACACACATATATATGAGTGATCGCTCACATAAAACTCACGCCAGAAACCTAGAACATCCTCACAAAATAAACTATTTATAAACATCTTATTACTATTGTTCGAACGAACGTACCCATCAACAATAAACTATTTATAATCAACATCTTTATAAACTAATTCACCTAATAAACTCTTAGTTATTATCTACATTTATAATGTTCCATAAGTGAGATGAGTATTGCACCGACAATTTTAAATGTTGGGCCGTTTTTTTAAACGCCAACACAAAGCGCTTTACATTTTGTACCCTCAAATTACTTCCACGTTATCAAAATTTAACAATTTATTACTATTGTTTAGAATAAATAAATAGAGAAAAGACGTGCTAAATTGATAATCTTAGAAGGTGGGGAGCAACTAGCAATCGATTATTACATTTGGTTTGATTATTTATTTTATTATTATTTAAGGGACGGAGGTTCGGAACCAGCCTTGGCTTGGGGATTCATTCATACAACCTCACAAAAATCAGAAAGCAAAAGAACGAAAGAAAGCTGGGCAAAGAGAGGGTCATCAATGGCGAATTCTAAATTCCAATAAAATAGTTTTCTGCAATTAATAACAATATTCGGAAATGAAGGATTCGCCTTTTTCTCAACAATGTCTCTCCGTTGCTCTATAATTTCCCTTCCAACTCCACTTGCTTCCTCTCCAAACCTCAAATGCCGCTCTGATTGTTGACCTTTCTTCCGATTTCTTCTTCTTCTTCTTCTTCTTCCCCCCTCTCTCTGTCTTTATAGAGTTTTTCGGAGTTTTTGTTAACTGATTTCGCCTGTTGAAAATTCTTGTTTCGGTTCTTGATTTGAGAATTTTGCTGCTGCTGCAGCTGCTTTGTTTTTTGAGAACATCATCTTCTTCGATTGAGTTCGGGACGAGTAGAATCTGGTATTTAGTTGAGTAATTTTGTCAATGGCGGTGCAAGGGATGCCGTCTTTTTCCATAGCTTCTGTGATCGAAGACGTTCTCCGACTACAAGGGGCTTCTTTGAGCGACAATGATTTGGCATCACGGAAAGCAGAAGAGACTTGTACGTTACGAATTACTTTTCCTTGTTTCCTGCATTAATTGAATAGGTTGCATTTAATAATTTTCATATTCTTTAAATGCTGTGCGTAAATAGGTCTTAGTGGTCTTACGATTGATAATCTGACATAGTATGAGGATTTTGATCATAAACCTGTCTGAAAACTCCGTGGAATGAATTGAATTATGCGTGTAACTGTGTAAGTGAGAACTGATTTAGGGATTGTGATGGTGATTGTAGCCGTAAGAATGAATGAAGCAGCAAGGTGGTTGAGGAAGATGGTTGGAGTTGTACTGGCCAAGGATTTGCCTGCTGAGCCTTCGGTTGATGATTTCAGGATTGGGCTGAGGAGTGGTGTTATACTTTGCACTGTCCTCAACAAGATTCAGCCCGGAGCAATATCAAAAGTATAACTCAATCTGACTTTCTTATCTTATGCATATTTTTGATGAAGAAAATGGCTATATGGATACATAATGCATTTGTTATAATAGGTTGTGGAAGTTTCAAATGATTCTGTTATAATTCCTGATGGAGCAGCTTCAATAGCTTACCAATATTTTGAGAATGTGAGGAACTTCCTTGGAGCTGTGGAGGAAATGGGGATACCAACTTTTGATGCCTCTGATTTTGAAAAGGTAGTGTCATTTGATAGAAATCTCTGCAGTGTTGTTTTGGTTGACTTTTATGTGACAATCCTCCTGTTGTTGTGGATGACTTGAATTATCAGGGTGGGAACACCTCATCGATAGTAAGTTGTGTTCTGGGTTTGAAATCATTTGCTGAGTGGAAACAAGGAGGTGATTCCGGATCCCGGAAATTTGGTGCAAATGGGAAAGCATCAAACTCAGCAAATCCTATGGCGAGGATGAACTCTGAATCCTGCATGAGCTCAATATCAAGAAGCTCTTCTTTGAGTGAGAAGTCGTTGGATAATCTATTTGTTGATGTTGAATCTGCTCTTGGCCTTAATGACAATGTAAGTAACCACAAATTCATGCTCATGCACCTTCTGCTTATTTTGTTCAGTAAGATTGATGATTTAATGGATCACTGCACTTCTTTCCACAGAGCAAAACTCATTCCATAGGTACGCTTATTCGGTCCTTTCTTTCAGGCAAGAGGCAAGAGGAGATTCCATCAGTAAGCTCTCTTACTAGATTGTTGACTTGTATGACTTTAATGTAAATTTAACTCAGCGTTCATTATTCGTTGCCTTCAGAATTATATGGAATAAAGCAAAATGACTCATTTAACTGTCTATGCTTCTTATTTTTTGAAGTAGCAGTGACGCAATCTTCATTTTGGGTCATTGGAAACAACCTCTTTGTTCTTTTAACACAGGTTTGGTTGCGTACATTCGACCCCTCCTCACCCTGCTATAAGCGGGAGCGCATTGGATAATGTTGTTGTTGTTTCTGTTCATATAGAATGTTATTTTTTTGGAATTACTGTTTAATGTCAATTAATTTATAATCTAATTGTTTGAGACCTATATAGAGTGACGAGCTGGTAAATTTGTGTATAATATGTGCTGCTTTGCTGTATTAGATTGTTGAATCATTGCTGAACAAAGTAACAGAGGAGCTCGAACACCGGTTAGATAGCCGAGGAGAATTGGTATGTGATTATGATGGCATCGAGTTGTTAACATACTTTTTCTAACTATAAGCCTTTGGAAATGTTCAAGTGTACTTCCTTTTTCCGTGCCTGAACAAAGAACTGTATTTTAGAGGAAAAAGAATAACGCGTTTTGTATCACTTTCAATTTGCTATTTGGCAGCTGAGTACAACTTCAACTCACTCTGGACTTTCAGACCTTAACCAGTCTCCCGTGGCACCATATTTGCCAGAAATGCAGGTGAGCTTTCATTATTTACGTTACCAGATTCGCTACATGGAGATGATAATTATCCACTTCTTCGGTTTATTAATGACGTGACTTCTCAGTTTTAGGTGCAAGATGATAGAAATCCCCTAGACTGACCTTCTCTTGTTTTTTTATAGCATTCATCATGTGATGAAATGACCGAAGTGGATGATAAGAATGATGTAAGGGTGAGTTTTCACGTCAGCTTCTAGTATTTTGTGACAATTGACAAGTTTTTGGTGCGGTTATTCATTTGTTTTCATACTGACCTTTGCTCATTCAATAGCCTTCGTCATCATGTGATGAGATGACTGAAAAAGATTACAAAAACGAGGCCGTGGTGAGTTTTCCTGCATCACCTTCCAGATCTTTAGTTAATGTGGTAAATGCTCACATTTATAGCAAGCATGTTATTATTCCAATTGTTCTTTCCATATCAACTTCACTTTTCTGTTTTCTTGCATTATTGGACAAAAAGGTTGAAACAGTAGGCATAAGCAACAGACAAATGTCCATAAAGGGAGTCAGCAATATGCAAAATATCTATGAGAAAGATCTATCGACTTTCAATTTAGAGAAACAGCAGAGTATGGTTGAACAACAGCACATAGATGTTCAGGTAAGTGCAATTGAAAGCATTCTAAACTGAACTGCATCTGAACAATTGACATATAATGATGAATTCAAGGAGTCTATTTTCTGTTAACAAAAATATTATGGTTACCTTTTAGGAACTGAAGTGTACTATATATTCTACAAAAGAAAGCATTCATGAGCTGCAGATGAAGTATCAGGAGGATATGGAAAATTTAGGTGAATCGAATCCCCGGTGGCATTTTTGTTTTAAGAACATAAGGATTGAGCTAACTTTGCTTTCTATTCTCACAGGTAACCACCTCCACAAACTATCCTATGCTGCCTCTGGGTACCAAAAGGTTCTTGCAGAAAACAGAAAGCTATACAATTTAGTTCAAGACCTTAAAGGTATTACTATCTTTCCACAATCATGTTTCTAAGGCTTCCGTTTCTTATAACCACAACTGCTGTTCTGCTTCATTCATTCAAATAGGAAATATTAGGGTGTACTGTCGAGTACGGCCTTTCTTGCGTGGACAAACTATATCTTCTACTGTTGTTGACCATATTGAAGAAGGGACTATTTCAATAAAGACGCCTGCAAAGTATTGCAAAGAAGGGAGGAAATCTTTCACTTTTAATAAAGTATTTGGGCCAACAGCTTCCCAAGGTTTCCCTCGACTGCAGTTGCTGTATATGTGTGTTTATAAGGATTTTGCTTGTCTTTTTCCCTGTGCTGAAAAAACGAATTGTATTTTTACTTTTGCAGTGGAGGTATTTGCAGATACAGAGCCTCTTGTTCGATCTGTTCTTGACGGTTACAATGTTTGCATATTTGCTTATGGCCAGACGGGATCTGGAAAAACTTTTACAATGGTATGTCCAGACCAACTTGTTTACAATTCATTATTGACAAAAATAAACTCTTGATTGTAGTGTTACATTATTTATTTTTTATCACTTCGATAGTTTTGCTGTCAACGTGATCAGTATCACTTATGAGAATCCTCTTGACTCATTTTATGCAGAGTGGACCGGATGATCTGACAGAGGAAACTTTCGGAGTAAACTACAGGGCATTAAATGATTTATTTTTCCTCTCAGAGCAGAGAAAAGACACAGTTAGCTATGAGGTTTCTGTACAAATGATGGAAATTTACAACGAACAAGTCAGAGATCTATTAACTACAGACAGTAAAATAAAAAAATATCCTTCATGATTCTCATAGCAAATGAATTTTTCCTAGTATCGTTTTTTTTTCTTTTCAGGGGAATCCTAGTTACATCAACTATTCACTGATGACAGAAATTTAGCCAATGTTTAATTCTTTAACACTTTGATACGCTAGAAATTCGGAACAGCTCTCAAAATGGAATAAATGTGCCAGATGCTAATCGAGTACCTGTGTCAACAACAGATGATGTTATCAGCTTAATGAACCTTGGCCTGAAGAACCGTGCAGTGAGCTCTACTGCCATGAATGATCGTAGCAGTCGTTCTCACAGGTTTGCTTTCATTTTCTCATTTATCACTCTGCCTAAAACATGCAAGTATTGTTAACCATGCAAGGTCTATTATTTAATTCCCTTAATTTATTTGTTTTCAGCTGCCTGACTGTTCACGTTCAAGGAAAAGAGCTGGCTTCGGGAGCCACCCTTCGTGGTTGCATGCATCTAGTTGATCTAGCCGGAAGCGAAAGGGTTGAAAAATCTGAGGTGACTGGAGATAGACTAAAGGAAGCAGTACACATAAACAAGTCTCTTTCTGCTCTAGGAGATGTAATAGGTGCTCTTGCTCAAAAGGGTGCACATGTTCCGTACAGAAACAGTAAACTCACACAATTGCTCCAAGACTCACTCGGTTAGTTTATTAGTATTACACAGTATTTTCTGAGCTAGAGTACATTTTATCAGTTCACCTTTCCATGGTCCTTTTGCACTCTCACTATCTACATGCGACTCAATGTTTTTCTTAAGGAGGTCAAGCAAAGACACTTATGTTTGTTCACATAGCCCCGGATCCAGAAGCTGTTGCGGAAACATTAAGTACACTAAAATTTGCTGAACGTGTGTCTTCTGTGGAGCTCGGAGCTGCCCAGGTTAACAAAGAAAATGGGGATATCAAAGAACTGAAAGAGCAGGTTCAGTTTTAAATTACAGTTATTATTTTTCTTTTGTGTGAAGTATGCGGTCTTCTGATGTACAAGATTTTCCTCCCTGCTTGGTTAGATTGCAAATCTGAAGGCTGCTTTGGCTAAGAAAGACGAAGAGCAGGAAATCCTCTGTAATTCACTGCTATCCAGCAGCCCAGAGAGTCAAAGAACAAAATCCACTTTATCTTCACCTTCACATCCTCTATCACAGCCTAGTAAAGACTTATCAAACGGTCGGAAAATTCTGAAGGAGGATAAGGTTTGTTCATTCCTTTCTCTCATATGCATTATAAGCTATAAACATTTTTAACAGTGTCAATGCAAAAAAACAGCACGGGAAAATGCATTTGATCTATATGTTAGTAAGAGTTACTACTATGTGTTACAGACAAGTAACAGCCTTGCTTCACATGCAAGAAGGCGAACGTTGGACCCAAGAGATATATCAGATTGGCCTCCCCTTAGTTCTCAGAAGGGAACAAGTGACTGGCTTGAGAAGATTCCCATCAAACGTGACTCAGTAGATAGAAGCAGGTCACTGGAAACTCTTGAAGATAAAAGCCGGAATCAATTATCAGCCCCGTATTCAGAGGTACTCAAAGGAAGCAACCAACCGCCTTCTGCTGATGAGATAGACGAGTCGTCTGAGGTTGCAACTAGTGACTCCTCAGAGAGAGACTTCCAACCTTCTGTCAAAAGAGTTTCCAGCTTATCTGATGTGACAGGCTCAAAGCTCAGAAAACCTCAGTCAAGAACAAAAAACCAGGATTCTAGGTAACTTTCTCAACTTTAAAATTCCATCCTGCTTAAAAAGAAACGGAAACTTTCTGTTATTCATCTCTATTTCAAAATTTTCAAAAATCCACCTGTGTTTCTGATTTTTGTCGAAACCACACGCATTAAAAGCAAAACAAAGGTAAGATGCATTTTTTGGGAAGTTTTTATGAGCAATGATTTTGATAACAACTGCAAATTGAGTTTTTTCCTCCATGAATGCCTGAAATAATATTCATTTTTTCTTTGTGAATCAGGAGTATGATCCCAGCACCTCCAACTCGGAGACTGTCTGTAGGAGCCGGTCCTATTTCTTCAACGGGAAACAACGAAAGGCAAAGCCTTTACCTGAAGCGAAAAACTGCAACTTCAAAGTGATTAAATTTGAGCATCTGGCTGATCCATATATATATATACTATAAGGTACATATTTGCGCTCTGCTTCCTTTTCAACAGTTGAAAAGATACAAAAGGAAGTAAGGAGGAGTGGCTACCTTTTCCTTTGTAAAGACGAGGCAACCTGCATCCTAATTGCCTAGACTGTATACCAAACCACCAACTCATCGCCTATTTCTGTCCATATGATTACGATGAGCGTTGATTTATTATTTTTCTTACAAAATTTTGATGAAAATCTCTCTACCTATGAAAAGAGGTAAGCAGAGAAGATAAGCATGAGAGAGGTTTTGTGTTGTGTTCTGTGAATGATATGTTATTCAGATTAATACCCATTCCTTTTCATTTGTCCTCTGAAAATATCATGAGCATACAGTAATTCATTTTTATCCTGATCATATAAAATATACGGAGTATCAGTAATTTCGTCCTCGTCTGGCATGAAGAATTTTCATCTTTACATCTGATCCACTTTATGAATCGAAATCCCGAATCCATGTATTAATCAGCATAAAAAGCTTCATTTACATTGCAGGTACGAGCACATGACAAATTAATAACCACATGATTCAGATTCTGTGAAACTGAAACAGGACCGAGTAAATTAACTAATCAGAGTGGGTATCAGGATGAACTTGTGGAAGGAAGGAAGCTGAAGCTGAATGGAAGAACAAGCAAATTGAAGAAATGTCATCCATGGCAATCCCACACCTCTTCCTCCTCCATGCCTCCTTTGCGTGATTCACAAGCCACTTAGCAGATTTAGCCTTGTCGGGTGCCGATGATACGATCCTCACTACTTCTTCGTTGGATAATACATCCCATACCTACAAGACAACAAAACCAACTGAGTTCATGAAAATGCTTTCAATTAAAGAGTAATTCTCAAAGAAACAAGTTGACATACCCCATCAGTAGCAACAACCAAGAACTGATCTTTATTGGTTAAACATAATTGTGTAACACTAGGCTCTGATATCAGACCAAAGTCTTTGATACAGAAATCACCAAAAGCCCGTGACATTGCCAGCCCTGGCAAGTCGTCATTTGGGAGCCACACTCGGTGTAGTCCTGGCTCGTCTCGTACACAAAAAACTCGCCCATTAGACTCAACTATTCGTGCTTCCTCCTCTGTACGTGCACATAAACAACCAAATCCAAAAATGTTATATCAAACTAATTTACAACAATATGGCCGGGGTGGGGTTAGTCAACTTATTTACCAGGTATATTGGGTTTGAAATCAACTGTCAGCTGAACAGCTACCAAGCTTCCATCATCTGATGTTGTAGCTAGAACAGCGCGGGAATCTCCAACGTTTGCTACAATGATTCTATCACCCTAACACAAAAAATTAAAGGCTCATTTTTTCATCAGCAAAAAAACAACATGAATATGAAGCTCTACCTGTCTAACAGCAGATAGCGCGGTGGAGCCACTATAGAACGTATCAATCTTTCGGTGATGATCAAGTTCCTGATCAACAACAGCACATGTCTTAAAAAAGGCCTTTTTCCATATGTTAAACCACTGCAACTTCTTATAATCCTTCTCCAATTCCACATCAAATGCAGCTTCAGCAAGCGTTTCTTGCCAGTTTCGTAGCAAGCATGAAGGCAATACATCCCTCACTTTCTTAGACACAAAGTGACCCCATGGTCCATGTAATCAAAGACGCCACAAAACATCGTATCTTGTTGGCATCCGAATTCCTATAAATAAAATTAAAATTACAGTATCCTATATATATAATATTAGTTGTTCTTATATAATCATTTGAAAGGGATTGAGGTTTACCTCCCAAACAATGCAACAATCTTGGTTAATACCCTTTTCACCCCTTCTCGTGTAGACAGAGGCAACGTTGTTGGATTTTTCGACATTAACAAGACCGGAAGATGTGAGGATCAAATCATTTTTCTTGGCTTCTTTCATGATGTCTTCCACAGCATCTCCTCCATGGTTACTATTAGAATGCTTCCTCTTTTTCATCGAAAACGAGCATGAGAGGCCGTTAAACAAAGAGGAAAAAGGACCCATTGCCGCTAAACAAGAGAATAGAGACATTAAACATGTTTAGTGGTTGCACATTCTTATAATAGCTCTGTTAAAATCAGAGTTGAGTTGTTTTGGGAAGAAAGCACATTGTTTTGAGTGTTTCTCATCAACAAGTAATGGGATATTATAACTAGATTAAGCATTTTAAAAGTGGATGATGAACCTTGAAGAGATTCAAAAGGCATCACTCTTATCCAAGCAAAAAGCAACAGAGAATATACACCTTCGAATGGAATTCCTACACAGCATTTCTACTCTTTATGGGACCCTTGATAAGAACATGCCAGAGATTTCTCATTTCATTAAAAAAAATTAAGCCCATCAAATTACAAAAAAGGACAAGAAAAGGTGGGAGTTGATCTTGATTCTTGAGGCTTCAAAACCTCATTAAGCCCATCATATATATATAAAACTGCTATCTGAATACTGATTTTTTTGAAGCCTACTTTAAGACTGAAAAAGCACAAAGGTACATCTAGAAGCAAAAGTTGTAACTTTATTTAGATTACGTTTAGTTAAAATCCGGGTTTGATTAATTCTGTAAGATTTCTTCTAGTATCAAGAAAGAAAGATATTCATAATAAGCTTATGAAATATTCAACAACAAAATTCTGTAAGAGATTGAAAATTAGAAGTAGCCTTCTTTAGTTTTTTTTAATACCTTTTTCCTTGGGAAGAGATCAAGAGAAGACTGGAAAGAAAGTGACGGAAAATGATGTCATCGCCGGAAAGTGGGTCCCTCTCCCCGGGAAACTAGAACGGAAGATAGAGGAAGGTTGGACTGCAGATTAAGAGATAGATCAAACTCCATCGTTCAGATTTGTTTTTTTTTTCTTCTGGTTTCGATCAGTTTGTTGGCAAATTCCTTTTTCTTCTTTCTGTTATTGTGAGTCTATTCCAGCGAGGAAGATGAGTTTTTTTTAAAAAAGATTTTCCTCCATGAAAGCTCCTCCAAGTTTCGCAAGACCGGATAAATTTCTTATTTCCTCTATTACAATTTTATTATATATTTTTCCATTTTGTCGATTATAGCAAATCCACTTTCGCCTCTTGCCATTTTTTCTTTAATATATGCTCTATAACACTAATTAAGATATTATAAGATGTCAGCAATATATTGATCAGAGTTTTAAAGGTACATTTTAAATCCCTAATACACTCCGTATGACATAGGTTAAAAATTATATATATAAATATAGTTTTAGAAATACAATACTTCATTTAATACTTTTAACCATGTTTTTTATACATAATGTTTGTACGTTTAGCCGTATACATTTTATATAGAGACAGCACTGATTTATTACATAGTTTAAAGGATACAATATGACAATTATTATTATCGAAAAATCATTTATACTAATTAGTTAAATCAAAATTATTGTGGTCCCTTGATCTACAAATAATTGGGAGTTGAAATGATCGATATTGATGATAAACATATAAGTCT